>OZ023330.1:11104141-11141641 GCA_964007535.1 Brachyptera risi | reverse complement strand
TATATATATATATATATATATATGCCTGCTCGTGAATGTAAAAATGTTCAATATGATAGGACAATGTTGTGAACAATTTCAAATGATCCACGAATCAATTAATATAATTCTTACACAATTCAACGATATGGTGAACTAATTGTGTGGCAAATTTCAGCTTGATCAGAGAAACGATTTGAACTCTGCGCTGTGAACTTTGGGAGAAAAGACTCGAAATGTCAAATGAGTCTAATAGATTATCGCTTTCAAAAATGTTGATTTTCATTCATTTTTTAATTCAATTTCATGATTTCCTCTCTTCTTTGATCATTCCAAATCAATGTTCATGGTTGTGTGACTACTATTTTGAATGATGCAAAGAGGAGAGAAGCAATTATTTCCGAATCGTCTGGAGCGCACATATAGCGGCAACAGATCGAACCTGTCAATATAGCATGGCATACCTCAGGCATTGCTTCAGACATCATACGATCTCGACTCGGAGCATCTCAACTGGAAAATAGGAGACGAACAGACAAAAAATTCTTTTCTAAGCTCTTTGAAAGTGAAATCAATTTCATTATTATTATTTTTCTTCTTTTTGATTCCCTGGTTTGGTATTTGAAAGGCACCAATATTTGATGAAAATTCCATATAACATATTTTTGTGGTTGTGTATTAACTCAGAGAAAGGCAAAAGCAATCAACGTAAGTTATTTCAAGAAAAGAAAAATCTAGTCGTATAGAATTCGAATTAGTAGAAGAACGCAGAGTGCAATAACTTCACTCTAATAAAATAGGAATTTCTCGTGTTTGTATGTGCGAAGCACAAATTGAAATATTTAATAAAAATTTGCACTCTTCCAACAGATGAAGGAATTTTCCAATATACTCACACACCACACAATACTATCACACTATATAGCCCGCTGAGCCGTCATCCAGGATACCAGGGTTCGATTTCCTTCATTGTCGACCATCCTAACTGATATGTTATCGCTATTTGTTCTGTCGTTCCTGAAGGATAAATGGTTCATTAACAACAATTGCCTCGACCGCTTCCTCCTCATTGTCCAGAACACCGAATAAAATAACCTCAAATCACATCTTACCATCTCCTTAATCATTATGTACCGACGCCAATAGACCATTTCAAGAATTCACTGCGCATGCGCGTCACGCCTCTTAGCAGCCGAGATCGCTGGTATTGCATTCTGGGAGTTTTAGCACTGTTCAAAAAGTCAGCCCGCTTATCCACAGGGTTAAAAGCAAAACACCAAGATATACAACTTGCATTATCTCTCATTTTACTCACTCTGACAGTGTGTAAATCTCTCAGTATATAGTAAACATATAAACGTTGAAACTACCATCATATTATAACTCTACGTCCACAATACGTTGTGTAAGGCACAATAATATAAATCAAACGTGCTAAATAGCATTGGCAGCATAGGACTTTCGAGCTCGGGTAATAACATCCCGTTTTAGTTCAAACGATCGACTCTATAGATAGCTTATTCTTTTCTAAAATGGTCTATTAGATCCAAATAATCACTATTGCAGTATTTCGTAAGATCTAATATAAATTTGAATGAAGAGGATCTGTAAAGAGGTTGATACTTTGATGAATCTCCGATGGACTGACGTAGGATATGGCTCGAAAGCTAGGTTATATGGGGGTACGAATGACCGTGTGATAATGAAACGATGAAGTGATGATAAGTGAAAGGACGAAAACTACAGAAACCCATGCCTTATACGGGGCTCGAACCCATGATTGACCTGACTGTAGTTCCTAACGCAATGCGATAGTTGACTGAGCCAAGGTGGTAGCAACGCCAATATGTCTTGATTATATTATGTTATATAGAATGCGTCGTTATACCGAATATAAAGGAAAGAATATTTGAATTTGTATGACTAGATATTTATTCGTTATGGACAACGTCAATAGTCAATACTACTGATACAGTCACACATGCATCTATATCTTTCTAGGTTCAGGTCACATGACAAACATTACTAACCAATGAATAGTAAATGTTAGTGAGTATTAACTACGTTCCTCGATTGGCCGCTGCAACAAAGGACAAAGCAGTATACAAACGTAGACCTACTATCGAAGCTACATCGATTACCGACAAAGAAATGTGTGATACATTTATTCAATTTATTTCAACTGTGGTATTTATTTTAAGATAATTGTGAAACATTCTCTTATCGGTAGATCACTCAACTTCACAAATAACTAAATCTGTAAAAAAAAAAATGCATGACTATATTGACAAAAACTCGGAAGGACATAGAATTGGGACTCGATTGACTGTTAGTTTTTTGAGAAATATTTTTCGAACGGTATGCAGATATCAAAATTTTGATAGAATATGAACCCATATCGATGAGGTATTTTTTTAATAATATGCATCAAAATTATCAACCGTGAATCTTATAACATATTCACAGGTATGAAAACCAAAAAAATCGTGTTTTTATGTTCGACTGTACTTCTGTGAAAACAATACGATTATCAAGTTGAATGGTTCTAATGGATATCTACCATTGCAAAGATCTTAAAAATATATCCGTTTCTGTTTTAGGCCTATACAGATATTCACACGGTTCGAAAGTTATCAATTCGATATCTATCGATAATATATCGATATCAAAGGTGTGTGAATAATGATAGCTATGTGAAAAATGAATACTGCACATTTCTCATTGTAATTCCTGATGTATCATATTGTATAGAATAAAATGATTTTTGAATTGAATTGAATACTGATTTTTCGCAAGTGCATGAGAATCGATGAAGCATAATATTTTATTTTTTTGCTGTTAATATTTGAACGGTATGAGATATAAAAGTTCTAATGCGGAAAACACACATATAACTTGAATACCATCAAAATGATGGTAAATGGCATAATTGAAGTTTATAATAACCCTGAAACAAAATTTTGATTGATTATGCCGATATGTATTTTACTAATATTAGAGAAAACTGGAAATCATAAATTATTTTAGAAATGAAAAATCAACCCAATAGTTTTCCAGGACCCGGCCGTTTTTCTGAGTCATGACGTGGTCATTAGGCCTACTCGATTCTGTTTAGATTTCCATATCGCATCGGTAATATCTACATCATCACCGGCACATGCAGCGTAGTGTGACCCGGGAGGTGAAGGGGCATATCGGACCCGGTTCGATCTCCGCTGCCGTCCATCTTTACAGGGTTTTTCGTGGTTTCCCTCTGAAGTTCAGGCAAATGCTGGAATGGTTCCCACAATATAGGCCACGACCGCTTCCTTCCCACTATCCTTCCCATTACCCATGAAACCTTCATCTCATTATTCCATCATCTCATTAATCATTCATCCGACGCCAATAGATCATAGTCATCATTACAGTGCGTCGTTAAAAAAAATAATATAAATATCTACATCGTGACTCATGGTCTCTGAAGAACAAAAAACTAATGACAGCTTCTGAAATTGAGATGATGATTTCTAGTTTTCTTTAAAATTGGGAAAATACTTATAGTCATCATTCATCAGAATCTAGTTGCATTCTTAAACCTTAAACCTTGAACCTTGAACCTTGAAGTTGCAATTTTAAATCTTAAGCCCATGAATTCTCACATTTTCTCAAATATCGAATTATACAGCTGAAAAAAATGAACTCTACATCTGTGACAATGCTATAAGTTTAACAGTTTCCATGCATGCACTTATACCCAATTAACAGTATTTAAAATATCTATGTTGATTCTGTATTAGAATTTCAATTTTTCATCCCATTCAAAAATTGTCATCAATAAACAGCTGATATATTTTACGGGGCGCTGAAGAGCGTATACTGGAATAAAGTCGACCCGGTGGTGTAACGTGGTTTTAGGCTACTTTTCAATGGAATGTAGTTGGAGTTCAGGTGAGGTTTGGCACCCGAATCCAGGTCGCACAACCGAGTCGACTTTATTCCGGTATATGCTTTTCAGGTGCCCCTATTTCGCCAGATCGACTTACATGCGCTCTCAAAATTGCTCCTGTTGTAAGAAAGAATCACAAAATAATCATACTTATATGAAGGTTGTGCCAAAAAAATCATAGGACGAAACAAGTTTGAAAATGAATCGGTAAAACAAGTTGAATATAATATTGATTCACTTAAGTACTTGAATATTTTCAAAAAGTTCGAAGCGAAACTCTCAGTTGTCAATGTTAAATGTGGAAGTATGTTCAGTTTGTCAACGTTGAATTCTTATGGCACCAATACTTAATTGGGTGTGAATTGTTATCAATTGAATGTGTTATTGATAATCATGAACGAAAATGAGTTTTCTCAGTTGAGAAAACGATACATCTCAACATAAATATATTGAAGTGTTCCGAATGAAACAAAAAGAAATTGTTGGTACATTTTTAATTGGCACTCCAAGTCAATATTTTCTGTTGATGATTGTTTTATTTTTTCAATCGTAATCCATCTGTAAAATTTGCATCTATTGTTATGTCCTTATTTTGATCTTATAAATGATTTACTCATTTCCATTATGCTTATAAGTCTCTCTCAAACGGCAACCCACTAATTGGGCAGAGATTCTAAATCATAAAGAATAGAAAACACTTTTGAGCTACCAATTAGAAGGTTAGAAATACTTGAACCGCTTTTATTCAATTCCAATGTTGTATGAACAATGATCAAGTACTCCAAGTTATCAAATAATTGACTCATTTTATAATACTTGAAGAGTATCATCCAATTTCTTGTAACTCGAAATTATTGTTCTCTTCGAACATTGTATTTTAATTTTTAAATCAGAAGCCGAAATAGTCGCAGAAAAAAAGATAGGCCTAATGTACATAATAAGTGGAATTCCAGAAAATATTAATTGACTCTTTCTCTTTCTTCTCACTATTTTGTTTGATATGGAGGAGAGGATGAACACTTATACGATTTTCAACTCCATACAGTCATGCATATTATACTCAGGATTATCTACGTACTATCAGTAGGTCTATTGTCAATTCGTATTATAATAATTGAGAGATAAAATATTTGATTTCATTAATTTTGATTCACTCATTATTTTTATCTTTGACTGTAGACAATACAGAATGATGAACGTTAATGAAATAATCTTTCCATGAAAGAGATAACGTTTTTTGATATCATATCCGATTGCAAATATCGTTTGACGGTATTGTTGAAAGAATATAATGTCGTTCCTGGTATAGGCGTGGTAAGTTAAGCTGATATACGGGCATATGCATACAAATTAATATTCAATTGGTGCAAATACGCACATGATGATATGCATTATATACATTGAAGCTAAGAACCGAGAGTATATTGTCTATTTGAAATTAATTGGTAAATTCAGTAGTCAAATATTAGTCACTATTCAATTATTCTTTGTGAGAGTATTTCAAAGATTTCAAAGTGAAGAATTGTTTGACCCTTGTCTTGAATAATTAATTCTATTCGAATATATATATATATATATATATATATATATATATATATATATATATATATATATATATATATATATATATATATATATATATATATATATAAATATATTCTAAATGGCAAACTTGGCAGCAGAAATCGGAGATTGTCACTAGTTCTGACCCTATTGCTTACCATCTGCTACTGCACGAAAGGACTGATATCAAGTGTTGGGTCCTAAAATAGGCCAGACTTCGAAAGACGATTACTATAAGTATAATCAATCGTTCGTAAAGTAAATCGTGCTCCGCGAGTTGAATATATGTGTAGTTTTATTTCATTACATTTTTTCATTGGCGTGTATTGATCTGTATAGTTTGTATTTTACTCATTCGGAAACATGATGAAAACATGTGGTATTTGAAGAACAACGCTCATGAGAATTAACGGCGTGAAATTGAATATATAGTTTCAATATTTGTTCATTAACCAATCCATGGTTAGTCAGAGTTATGAGGAAATATCAAGAGGCTACATCTCACAACCCACGAGTAAAACCTATAGACCGGGGGACGCAGAAAGCGTCAATACAGGCCTTTAGCTCCCAACACATGGTGGGTAAACGGTAGGACCAATCAGTCTAATTCTTTTTGCAATAAAACAACAGTGAGTATATCTGTGCCTCTACGTTCAGTAAAAATCATAATTCTATATCATATTACTCTGAAAAAATTGTAAAGACAATGAGAAACAGGAAGAAACATGTTGATTTTTGACAATTATTTTGAAAGGGTTTAAAACATACTACAAACTAAAGCTTTTCGTACGAGCACGTATTGAATACTAGTATCATCTAACCGAAAACTGTAAGTTGATACGGTGATTTGTTTTCCGTTGCCAACTTGGGCCCCGAACGTCTGCAATCAAGCCGGTAGGCAAGATGTAAAGAGGCCTCTTAAAAAGCTTTCATATTTCTTTCTTGCAGCAAGAAAATGCAAATTTGATATATTTAGGAATTTCTTTGGATTCATATATTTATCCCATTAAAATCGTATAGCAAAGCGTGAATATCAATGTTTGTTCATGAAGGCAAATTAGATTGACGTATCTCTATCCTTGCCTGTCTTGAATATAATTGTAAATAATCAGAGGAGTTTGAACAAAACGTACATACACAATAAAAAACGGTATGCCTACACTACTACTATACTGAAATCTATGTATCTCTCTCTCTCTCTCTTTCTTCCTTTCGTATCTCTTTATCTCTCTCTCTCTCTCTCTCTCTCTCTCTCTCTCTCTCTCTCTCTCTCTCTCTCTCTCTCTCTCTCTCTCTCTCTCTCTCTCTCTCTCTCTCTCTCTCTCTCTCTCTATCTATCAAAAAAGTGTACAGGGCGAAATCCAGTCAAGGGGGATGGTCGTCTCTATGCCCAGGAAACTGTAGGCGGGGATTGAACTCAATCCTACTTTCATCTTCTTCTTTTGATATTGTTGATGCTTTGTTCCACTTCCGCGTAAAAATCTTTCCATGAAAGAGATAACGTTTTTGATATCATCTCCGATTGCAAATATCGTTTGACGGCATTGTTGAAAGATAATGTCGTTCCTGGTATAGGCGTGGCAAGTTTGGAACTATATTCTTGGGCGTACAGGGGAGCCTACTTGAGCGCCACAGATTCGCGATCGAGCTTATCTTGAGCAGTTATAGTAATCTCTCTGGAAACCTGGAAAATGTTTCTTAAACATGATATACGAATTTCATATACTATGTTTCATGAATCGATACTGTATTTATTGAGCTTGCCGGATCGTCATTTAGGAGACCGATGTTCTATTTCCGCCATGGTTGACCATTCTGACGGAGATTTTTTCGTGGTTTCCCTCTGTCATTCAGGTTAATACTGAAACGGCCGACTTCTTTCCTCTATCCGAAAACACCAAATTAAATAATCCTCTCTCTCGTCTTCTCATCATCTCATTTATCATTCACGAATGCCAATATTAATCACTGTTCATTGGTCGCCTTGATCATCAGTATAGAGCGTGAAGAAATCTATACCCTATATGAATAAATCAATTTATTGAGCTTACAAGTAAAACAATTACTTTTTTATTTATTTTCAATATATTGATGATGTTTGCCCAATCTGTCTAACCTCACCAGCAGCTAGGTTATTTTGGAGGTAAGACGTTGATACGTGCATTTTGTTTAGAAAACCCCACGTCTTGTGCGGGTCTCAGCCCACACCGTACCTTACTCCGGTTTCTAAGGTAATGCTTCAACTGACTGACCCAGATAAGTAGCTTTCAATATATATATATATATATATATATATATATATATATATATATATATATATATATATATATATATATATATATATATATATATATTGTGAGCTATATATACTCCTATTCATGAGAGATGAAGGCGCGAACAACCCGTGTTCTAGTGGTATGAGATAGGAGAGAGGGTCGATTGAAGACTTCGTCCCTCGTGAAATCAAGTGTATTGGGAGCGGCAGCACTGAGCACTCGAATACGCGGTAGCTAATTGGGAAGCCTATAGTACAAGTGATAATGGGGCCGAATTCACAAAAAGTCATAACTATGATCCGGCTCAAAGTTAAGACGATTCCTAAAGATAATACCATATTTTCATCTATTATTTTCGATTTTTTAATTTAAATTTTCAATTAAAAATATTCAATTATTATCGATTTATTATTATTACCTTTGATGTACAGTATCAATGTTGATCGGTAATATTTCTGTACCAACTTTAATCCGGATCAGAGTTGATCCCGATCAAATCTATGACCTTTTGTGAATTTGGCCCCTGAGTTTTTTCTAATGGTTGCCATGGTTACCAAGCTTATGATCACCCAAACTTGATGATCACTGCCATCTACATAGATATTCATTATATTTCCTAATACAGTATATAATGAGTTGTTCTTTAATTTCTGTGATGTGTTTCTCATTCTCTCACCCTTTCAAGTATTGGAATTGTGTACACATTGTCAAGAAAGTTATATTTTGCTACACATACTTCTTTGACCTTGAAATTCATTGATTGTTTTCAATTAATTTTCAAACCTGACCAGATATTACAATAAATATGTGGGCTTCAGCTCAGTGAATGGAGTTGAAAAATACAATGTCGTAAACTGAAGAGATCAAGCTAATTTTAGCTAGTTGGGTGTAGAACATTAAAGTAGATGTGGATCTTTTTTTGTGAATTTTGTACTAAATTTATAGTGATTGAGTATTATGAATATAATGGTGAATTAACTAAACACTGTAGTGATGACTAAGATATATTGGCGTTAGTGAATGAGATAAAAAGATGATTTATCACTAGTATTGCTCATGAACTATATAGGCCTAATGTGATGTGTGTTTTTTTGGTAAAAATATCATTTATCCATCCACGACTTACACTGATCGTTATCCCCAAATAATCAAGCTTTTGGTGGGATCAACTTTCAGATAATAAAATATGCAGTACTGTCTTATTGTTGGTATGCAAATTCGGTATTCATAATGAGCCATATAGAGAAGTAAATACTCATCTATGAATGAACTAACTGAGGTTGAGATCGTGGGAACTACGGCTGAGGCAATTAAATCATAAAAGTCTTGAAGTTGTTGACGGATAAGATTGTGGAACGAATTGAGCCGAACCAATAGTATACTAAAATAATACAATTGCTTTGAAAACTTTCGGTAAGACCTTTATTCCTTCACAGTGTATGTGTGTATGGGAGGTAGCAATAAAGCTGTTTTTATTTGGGTTGATATTTTACGATTTCAACGAAAGCATCTCAAGGCTCCATGGTGTCTTTGTTAGAAAACCAATTGTTACCAAACAGTATTCAACAAATAGCAACAATGAAGATGAAAAATATTCCCCACTGCGAAACGAGAATCAGAGTCCATAGAAAGATGTCTTCTATCAAACAAAGTGCACAGCTTTCATTGATATTTCCACATGACACGTTTCCTCTGTTTTCATAAATCTCCTCGTTTATTTTATATCATGTTATATATAGAAAAACGTATGGGCAATTCTTGTAGAGCAGTAAGAATAAGTGTTAACAATTTATTTGATTGAATATGAGAAAAACTGTTTCCCGAATCGTGATCGTGTGTTTTATATACGCTTGCTGATGGTTTTACGTGCACATGATTTAATGCTACGGAAAAACGGGAAACGCGGAAAATATGACCATTTTCTCACAAACTAGGTTCAGAACGATACCAAAATAATATCGATTTGATTCATCATATTCCTTTTTTAAAATTTCAATAATTCCGTATTTAACATTATTTTATCTGTAATCAAAACAAAATCAATCTACTTGATGAATTGCCTAATTCTAAACACAGCTGGACTTCTTATATACATCCAATACGTGTACACAACGAGTGAACATATATATATATGATAACTTATAGTTGAATGATTCGTCCCCCCCCCCCCTCCTTCCCCCTTCCTACAACACAACATATATCATCCTTGTTTTTCCGTTAACTCTTCGAAGAAGCTTCATGACATGTTTTCCATTTTTTCTTTACCACCAATTTGTGTTCAACTATGTATAAACTGTTTTATTAACGTCCTTATTGACATTCTGTTCATTCATATTATCATATTATTTTCACGAATGTCATTATTATTTTTGTACTCCCGAGGTATAGTTCATATTCCTCAAGGAACAAGTTATCCCGTATCGAATTTATTCCCCCTCAAAACACACACACACACACACACATGAAATGTGTACAATTAACGAGTCAATTAAGCCGAGTCTGATTATAATTGAACCGTATGATCAATGCATGGTGCGTATACAGACGAAGTACCGCAAGGAAAATCCGTAATTAGTCGCATATAGATCTTCCCTGAATAATCTCTTCTAATTAATTCCAGTGGTGGGTGTCAACTTCCAAATATCTCATATAGAGGAATAACGTCACACTTCTAGCCAAATTCCATTTCAGATAATCTCAATTAATTTACAATTTTCGATCAAATATGGAATTCCTCTTGAACACATTGAAATGCTGTTCGAATATTTAGTCCCCACAGCAGTGTGCGTGGTTTATAGAATATGGTAATGGATTCCGTTGTGGTTTCAATAACACTGTTGAATAATGAAAATGCTCTTCAGAACCTCATGTATATGATAACTATTCAATTAGTAAACGAATGAAACATGGCATATTCAACATGAGTGCACATTCCCCTATGAATAATACACTCTGAACCAGACTGTTCTCAAGTTGCATCGCATCGGCAGTTCATATTATTTCGGGGAGAATATAAAATGTGGAATCATGAAACCCTTGATTTATGCAAAATCAAGGTTTTTAATTGAGCACCAGAATGTATTTCTTACATATAGATGGATGAGCGATGAATATAATGTCGTATAGATAGTCCTTGGTAATTGTATAACATATGGACATTTAAGGGAAACCACCCACAAAAGTGTACTAATTTTCTTATTATTTATCGATATATCAATGTTGAAATAGTTTATTAAAAATTTCAAATCGAAAAAAGTTGATAATTCCGAGAAATACACGAGAAATTCCGAGTTGATACACGGAAACCAGTGGATAGTCAGCATGAAGATAACAATTGATACATTGGTTCACTAAATCTTCTTCTATCAGATTAATTATATTTCATCAGCATGCCTCAAACCGTTTTGATACAAATAAATAGTTTATGTCACCTTGATTTACAACAAAAAAATGGTGTGACTTTTCTCTGGTCTTGTATGCCGAGCGCATAGGTTCAACCATAGACTATGGTTGAACTTCTTATTTTCAGCTTGGTCCAAATACAGTTGTTTTACAAACACGTTGATACCATACACGATAAAATGTCTCGAGCAGTAATCAAATCGTGTGTCGTGTACCTTCTAGAATCTAGAATATTGTCGATCCATAATGAACATTCGCAATATTTTCACAAAAAGTCACCCTGGTGGGAAGCTTTTGCCCTATGATGACTGGGGACACCTTAACTCGAGTACTGGAATAAACCTGGAGCTTATATAAAATTGTATTGGAATATTTGAAGTGAGCGGAAGAGGAAGTATAACATTTGAATTTTGCAAATACCCATGAAAACATGGCGAAATGAAGTGAAAATTTAATTGTTATCCTGAAAATGTGGAAAAATTTGAAATGTGTGTACAACAATACGGACAGTTCACGTTCAGTAATTGAAATTTTAGTTCGGTCATGGTTTGGACCTGACCAAACTTTTTACATTTGCAAATCGCAAATCAAGGCAATATTGCGCGGCTTGTATATAAGCGTTTGAAAGATATACTCTCACCACCATAGTTTTTGAAACACATTGTTCAAATTTTGTTCCTGAAAATTCAACGTTTAACTATCGTATATTTATAGTTGAAACTTATTGATATAGTAATTTCACCAGGGCGAAATTGTGACCAAATACGTAAGTATAGATACTGAACTTGACGCGCTATTGACCATCGATTGAGTTCGTCTTAAGCGCCTGCCAAAGTTATATCTTTTAATCCAGTTTCATCCTCAAATTCATTTAACATTTTATGCATAATTTATATTTTTATTTCCACTCGCGAATCACTCTCATTGGATATATTGAAAATTTGTAATATCATTCTATATGTTTTCACCTAACCTATGGCTGCTTTCGCATCAGATCTGGGCATATTCTATTCTGGTAACGACTTGAATATGTGTTCCGATTTTTTCGGCGAAATATTGGGCTTCCGGTACGATATTAGTACGTGCGGATTCATGTTTTTCATCAAAAATCGGTATTGGCATGATCCCAGGTTTTTTTCTTCGGTAACAAAATGCCAAAAAAAATGTTGTTTTTAAAAACCACGGGTGTGGAAATTACCGCGGCTTGTTAGCTTACACTCCTACCAGACTTCTGTGGTATCTACTATGAAAATATTTGATTATGACAAAACCCTTTTCCAACTTTCCTATATTTAAAATTAAATCTTCACTACGCTAACCTTATAATTCAATACGCAGCTGAAAAACAAATTGAATCAACTCTTCAAACAAAGCTGTGGAAAAAAAGTTTATTTTTCTCTCTTCTGGGGTTTCAGCAGAGTCATGCCTAACAATCAATTCCTAAGATATCTTTTCAAAAATCAATACATATAATTGTCTCTCACACCACTTCCCATCTTCCACACAATTTCTCTTGGCTGTCTTTTTCTTCGCACAACATCTGCTTGTTGTCTGGTCTTACTAGTCGGTCTCTCACAATGTTATGGGATTTAGTTCTGGCAGTCTCCGTTTGTCTCGGTCCTCTCTATGCATGCCATAAATAATCTCCTTTTCACGCTACAGCCCGCATTAAAAACACCCTTATACTCTCGATTCTGTGTTCGGGTTGCAACATGTAATAAAAACGTTGCCTCCATTTCGACATTTCTGTGTAATAGAAAATGAGCCAACGACGATCCCTCTAATAATTTTGTTCTGTCCTCACAATCGCAGATATGGGTTCGATTCTCTTTACCAGATATCGTTGACCTCTTGACAGGTATTTCGTGGTTTTCCTCAGACGTCACAGACGTTTCTTTTCAATGAGACGCGATAAATGTCTATGACCTCGACCGTCTTTCTCCCACTGTTCCAAAAGAATAAGAAGTGCTATTCTTTAAACAGATTGGCTATACTCTGGTTTGGTATGATATGGAACTACAGTCAAATGTATTATAATGTAGTCGCAATTAACGTCAATGTTGTAAAAAGGGTCTTAACTATTGAAATAGATTATGCATCTCTTAACGTAATCAACAAATTATCTATTGGAATAAGAAATTGGATTTGCGTTGTGAAAACACCATTGAAAGTTTTTCTTATAAATTAAATTCAATTCAATAGTAACTTTCTGTTGAGAATAATTCTTTTCTTTCTTCATCTTATTTCTCTTCCTTTCTTCAATTTGATTTGAGATGAGTTCATGTGTCATTTATGTGTGAGTTTATGTATTCATCACACCTGGGTCCATCATCTTGTTATGAAAAACGAAAAAAAAATCATTTCTGTAAATTCACAGTCAGTGTATGGGAACTGTGATAATTCTCATTCCATTAGTTTAAACACCAACTCGTCATTTGGTTTTAGTTTTTTTTCTACATTTCCATACTTGATATTTGTTCATGTTCATGTTCATTATTTGTTCATACTTATGGTCATAGATAGAAGTGGTAATAACAGTGATTTTCATTCAATGACCAACACAAAATGAAAAATATGTTTCTGGATTTCTGGCTTGTTTTGCTCTAAATTGAAGACGACGCAAGGACTGTGGGTATATATGCCTATATTTAGGCCTATACATAAATATATATATATAAAAAAAATATATATATATATATATATATATATATATTTATATATGTATATATATATATATATATATATATATATATATATATATATATATATATATATATATATATATATATATTCATAATAATAATAATAATAATAATAATAATAATAATGATAAGCTGCTATATATATATATATATATATATATATATATATATATATATATATATATATATATATATATATATATATAAATATATATTATATATATAAATAAATATATATATATATATATATATATATATATATATATATATATATATATATATATATATATATATGAAGATATAGATATATTGTCAATTTTTGCCATAATTATCATAAGATAAAGCGTGTTTCTCCTATATGCTATATATTGGGTCTGTGACACGATGTGTTTTGTAGCACAGGTATAGAACGTATACACACATGCATGTGTATTGAATTATCTTATATGTCTATTTGGTAAATATCACTCTTTGTCCATGTTGTTTTGTATCCGTGGGCGACCTTCCTGTTTCCGGTCAGATCTTCAACTGTTTGGTTACCATAGTGATTGACATCAAACACGTGGATGAACGATAGTATTGGTGGCAAAAACATTGCTCCATCACGGCGCTGTTTATTCTCAATCAAGAGACCGGGCTTCAACTCTAAGCTCACCTATAGGAGGTAATGACGAAGAAAATACCTCCTCGCTCTCAGTTCAACTGTTATTACCAATGTGAAAGTAGCTCTGACTGGCAATTAAAAATTGTCATTGTTATCCATGCTATTTAACTTTACCAACTCTTAGGTAAATGCTAACTTGACTTGGTGATACCGGGTCTTAGGCCCAGTATTACCAAGTCTAGTTAACCTTTATCTGACAGTTCAAACTTGTTATCACCATGGTTACCTGTGGTATTTGTTTTCACCAACTCTCAGATAAATACTATCTGGACTTGGTAATACTGGACCTTAGTATTTCAAGTGTATTATTCCGGGTGTATTTTCTCCTCGGATATTCTTTCCAATTAGCCATCTCAAGTCTCAACAGTGAAGTTTTAGTCCTGAAAATGCGCTGATTGGGACTATGTAAATTGTGACATACTGGGAAAACGCGAGATATGCGTTGTGAGATGAGCTTAATTAGAACTATGAAAATCTAGAATGAGAAATATTCTGTCAGCTCGATCCACATCCACTGACCCTGCATTTCGACATTTCAATATCAACCTTTTTCACATTTGTATTAAACACCTTTCTTTATTACCACAAAATTAATGTGAATGATATTTTATTATATTTTAGAAAACAAAATGTCTGTACATCCTAACAAAATGATGTAATACCATGTAAAATGGATCTAAATGACAAATTAACTATATTATTATTATTGTTATTATCACTCCCAAACGTTCAAAATGGTATTGCCTTCCTATTTCACCCAAATTTCATTTTAAATGTTCTGAATTGATTGGTGACACTTGTTGCTTAGATTCAATTGGTTTCTTAATAGCTTTGATTGACTTTTGAAAAATTGCATTCTCAATTATTTCTCGTCCGAATGTTAAAAAAATCACTAGAATGTGTACATGAATCTTTTCACATTCAGTCGAAATTTTAAAGCTTTTGAAGAATTTTCATTCTCTGATTATTTTCCCCCTGGTTATTGTCATGGGGATTTTCCAAACTTTCCAAAAATTTTCCGGAAAAACTATTCGATCAAATTCTCTAAATAACATCCCAACATATTATAATGTGACATCAGTATGCAGAAAAAGTTTCAAGTCAATTAGTTTTTCTCTGACCTACCTATGCTGCGCACAAAATAAACGAAGCCCAATTTTGTTCGCTATATGGACTGGAAATCTTCGCTACGCTCATCCAATTAGTAATTACACAAGTTGGAGTGCCACGACAGCAATAGCATACATACTCACATATTTTTGTCAACATCTCTACATGTCAATAAAAATCTAGATAATTTTCACAAGTAATTATACTAGTAGGCCCTATAGTATTTCATATGAAAACTTGTATTAAATATATGAAAAATCTATATTTTTCTCTTTGGGTGGATGGTGTAAGCGATAATTCTGTTGTATGACATTCCCTTCCTCAAATCCGTCTCTCCATTCTCCCCTCCACCAATTTGACCATTGATCTGAACCAAGAACAGAGACCAAATGGTATCATACAAAATATTCAAGTGAACGTCTTCTAATTTTCTTCTGTTGGTCTTCACAATCAAACACTATTGTCAAATAATGGTCAATTAGTCTCAGCTGAAAATGTTCCTGCCAGATTAATTTTACTTACAAGAAATCATAAAAGAATGTTGGAAAGGCAAGATGCGAAACAGCTACATACGTCAAACGGTGTAGAATTTAGTCAAATTTCATATAAACACACGTGTAGAGATCAAAGATTCATTATAGGAAAACCAGATATTTTTGCCAACTTTTTTTCTCACTACGAATTGTTTACTCGCTTCTATAAAAAAAAGTATACATAATACGAATGTTTATTATGAATAGCTGATATTCTAGATTTTAGAGGGACTGTGAATGGTATGAAATATCTTCTGCTACTAGTACAGTGCAATAATGTATCATGTAGGCCTAAACACAAATTAGAACCAACACTTTTGAAAATATAGAAAAACTGTGAATTCTGTATCAAACTATAGTTATCGTATCGCAAATGTTTTTTGAGCTACCATCAAAGAGTGAATTCAAAATTTCACCCACATTACAGCTGTCGACTTGGTGAATGGTAAAACCTGACCCATTATAATGACAGGTTCTTATAGTCTCACTACCTCCACTATAGATTCATATACTTGTTTCCACTCAAGAAGACAAGCGAACTACTCGTGAGCTAGTGATATACGACAAGAAGGCCGGTCGATCAGAACCATTTTCTTTTGTGGATACAAGTATACATGAAACGGGTGTTGTAGAAATGGTTGGTGTCGAGAATAGCTTTTTGGGTGTATTATATAGTCAAGGAAAGTTTCACAATCTTCGTGACAACAAGAACAATTTAATCTCTCTAGTCAAGTGCAAGACAATAGTGCTGCTTTACACCTCCGTAAGCCAGCGGTACATACACTTTGACACACCCCTCATCTCGAGAAGGCCTACACACGGATACACGCATCACAGAGGGAAACAATGCTAGGAGGGGGAGAGGGGGGATCGTGTCTCCACATTTGTTGAGGTGAACGAAGGCAATGAGTGTTGGCGGGTCCTCTCCTCCGACCGTTAGGCTAGCTAATGTAGGGAGGGGGGACTCACATTTGGGACCGCCAATTCTCGTGGCATGATGTACTGTATACATATAGCCTGCCTAAATTCACGAGCTTTTGAAAGATTTCTATGTTTCAATTTTCGTTAATTTTCCATTATTGTTCTATTCTTTTGGAAAATAAGTGCATTTACGAAGGTTGGCGTGACACAGCAAAAGTGAGGCATCAACAAGTCACAATTTGATTAAAAACGAGGGGTAAACAACTAGTGAATTTGGTGTACACTTGTCATGAATCTTCCTGAAATCTTCTTGAAATCTTGTGAAATCTCCCTGAAATTCCTTGAAATCGGAAATCAGGTGTACACCAAATTCACTAGTTGTTTACCCCTCGGTAAACAACACATATTTCAGATTTCATGAGTTGTTAACCCCCCGGTTAAAACCAACATTAAATTCATGTATTCATACACATATATATATATATATATATATATATATATATATATATATATATATATATATATATATATATATATATATATATATATATATATATATATATATATATGAACATTTGAGTGTGTGTGGGGAGGGGAGAGAGTTGGAGAGAGAGAGAGAGAGAGAGAGTGAGGGACGATTACGAAATAAATGTCCACAAAACGTATACGCAGGCCTACATCACCCAATTAGTGGTTGATCTATCTTGGTTCTTCCAAATTCATGGCAAAAAAACATGAAAAAAATTTATTCAAACTCATGGTATTGAAATTGAACGCGATTTATGAATAGAAAGTAAAATTGTTAGTTTTTCATTGATATGCATGACATGGAGATGACTTCGCCGTGTGCAATTCAACACTTCTGGTAAACTTGAAAGTCGTGTCTCATTAGTGAATCACTGAATGGTTCGAACTTTATAACTTAAACTTTATCTTATTACTTTATCTTTGAAATGTCGCCGAATTTTTGTTCTCCACACAAATTTGATTCCTCTCCACAAAATTCTGTATCTCATCTTCTATCTATGATGAGATTATTATACATCATTTTCAACTTCTACTGAACAAATCTCCGATTCCTAACTTTGCATCAATTCCAGCACAGCCGCGCGTTCACACTTTCAGTTGTGTCAGCTTTTTATTAATTATTTTCCAATCCCTTTTCAGCACAGTTTTCTGAACCCACCCCCTGCGAGCATCAACCCACCCCCCGACCTCGTTTCCCTGCCCGCCCCTCGCCCTTCTTTGCCTTATCCGATTATCAAACAATTCTATTCTACTTATTATTAAATCAATTCAACCAAGTCAACCGAGAAGAATCAATTCCTTGTTGAATATTTTTGAGGAAAATCATGTTTTGTTGGGAATAGTCTATAGGGAGAAAAAATATGGGATTATGGATTCCAATTCGGTTTCAATTAAAATATAGAGATCAGTTTTCTCCTGAGTGACTTGTACTCGGTTTTATGCGTAATTCTTTGTAAATTGTCGTCTATATATAAGCATTTTGAATAAGGTTTTTCCAGTTGTTAATGCAATTGAATAGTTGATTCAATAAGCAATCTTCATAAATATATCGGAAAGTTACTGAATCGATTGTTATTAAACTTGAGATATTTTAGAGTCAAATGGAGAGTATATTTGACACGTTGTATATAGGACAGAAGATGATATCTGAATCGTCGTTGCCTTCAACTTTAAAAGTTGAATTACCTTTTCCCCATCATAATAATCTTCCCTTTTTTTCTCACATTTATAATAAAATAGTAGATCTTTGCCTACAACTTGGGAGATTAAATTCATAGGATTGGTTCAATTCACTCTGGATGTTCGCACAAATGTGATTTAATTATTCATCAGATAAGTGAATTCATAATGTAGTATTTAGTTGGAGAAAGTTTGAAAAATATTAAAATACACCAATAAATTCTATTTATTATTGGAGAGCGTTGATGAAACATTCCAAAGTGATATGTTCACCATCATGATATGCCATCAATTTCTTCGAGATTAAATATGATCAAATAAAATGCAGATTAATTGCATTGATGATGCATTTAATTTCAATGTTCAAGATTGGATGAACAAATTAAAAGTAATACCATATGAAATGTATGAGCTTCACATCACTGGTAATGTAGAAAATTGTGGTTGTTATTAGTTGCCATAATAACTAAGCACAGAAAAATTTAATGGAAATAGCAATACTATAATTCTGACAGTGGGCCTAATACCAGTGACATTTCAGTACATTCTGTATTCGAAGCTCAGCTATTTTTCAATAAAATGTGTTCTTATTAAAAATGAATAGGCCTACCTACTATTTGTTACTTGAAATTCATTTGTCGGGCGTGGGTTCGAGTCCCGCATAAAGTAAGAGTTTTTGTAAACGCCTTTTCACCTTTCTTCACTTCGTTTCATTATCTCTCGCTAATTCGTACCCCCATGGGCCCATAGCCTAGCTGTTGTTGGAATCATTGAACACAACTTGAAAAAAAAAAAAATTATATATATATATATATATATATATATATATATATATATATATATATATATATATATATATATATATATATGTATTATATATATATATATATATATATATATATATATATATATATATATATATATAAATATATATATATATATATATATAATATATTCAAAATATCATAATTATCATCTAAATCACTACCATGGGTAGCATCGTGTTTCTCGTCGTCGTGTATCATCGTTTTTATTCGGGAGCATCCGAGGTGTGCCAATCGCATCTCGCGTGCCTTGTCGTCGGGATGTCCGCGCCGGCGAGACACAAACGACGAGCCAGTCAGTAGCGAGCCGTATTCGGTGGTGAGAAGGTGTACTACTACGCCTGACAGACGTAAACAAAACTACGTAACAGTTCTACAACAATGTCCATTACTAGATAAACGTGCGTTATGTGGCCATTTGGACAGTGTTCTTTCATAAATGTGATTCAAAGTGACGAATAATTGTTTATAAAAAAGGTATAATAATATAAGAAGTGTTGCCAATATGTATTTAAAAGCTCTTTGGGAGGACTTGACTCGATTTTTACTAGAGATGGCTTAGTTTTGTGTCAGTATACCTACAGTTTCATATTAATGATAAGTGTAAATAAGTGTTCATATTAGTCCAGTGTATAGTGTTTGTTATTGAAATCGACGTGTCTTGTATCAAGTGTTTTATATACAGTGTCAATATACACAACAATGGATTATAAAATATCATCCGGTGCCAAGCCTATGGGATTACTATTTTTTGTCGTTATGTTACACCTGGCGACCCCTGGATATGGTCAGTATAGTAATTATTATTTCATTAATTTGCGTGATCATACTCGATCTTATGTAGATCAGCGTATTATTTTTTAATTATGTCTACCTAACATAATTATAAACACGTGTAACACCCAGGGCCTACCTAATTACCTATACCGTACATTCGTTCTTCTCATTATACTTTACGAAGTTTGTATACTTCCTTTATACACAATGCGCATGCTATATTAAAGTTGAGAATGGTTACTTGTTCGTAGTGGGCCATGTGTGGGTTAATTTTTTAGCTGAAAATGGCTTACACTATAATAATGAAGCAATAATCTTTCAATATTTGATTTAGGTTTATCCTGTGATTTATATTTCTAATTATGTTCAAGTTGTGTAAGATATGAAAATACTCGATCGGATGTATCTTACATGTTACAACCTCACTCGCTATCCTCAACTCGCGCTATGGTTCAGGATCCAAGAGACCTGACATGAGCAAGTAACGCTTTATCGTAAATTTAAAAACATCTTTGTCAACATCATTGGACATCAAGGAAACTGTATCATCACTATATTATAGTAAACATTGATACAGTGGCTAGCACGTTGTGAACCGTCATTCAAGAGACCGTGGTTCGATTCCCGCTATGGTCGACCATCCAGATATAAGTGGTTTCCCATAGTAGTCAATTAGGTGCATACTGGAATAACTCATTACAACAAAAGGCCACGACCGTTTCCTTCTTACTTTTCAAAACATCACAATTATGAAATAACTTTAAATTTCATCTTCCCATCAAAACTCATTTATTATTCACCGACGCCAATCGCCAATGGATCTTAATCATCATTACGGTGCGTCGTTGAATCCTGTATGAATAAACTACTTTTCTTTTCGTTTTTTTTTTATCGTAAAACAAGTTGGAGCCGCCCTTCTAGCTTGAGTTAGCTATGCTAGAGGGATGCGCTCTGGCCCCACTATACATCCTTGGTCAAGGTTAGAATATTCTAAAGTCTAAACTAAAGTCTACACTATACACTGAGGTTGAGCCCTGCTTAGTACTGCGAGAAAAACAATCTAAGTCAATTTGGATAAAGGTTCGATTCCTGCATAACTCCATTAGTCAGAAAATATCAATACCCGTAATCTGTGATCAGCTCACATCATACCCTCGAATAAAAATGCCGTCGGTTGGGTCGTTAAGCAAACAGTTATCAGTCAAACTTTTCACATTCAATTTTTCTACTGCATGTTGAATATTTTAATGTGATGTTTTTTTAAGAGTTGAAAGCGTGCTATTTTTCTTGAATCAAATCGAGGGGTTAACAACTCCTGAAATCTGGTGTACACAAATTCATGAAATCTTCCTGAAAACTTCTTGATATCCATTGAAATCGACTTGAAATCCCGTGAAATTTGAAATCAGGTGTACACCAAATTTGATAGTTGTTCACCCCTCGAGTCAAACTCGAAATTAACGTCAATCCCCGACGTCATTCTAGCAAATCTTGAAATAATAATGGAAACCACCACAACAATATAGCCACGTCATTGACGCGCCGTGAAACCCGAATATTTCAATCAACCGACAGTCAGTGGCTCAGTGCTAAGCAAAGTATCCTACTCTAATACGCCCAACCACAGATCAAGGAAGCTGTGGCCCAAAGTGACTCGATCAGTGACTACACAGTAATAAAATGAACATAATATTTCTTAGAGATGAACATTATTGATCGTATAAAATTTACTACTCCTAGAATCCGAAAACAGTGACTTCAATATGATTGCCTGATGCCATGTAAACCATTATGGTTCACCATTGAATGTTTCTTCTGGTCATTTCCGCTCTTTCAATAATCAAACTTGAAACTATAATAACATCGCTTGTGGAACATTAGTAACAATCCCTAATTATTAATTTAAAATTTGAGTTGTACCCCGGGTATACCCGTATCAATTTAGACATAAATCCATTCAATTCTTATAGGCTACTATTCAAATACAAAATGTAACCCCTTTTTAGAGACTGTGTTTTAAAAGCCTGTTTGGCTTCTAAACATCCCTTGAGGGTTCAAGAAATTTATAATTTTACAGCCTGCTGGTATTTATCGTAATTAAATTGCGAAAAAAACATTTCCTAATTTTTCAAAATATAAGGTCATGATGTGGTTTTTTAAAACCTGGAATGCGTTGAATAAACGAGCTGTATTCGTGTGATTTTGTATTCTATTCACTATTCTTGAAATTTTAATGGGCAATAATATTTATGGGAAATTTAAGAACAGAATTTGTCGTAATTCATTTTTTATATTCCATAATCTAGACCGGAAACAGTGTAGGTCACAATCATTTTTTAAATTCATTACCCACTGTAATTGGAGAATACTAACAAAATAGGTTTATTTTTTATATATTTTTTCTTCATTTTTTATTTGTCTTCTAGGGGAGGGGGGGGGGGGGATGCAACCACTTCACATCTACCAAACTTTTTCTTCATATTTGATATCAATGATAGATCGTTGATTTATTGTACGCTATTACTAGATGGTTAGTATATTATATCACCTGTCTCCAGCTAACAATAGCATGGCGATACAATGGGAAGTTTGTTCTTGGACAACGTAGATCGTAAACCTATCAAACGTCGCTGGTCCAGTAACATTAACGTTCGAACCCGTCTATTAAATACTACATTTATTACTTCGTATCAACATACAGTTGCAATTGATTCTGATTTCAAAGGCTGCAGTGTTTTATAAATAGACAGAACACTTTTGATATGTTTATTCAATGCAATTGCTAGAGTTTGTCGTTTGTATAAGTGAAGATGAAGTGCGTTGTAGGCCTTTTCGTGAAGAAAAGTGCACTTGGTTATTATTGTTTATGTCTAGGACTGCAAATGCAATAGTCATGTCTCGATATATATATATATATATATATATATATATATATATATATATATATATCTATATATATATATATATATATATATATATATTGTCTGCTGATTCTATTAATTTCATCAATTTTAATTATTTTATCTCGGAAGTAGAAGATCCAAATCGATTATATGGCGTATAAAAAAATCTTCACATTTTCAACTTTTATAGGCTCTCTGTAAAATATAATACATACACTAAAACAATTCCACGGGTAGCGAAGAGTTGACTATAGACAATCAGCGAAAACTGACAAACCTTTTATGGATGTCACCAAATGTTTCTATATACCGTATTATTATTATTTCAAACGCGTAAATTTATACAATAAAACGCTTGCTTTCATCAGTTCCGGATCAGGACTTCACTTATAAATCTTGAATATTAGAATCCTTTCAGAATATATAGGCCTACACATGAGATTCTAATGACCGTCCTATTGCCATAGCTATAGGTATAGAGAATCATTCAGTTCATGATTAGTGCATTGATCTATTGGAACGTTTAGAACGCGGAATTGGAATCATTTTAAAAATGTATAATATACTATTTGAGTTTAGGGTAATTTTACTTATCAACTTACCATGGCCAATTTTTGTTCGATGATTGCGTTTTTGGTGTTTTCTGATAGATCTTGTTTATATCCATGGTGTGTAGTTCGGACATTCTGTATTTTGTTTGTTTCAATATGTTTTTTACTCACTTGAATTTGATCCTTTGTGATCTGATAAAGGTGACAAAGGTGGACAGTGGTTTAGGTTAGGTAGATCTATAGGCCAGGTTGGTGTATAAACCTCGCGTATACCGCCGGCAGGCGGAACGGAGCTTATATACTTGAAAAAAATGAAAAGTCATTTAAAAAAACGAAAAAAAAATGGGCGTGGTACGCTAATTAGTAAATTTACCACAATTAGAATTGACATTTTCGAATGTTTCTTCTTTGAACCAAATGTATAAGCATGCGTAATTGCTTTTTTTAAACATGGACCTGCTCCACCACATTGTGAAATGAGAAATAATATTTTAATTCCCTGTTTATAAACACGTATACTTTCAATTTTTCTTTCTCTAAATGTGAATATTTCATTTTTGTCAACAACGAGATCTTGATGGTCACAAGAATCGTTTTCCAATTGATGTTAGTGGATGAATTAATAGGTCCGTTTTGAAGCGACACGTCTTGGTTGTTTCAAGACTTCGTGGCAGTTCCCACGATGTTGAATTGGTTATCACCAAGGCTTATAACCATCTCCGGAAGTATTGTTTATACATTTATCTAATATCTATACTTAATTTCTCACTTGTTTTGTTCAATATCCTCAAGCCCTCAACTCTGTGGTTGTTCCCTTATCATTGTCATTCCCAAACCGGATACAGCAATCTATCAAAATTGTTCAATATTTCTTGGAATTGTATGGAAATGGTGCACTATTATACTGGTATTGACTCCACCATTAATGTGTAAAACACAGGTAATTATTTGAACGTCCTGATTAAATGGATATGATACATCGAGTTTGGGTCTCCAGAATAGCGTATACCGGAATAAATTCGACTCGGTTCTGTGATATGGGTTTGTGTGTCGAGCCTTACCTGAACCCCAACCACATTCCAATGAAAAGTACTCCAAAGCTCGATGTCACTTTATGTCGACTTTATTCCGGTATACGCTCTTCACCAGGCCCATCCTCCCTCCCCCCTTCACGAGTTTCTGTGCCTTGCCCAACATTTGTCAGGTATTTTAGCCCTCAAGAAGTGATTCTCAAGTAAAACGATTTTTAACTCGAACTATTCTCAATTGGTATCATTTTAGGCGCGTGTTATTTCAGTTTTATCTCTACTAATACGATTCTTTTATATTCTTTTATATTCTTTTATCAATTTAGAATCGTACTATTTCAAAATCGTCTCATCTGTTACGATTCTCAATACGAATTATTTCAGGCTATTCTTTGTTTTTAATGGAGGTTACGAGTTGAGAGTCGTACCAATTGAGACGTAACCCATTCAGTCATTGTTAATTAATTGCATCCCAACATATCATATACCACTTTGCAGATCAGCGTTTGAAGTATAATTATTCAGTTGAATTTTTACTTTTACGTATGTCTAGTATTATTTTACTTTCAGGCCTTAAGAGAGGTGAACCAGCCTTGTAGTGACCCGTCCGATCGATACTCTCTTATCACCCTACATAACCTCAATTAGGGTATACAATGACTTGGGGTCAAATTTTCAATATTTGTATTCTTAAATAATTGAAGTCAAGTTCGATTTTTACTGTCAAAACACTCGAAAACTAGAACCTGTATAATTATCGGAATGCACGCAGGGGTATTTAAATAATTGTCAACTCGAATTAGTCACAAATTACACCGGTAAACGAAGATAAACAAAAAGAAATTATAAATTGCTTGATAATAGCGGGCCGCGAGCACACTCACAATTGTAGGACGAGGGGCAAGCTATGAATTGTCACGCGATTCTTCCAAATTATTTGACATCAGTTGTTCGTACGGATATACATTTAATTTGGAAAATAGTTTAGGAAGACATGACAGTCTTTTATTTCACCTGAAGAGAACAGATGAAAATAATGATCGACAGAAATATCACGGAATATTAGGCCTAATGAAAAATATAAATCAAGACGGTGATTTCATGCGTCAGTAAGTTGATAGTGTTAATTCAAGGACACCACAACTACGAAACTAGATTCGAATTGATAATTACGATATCCATTGCCCTAATTTTAGTGAAAACAAGAAATCATCATCTCAATTTCAGAAATTACAATTAATGTGTAGGCATTACCGATTCTGTCTGGAAACATGAACAGAATCGATCAATGTCAACGTCATGACTCGGAAAAAATCTGGTTCCTGGAGGACAGTTGAATTAATCAATAATTCTGAAATTGTAATTATGATTTCCATTTTTTTTTTTAAATTAGGGGTAATATTATTGTCACTGCTCGTTAAAATCTAATTTCAGTGTTGTGATGTCCTTTAATAGTGAAAGTTATAAAGTCGACTTTGAAGTTCAGTTGTTTCAAAGGCAGTTGATGATTTGATAGTAGTCCTAGTTGGGAATCGCAATTCATAGGGCCTATAGCCCTAGACCTACCAAAATTCTAGTTGAGTGTAATACATGACGCTTGGATAGGAACCATGGTGACCATCAGAAAAACAATCGATAGCCAAGTTTCAGTATCACCTAAACTTTGGATTATAGCTATATGGATACGCAACCCTGCTTATTTCTAATGCAGACTCTCTCCAGAGCTATATGAAACGTGAGGGTGAAGTGTTGGATCTTTAAGTTGCATTGTGTCTAAAGTTCAAATTATATTGTGAATCGAATTATTGTGATCCTTGTCGATTCCTTCATCGAGGAGAGTATTGTTTTGTTTTTTTAAATTTGTAGGAGATATTTTGTACAAAGAATTGACTTCAATGTAAACGGAAGAAATGGTGCACGAAAAAATTACGTCAAGACGTATATTTGCTTTTCTGTTCTTATGTGTGAATATGTTATAAACTATAAAGGAAAAATTTCAACTGAACGTTGGATGCGTGGGGAAAAAAGTATTGTGGTTTGAACCGCTGTATATAGCATATAAAATGGGGTGGTAAGATCGCCCTTGTGGTGCCCCGTCCAAACGATCCTATCTTTCATCCATAGCCTTAATTGGGAACAATGATTTTGTATCAAGTTTCGATGTTATTACAAAAAAAAATATAGCATATAGGTTTTTAGTTTGGTTTTTTGTTGGCTTGAAACGCTGTTATCGCTACAATAGCTATAATCCAAGCCTAAACTAAGCTTTTAAATTAGCGTGTCTATTTTAGCACTGTGGCTACCAATATCGAATGAGGACCTACGGTCGATTCTGGATGAAAGGGCTTCGGTGTTGAGAGATTACTAACATTAACGTCAGATTAGTGCTCTTTCCTAATCTTTCCAATCAGCAACGACTTAATTAGTTCTACCTGTTGTACATTTTATTTCCGTCGTGGTCGGATCAATCTCTTATATATCATCTTATGAATTCTCTCAACTCTCCTTGCCAGCTGGCTTAATACCAATCTTATATAGCTAACCGTACATGCTAACAGGCCATCCCATAGTGCAGAAGTGAGAGTGGAAAGCCATTCGAACTGTAAGCTCTCTTTTTACAAGTTCAATGTACTACTACTATACCAATGCGTTCAATTATATCCAGTCTGGAAGATTCTTTAAATACTGAAAATTCACTTCGATGTAGCCAACTATGAATATAGGTAAAAGCAGCATATCCATATCATTGAGCAATGAGCAAGATGAAATGCAATCGAAATATACGCATGCATTAGTTTAGAAACCATCGAATCTTATCACTCGCTGCTTCCGTTGTTGAGAATTTTGTTGGATGTTGGATCTGCTAAAATGAATCTTTACTCAAAAGTTCAACTCACAACTTTCACGTAAAGGTGCGATAGTTGAACGAAATAGGCCTAGTGCCTTCTTTGGAGAAAACAATATATATTATGCAGCCGCAAAAAAAAAAAACAGGTCACAAACGAGACTCGAAACCATTCAGTATAAATATATGTTTGTGATGAAGTTTTTTTCTAATATTGCCTGATAAATTATTCGTTCGGATTTTTCCATTATTCGTGAATTGGTTCATCTTATATAATTCAGGTAATCGAACCAATCAATTCAATCATTTGATCGAACCAATTTTTCTTGAAAACTGTAGTCCAACAGATCCATATTGTTCAAGTTATGATGCTTGCAAAAAATTTCGTGACGATCGATTAGACCACCCGAACAGAGTGTGTATACCGTATATACAAAACATCAAATGAATGAAAAGAAAGTACTATAAGATTGATTTGACATGGAGGCCTCCGCTAAAGCTCACCGAATAAAGTACCGTTGAAAAAAATCTAGAATCAGTGCGTAGACACACACGAATGTTAGTGCTAATGCTAATTGTAAGGTTACATGCAGGGTCGTTTAGTGTTGCTAACTCGCCGACATTGCACTCGCAACCTGAAGACAGGAGGTATGAACTGATTCAATTTTAAAGGGCATCACAGCCACGTGCAACCAGGTTTTAATGACCAATGACAAAGTTCATTTCCCTAGAAATCATCACCTCAATTTCAGTGATTATAATTGATTTTGTTTCTGACGCAGGCATTACCGATTCAGAAACACGGACAGAATCGAGCAATGTCTACGTCACGATTCAGAAAAATTGCCTGTCCCAGAGTGCAAATAGATAAATTATGATATATGAAATTGAGATAATGATTTCTAGTTTTCGCTAAGCATATGGAAATGAATATCGTAATTATTCTTTAAAATCCAGGTTGTGATGTCCTTTAAACCTATTTCAGACAGCTTCTTGGATACCGATATATGTCAGTTTGATACTACAATTCTATTTCGATCATTTATCTTATAACCTTCTTCATTTTCATGATTTGGAAGTGGTCCCAACCTCTGTTTAATTCGGTATGTAGCAAAGGGAGAAGTTCCGGTATTTCCTTACTCTTCTTCTTCATCTTCTTGTTCTTCCATTCCGAGATTTTTCCTTTCATAAGTCGCATAAGCAGCTAAGACAATCAAGATAAGATCTACGGCGAAAAGTAACGATACAGCAAACATTGTTGAGATTATTTTCAAATTTAAAACACGTCAGAACTGATGTAGGTAGACGTGGGTATCTGAAATTAAATTGAAACAATTTAAATAAATTTTCTTCGTACTCAACTAGGCCTAAAGATGTTTATGAAGATCCGTTTCAACTTTTGTAGGCCTAGAAACGATTTTCCGGTTGTAGGGCATATACACCTGTAACATTTCTAAAATAAAAATCCACCTCTTGAAATAGAAACTGAATTCTTCTCTAAATTCATCTCAACTGCATGATATTGTGCAGTTTTGAATTCATGAATAGAAATTAATAATATTTTATGTAATAATCTGTACCATTCATTACAGTTTTGTTTGGATGTATATGCAAGACTTTCAGAGGTATATGTTTATGCTCTGTGCGAATTGATAACTATCAATTGTAACTTTCAAATTGTTAACTTCATACCTGTATTGTATTGATTGTGAGAATAAAATGAATTTTAAAATAAATAAAAAAAAAATTGATGAATGCAAATATTTGTGGAAGAATAATGTCGGTAGAATTTCTTGAAATCTTTATTTTTACTTGAGTTAAACAAGCTTTTGTGAGGTGCAAAATTGGTTCGAACACTTGGTTGGGCTTCGAGAGAAACCATTTCATGAAAACATGGGATAAATATAATGATAATTCATCAGGGAAAAATTGAGAATAAACAATTCTTTAAAAAATATATATAATTCATACTAAATGAACCCAAAAAATATTCTACTGAATCAAGAATGACACACATCAGGCCAATTGAATGTTTTTCCATGATTCGGACCAGTCGTTTTGAGAAAGAATCTATTTCTCTTGACCAAACATTCAGTAAAATAATTGCCTTAAAACTCTAATATTCATTCGTTCCATTCCACCACACACGCCACTTTTAATCATTACCTCAATCATGAGTCATATATATATAGAAATATGCGAATGTAATTTTTATTTATTTGTAATAATTTTCATTTCGACTTCGAATTCATAACTAATTGTTTGTTAACTCACATGATGTTTCACTCATTTAATTACGAATGTGATATTAATTTGAGTTTTTTCATCAGATAGGCCTACATATTGATGTAATGTAGATTATTATTTCATTTCTATAGAAACGACTTTTGGGCTACAATAAACGTTCACTGCGATGCAGATTCCTAACCATGAATGCATACATGAGATTATTCCAATATTTTCAATTATTATAGGACTAATATACGCAAATGTGCATTGAAGTACCGTATGGCGACTACAGATTAATCGCATGACCATGTATAATAAAAATCAATTTACAAAATCAGAGGTTGCAGTATTATTAGAGTATTATATTATATATCATCAAAAATGACTCACCTTTTGTGGTTGATCATAAAATGGTTTACTACAACTTTTTCTTATAAGATTCAATTGACCTTTTTTTTCCCACGAATGAACCATAACTCATTTCAGCCTTTCTGCGAAAGCGTACTTCTGAATTGAATCAGACACTGTTAATATTATGTTGACATATTGAATAAGAAATCACTTTTCTTGTTTTGAATTTGTTTATACTCTGTGTTTTATGATTTAAAATTTGTGATTTCTCCAAATTTATTCGGCTGCGACCGAATAAATGAATGTATTGAAAATAATACAATAGAACAACTGAATTGTAATGGAAAGAAAAAAGATCTGAAAAGATAGTCGACAAATAGGTATCGAAGATGAAGCATACCGTACCAATTAATTTTGATGAACAATCGAGGTTTGCTTTCCCTCGATACAAAAGATTGAATTGGTAATCTTCTCTATTATTTTTCAAAGTTTTTCACGTTACCATATATGATTACCTCATATCGAGTTACGTTATGATAATTATTATAATTTTTTTGGGGTGGTTGCCGCTCTGTTGCCCAGTCGGAACGATACTGAGTTATATATCATACCTTGGCAACGATGACTTTGTGTCAAGTTTTCGATGATGATGAATAAAATGAAAAACATCTTAGCTGACCTCACACAACAACCAGAAACCTGTCGTTACTTTGAGGTACGATTTTTCTGCAGAAACTCATTACCGGTAATAACAAACAACAACTCTGATTTCAAACATTTCTCAAACTTGTGTGGTTTCGATTTTTTAGGGAACCTCAGTAACCTAATTAACCTGTGATCGAGGGGTAAACAACTAGTAAATTTGGTGTACTCCTGATTTCGGATTTCAAGGGAGTTCAGGGAGATGCCATGAGATTTCAAGAAGATTTCACAAGGGATTTCAAGGGATGTAAGGCAGATTTTATGATAAGTGTATACCAGATTTCAGGAGTTGCTAACCCCTCGCCTTCAATGAGAATTTCTGGCTTCGAAACGTGGTGAACTGCCTGAGTGTATTGTCATGGATAGTATGATGAAAAGAAACTCGTCAAATGACATGGAACATAATTTTTTTTTAAAAGGTAGACATCGATTTTGATGGGGGGGGACCTGAAGAGCGTATACCGGAATAAAGTCGACTCGGTTGTGTGACATAGATTTGGGTGTCCAACCTTTCCTGAACTTTGACCACATTCCCTTGAATAATACCGCAAAACCCATGTCACAAGACCGATTCGACTTTATTCCCGTATACGCTCTTCAAGCACCACCATTTTTTTCCTGTGTGAATTTGAACCATCACTCACGCTCATTTATCCATCTTATCACCAAATTTCGAAAACTATACTAATTAATACGTTATGAATTTGCATAATGAGCCTTCCACGTCGACCATATGTTGCTAGCCAGATAGTGTAAAAGGCAAGAGCATGAGAGTTGGGAGCTCATGAAGTACGTGCTCCCTTGCTGACCGCAATGAACAGTACGGGGTCACCGCATAGTGTATGATTGTGTCAGGTCGCGCTTCATACCATCTTCTTGCAAGTAATGCGTACCAGTAACCATGATCAAGATTGTCAGTGTATCATTTATACGATCCATTGTTGTTAGGCGAGATGGAAGCTTGATATGTACATTTTTATTATAGGCCCATATTTATTCAATATATTTATACATATATATATATATATATATATATATATATATATATATATATATATATATATATATATATATATATATATATATATACATATATATATTTATATATATATATATAGAGAGAGAGAGAGAGAGAGAGAGAGAGAGAGAGAGAGAGAGAGAGAGAGAGAGAGAGAGAGCGAGAGAGCGAGAGAGAGGGAGAGAGAGAGAGAGAGAGAGAGAGAGAGAGAGAGAGAGAGAGAGAGAGAGAGAGAGAGAGAGGAGGGGGGCGAATATAACAACAAAATAACTGTAGGCACTTCAGTTTTTACCCAAGTTTTTACCCAACATAGCTGAAACTAATAGGGATTCAATTCAGATAACGACTTCGAAATGCGTAGTTTCGTTTCTTATCATAAAATTATCATACCTTGGAAATATCACGGCCATGCAGATAGGCCTATAGCGGTGGTATTTGTATAGGCTTCTGTCAAGTGACGTCACTCATTGTTGCAAGAGGCAGACAACAATGTCCACCAGTTCGAATTGATCAATCAGAATGTTTGGTAGTCCACCAGTTCGCTGTATTGCTATGTTAACGATTGTTTGTCAATTGTTACGTGACAGAAGCCTATTAGTTCTGTGTGTAGGCGACCTGCTTCCGTGAATACAAGTGTATACTGTATTAGAAACAATATGCGCTGTAAGATGGGCGAGATATTTGTATGAAATGTTATCGAAATCTTTACACAATGGTGCGAAAATGTACCCGAATTTCAGAAAACTTGTCGAATATAATTCGCCATTGTTGTCGTCTCAAAACATCTGAAGAACGAAATGGTTTCGGGTACAAACTTTTCATAGTTTCTCATATACCGGTAATGACTATTTTTTTTAATTTCAAACGTCAAGTTTTGAAATTAGATTTTTCGGAATTGTTTCCATTTGATTATAGAAAAGTCATCTTGTCTTAAAACACGTGGTCGAAAGCCTGGTGAGGTTTGCATACTTCGTCCATTTTGACATCATCCCTCGTCACATAGCCTATAGCCTACCGCTTCATTTTCAATCTCATCATGCTTCATGCGGGACTCGATGCCCAACGGTGACTTCGGTTTCTGAAGCTGTGCCTTAGCTAACCGAGCTACGGATTCTTGCATCGTTTAAAATTGACAAATAATGACAAAACGTTGTTCTTGACAAAAAAATCTCACCAATCATTCGGGCAAACTGTGTTAGATTTGTTTATGTTATTAGTATTTGATACATCAAATCATGATAAAATACTCACGGAATCTACAGATGGTAAATTGAAATATATATATATATATATATATATATATATATATATATATATATATATATATATATATATATATATTTCAATTTACCATCTGTAGATTCAGATGGTATCTACACAGATGGTAAATTGAAATATTCAGATGGAATCTACAGATGGTAAATTGAAATATATATATATATATATATATATATATATATATATATATATATATATATATATATATATATATATATATATTTCAATTAAATCTCATCTAATATATCATTCACCGACGCCAATAGATCTTGGTCATCAGGACAGTGCGTCATGAAACCCAATATGGTCAGTGAAAAAAAATGTAAGTCTTTCGAACAGTTACATATCCCGACGCGATAGAATTATCATAGGAGGATGATAGCAACATTCGCTGTGGTACGTAGCCACGGTTTCACCAAGATATCATCTCATCAAACCCCTCATCAAATGGGCGTGTCAAGAAGCGGTAGCCGATCTCAGCTCAGGAATCCCACCTCACCACCATTATCAATAATTACACTTAAAAATGATTGTAATAAAAATAAAAATAAGTACTATCTATATACGCTCTGCCGCCAACCTTTTCAGATGTAACACATTATTTGACAATAAGAGCCATGCATTAAATTAATCATTGATGATGTAATTATAATAATATAAGGTGTATCCCTCTTCGAAATTATACAGCTGCTTTTGAAAATGGAGAAGTAAAGTATTGAGACACAATTTCTTGATACGAATAGGAATTCGAATCACTGATATATTCAAGCGTGATGAATGATAATTTATACTAAATTATTAATAATTAATATTGATAATTCTGCACAAAGTGCCATCGCAACGGAGATGGTATTTTGTAAAGTAATTACAATTACCAAGTAGCGCACATTTCAAGATTGGTGTGTGAAAAAGATAAAGTATACGGAACAAATTAAATCAATACATCGTGGGTAACCTTTGAGTGGTTGTGATTTAGTGTTTCCATTTGAATTTTTTCTCTTCATATCAATAAAGCTCTAAATTATTACATTTCTTCATTGTGCTATGAAGTACAGATGGAAAGTGGAGGAAATATTTTTCAATATACAAACATTTTTTTTATATATTGGGTTTTAACGTCGCACGATAATGATGACTGAGATCTATTGGCGTCGGATGAATGATTAATGAGATGATGGGATGATGAGATGAAGGTTTTATGGGTAATGGGAAGGATAGTGGGAAGGAAGCGGTCGTGGCCTATATTGTGGAAACCATCCCGGCATTAGCCTAGACTACAGAGGGAAACCACGAAAAAAAAACCTGTAAAGATGGACGGTAGCGGGGATCGAACCGGGTCCGATATGTGCCTTCACCTCCCGGATCACACGAAGCAAGTGCGCTAACCACTCAGCTACTGTGCCGGCATAAGCAGTTTTCAATGAATTTAAATGAGTATCACTGACCCTCATCTGAAAAAAAAAATACTTCAAATTAAGAGAAGAAATACATATACAAGCGGGTACTAAAATGTAATTAATAATTTTCAATTAATAGCCATAGTATAGATACAATATAGACCAATATCAACATGATTTTAACTGACCAATTGTTTCTAATTCAACCTGAAATTTAACACCTTCTTTATTTTATGGTGAAACTCGCAATCGTTTCGTCTATACAATTTTATTTGTGTTGTGAAATTCAATAGTGTGCATTAAACATATTCTTGCACGTCACTTGATAATTCTATACGTTTGTTAGTCGTGAATTCTATATAGGCCTATCAGACGATTATTTAGTTTCTTTTGAAAATTGTCTCTATAAATTCAGGAAGAATAACATATGAGTATAATAAATATTATTTACATGACATCTATATAGTATACCGCTCATTTAGGAGTACCGTAGGTAGGGTCTATATTATCAAACCTTCGGAATATTACTCATATTTGTTAACAAAGGGGGCCTATGAATGTCATGGATATGTTTCGAGTTCCATGAGTAAATTGTGTACAATATTAGGCAGATGTCCTTATCAGTTATAAAGATGCGAGGTACGGTCAACCATCCTCGAGGTAACATCAGAGAAGAAGAAAAGTGCTTAGTCTTAGTTGTGCATGTAAACTTTGTGCATGAGTTATATTTTCAAAAAGGTAATGGTACGAGAGGCTATATAGCTAACAACAGACATGCGTATTAGGTAACTGCCCAATTACGGAGACCAAAGTTATTGTCTATACTCTCCGAAGTATCGTGGTAGGCATACCGGTAATACATGTAGGTTTTCGAAATACGCTCTGCTTATGATAAATATACTAGCCAAGCGCAACATATGCTTTGTAAGATGAGCGAAATATCTGAATAAGGTTTAAAAGTCGTTGAAGTAGTTCTTACCTTTGCTACTTTATCGACTCTGGTATTCTAAACACCTTGACGTATAAGGAAAATCCTTCATTGTTGGACAAATATCGAATCTAGAAAGCAGTGAATCTTGGCATCCCAAATCTGTATGTATTTCCATAATATATTTGATGAATAAAAACAGTTGATTTAATTATTTTCTTCGAAACGGCTCGTTCGAATTGCATACAAAATCGTGATAATGTGTATCATTTATGTCCACACATTAGCAGGAAATGTTATTTCATTTGGAGAGATTTTATTTTTCATATTTTCTTGACCAGACTAATCTTATGGGGTTTTCAGAAACTTTGAGATGATATTTCATTAATCGGTCTGGCCGATTCATTTCAAAAACTACACAGTTCTAAGTTGAATAATGTTGCTTGTGAAAAAGAGTTTCATGTCGATCAGTCAACCCCTACGACCTATGCAGTGCCCACAAACAAAAAACAAAACCAAAAAAACACAGACAACCTCCTATGAGAGTGGGTGGAATCTTCGCTTACGCTCATCTAATAATTTCAAATAATTTCATTTCAAATTCAAACTGATACTTGGTCGTTTATCACTGAACAAACCAGGCATTCTCTGTTTGTTTTTTTTGTAGCCCTATGCACTTTATTCACAGGTTGCAATTCAAATCGATCCGCACAAAGCTTGTTCGATGTATTACTTTTTCCAACTTGAAACTGCTCGATGGCTTGAATAGTGACAATTTTTTTTTTTAATAACATCTAAACTAGATGCAAAATCATTGTTCCCCAATTAAGGCTATGGATGAAAGATGGGATCGTTTGAATTATTTTGAAGAAGGTTAATCATTGAAATTCTTAAAATACTCATATATAATAGCAATATATGGATATTTTTTTTAAATAATTTGTTTTTCAAGACGTTAGAAGAACCATGCCATACATGACCTTACAAGTTTTATGAAAATCGGGACAGCGATTTCGAAAAGAATCCATTTCATATATTCATATTCACATTTCATATTTGAATATCTCCTTTATATCTTACAACACATATGTTGCGTTTCATTTCTATTATCTTGTTCATCTTTGAACGCATATGCAGCGCGTTCTCCAATGTAGGCCTACTATATTTTAATTTGTATGGGGCGTACTTTGTAAATTAACGTTGAACGGAGATTTCAAGTTGAAACACGTGCCCGATTCTCATTGTCGAGTCTCGGTGTTGAAACTGTTGGAGAAAAAATATTTGCCAACATCCATTATTATCATTGGGGTCTTATGAGGACTTTTTAATGAAACATTTCAAATGTATACACAAAGACGATGCTATCAAATCAAATACTCACATTTTTATTTCTGCAAGTTTGTACGAATTCATATGGACTTTTCTGATTTGTAATAATTATGTTGCCCATATATTTCTGAAGCCCATTTAATATAGGCCTACACACATATATAGGGCCTATATAATATATATATATATATATATATATATATATATATATATATATATATATATATATATATATATATATATATATATACATATATATATATTTATGTTTATTATGTTGTCTATCCGATTCATTGAATATTATTTTTCATTTTTCTGCAAATTGTGCCGTGACTGATATGTACCGTATGGTACCAAAATTCTTTTGCAAAATATAGGAGAATCATCTTCTCAAATATGCCTATGGATGAGTCACACTTGTGAAATAAAGAGAAAAATCATTGACGTCAAATAATAAAATGGTATACAAACACAAACCAACGAAATCAATAGTCACTGATGGTATAATTGTCAAAATGTAATTCACTAGCATTGGAATTAAAATGGCAGTGACAA
>OZ023330.1:11089141-11101641 GCA_964007535.1 Brachyptera risi | reverse complement strand
AATATACATAATTTCATTTCGCAATTGAGCTTTGCATTCATGATTTCATCTTTAAGTAATGCAAAAACTTTATGAATACATGATTTATTTTCCAACTATTATAGGTGTGAGAAGAAGGTGTACTTAGAGTCTTTCAGATATAGATGCTATAACTTATTTTATGCACTTATGTTTAAGTAATACAAAAATTGTATGAATACATTTATTATTTTCCAACTATAGATGTGAGATGGTGTATTGAGAGAGTTATTTAGATATAGATGCTATAACTTATTTTATGCATTTTGAGATTACTTTTTGGTTTTCCCGTCTATACTAATACCGTGTGGGTATTTGGGTTTACTTTCATATACAGTGTACTAATTTTTTCACTGCTCAAAAATAGAATCTAAATTCAGTTGTGACAACAATAATAAATAATAATGATAAAATGGCATGAAAAGACGTCATTGCAGTCATTCTTAAATACACCATTATCTCCAATTGTTGATTTTCAGACGTAGGTTTACACATGTGGGTTATTTGTTATGTATAGCGTCTTGTAGATGAATGTATTGTAGATAAGTGTGGGTCAGGTTGAAAGAGTTTGGTTATAAGGGCGTTGTTATTTCAGCTTGTCAAGTTGGAAACACTTTTCCTCCTACACAACGAACAACTCCAGGAAGATATGTTTTAACGTCAAATTCTTATCACCAAAAGTGTTTTACATGACCTTTCATTATGCATACCTGTTAGCTACGAAACACTCATAGGTGAAAAGGGTGACCTTTCTCAAGGTACAATGTACCTCTATTTGGATCCTAATCCAATGAAACATTATAATGAAATTGAATAGTGTTTAATGACGTAGAAGTGAATAGTTTATGCGATTATGTTGATTTGTAGGTATTTACGGCATATATATATTGTATATCATTTCATGTAGAGTATTGAATACATTTTGACTATGTCTAACACAAAGTGGACAACTAATAGAAGTGAAACGCGTAGATCAGTCGCTATCGCGCTGAGCCGGCATGCAGCAGACCAAGGTTCGATTCCCGTCATGGTCGATCATCTTCACCGAGGTGTTTCGTGGATTTCCTTGGTCGGTAAGGTGAATACTAGATCGCTCCTTGGAGGACGTCACAAGTCTGAAACTAAATTTCAATGAATAATTAAAATATTTATTTCTCTAATTTTGGAGAATACTAGAAATCACCTTCTCAATTTCAGAAGATGTTTTTTTTTTTTTTTTTTTTTTTTTTTTTTTTAATAACATCGAAACTTGATACAAAATCATTGTTCCCCAATTAAGGCTATGGATGAAAGATAGGATCGTTTGGACGGGGCACCACAAGGGCGATCTTACCACCCCATTTTGATTATTTAAAATCAAAATAATAATAAATCAAATATAATATCAGTACTAGTTCATTCTTCAAACTATAGTTAATTCTTGACCAATGATTTATGTATTGTGTTCTTTTTTTAACTCGAAATGAAAGTGCGTCCCAGGGCGTTTGTTCAGAACAATGTCAACCCCGGCCAGTCTGATGCAGAAGATGTAATTAATTTTTTGTCCTCCAGAGACCACGAGTCATGACTTGAGCATTGCCGATTCTGTATAGAAACATGAACAAAATCGAGTAATGTCCACGTCACGACTCAGAAAAAGAATGGGTTCTGGAGTGCGAATAATTATTTTTTTTTTAATTATTGATATTGATATTTAGATTATGATTTCTATTTTTCTCTAAAATTGAGGAAATGAATATCTTCATTATTTGTTGAAATATACTTTCTGGATGAAATGATGTCTTATTAATAATCACGACGGCCACCATCCCATCATTCCAATAGACTGGAGAGGTTTATTCACTCATCAGTGTAGCCCCTACACTGGCCTATAAACCACAATGAAATGATGATAGCCGATGCTTGTTCGATACAAAAGATCCGATCTACCGTCTCTCCCATCTCACAGCACTAGAATATGGTTGATTTTCACCTTTGGCTTCATCCCTCGTGAATTCTCACTCCAGTCGAGAGTCAAATGTTCACTTGTTATACATTCCCAGTGATCCTATTGCAATGATAATTTTTTCTTCTATTTAATAATAATGAATTCGTGCAAGAATGACCACTGTAAAATATAGCACGTTATATTTGTGTACTATATATAAAATTTGTTGGCGTACTTTTGATTATACTTTTTATGGCTGATATATACATATATATATATATATATATATATATATATATATATATATATATATATATATATATATATATATATATATATATATATATAAGTTGTATCGGACTGTATAATCGAGTTTAAATGCGGATATAATGAGATGCATTCTACAATTGCCTGAGCCTTATACTGCGGTATGTAGAGCGAACAACATTGGCCAGTAATGATACCCGTATATATATATATATATATTTAATTGAAAATGAAAACAACAATAGAAGAAAAGTTCGTAGAACCAGTTTTTGTATGTTCAAGTTATTAATAGTTTTCGTCGTAATAGTTTGAGATGACATTGTCAACTGCAGAAACGGATCGGTGATTCATGTGTGTGTGGAAAGAGATTTAATATATGAAAGGAAATTCAGTTTTACATATTCTTTGTCTGGATCTTTTCAATGTGTGAGGTATCGCTTCTCTGAAATGAGAAGCACCCTATAATTTTCACAGGTATAAATAATATGTCCATACTCAGAGGGATACTTTGGAATATAAATATAAAGATAGGAAACCATTTTATTAGGTGATCTATCTTTCATGTAGTCGGTTACGGACAAATGTAGACTTCTTCGAGTATCACGGACTATCGACTTGAAATAACGGTCCATGTTTCCTTATTCTTCTGTTTTTATTCTCTTTCGAAGTTATTTTTGCCTATCTGGCTGTGAACTTGATAAAACTATACGGGATGCTTTCGATTATTGTTCGATTAACGACCCCACCAACAGCTAGGTTATACGGGGGTACGAATGAGCAGGTGATCATGAAATTATAAAGTAGTGATAAGTGATAGGACGTTTACAAAAATCCATGCCTCATACAGGTCTCGAATCCACGCCCAACGGTGACTTCAGTTTCTGAAGCGGTGCCTCAGCTGACCGAGCTACCGAGCGTGGCAGGGATGCTTTCATGTGATATCACACATTTTGAGTACCGGTAATTAAAATGTACCCCAAAGGCCAAAGTATGTTCCATAATCTTACTGATTTGTTTGCCCCCGGCACGTTTCGAGTTGTTAAGACAAAAATGTTCCATACTCAAAATCAAAACATCATTGATATTTAGTGTCCATCAAGAAATACTGATGAATGATAATATATATATATATATAAATATATCTGTGTTTGTGTCTATATATATATATATATATATATATATATATATATATATATATATATATATATATATATATATATATATATATAATTATATATATATATATATATATATATATATATATATAATTATATATATATATATATATATATATATATAATTATATATATATATATATATATATATATATATATATATATATATATAATTATAGAAATTCTGTGCTTGAATTCGTGTTCTGCGTCTACTTTTGTTTCAGCGGACTCACATACTACCAAGTCATGACCATGTAATATATTAACTGTTATAGGAGGACAAATTGTAGCCGGAGCCATAGATCTTTTCTTTAAAAAAATGTGGGTTAAACGTTGAAACATTGAGGTGTAAAATAATACATAAATAAATTAAAATATAATCATCTCATTTTTGAATCTTCCAAGATCGTATTTGGGTCGATTATCGATGTTTTTTCAATACAGTATAGTAAATATCTCAGGATAACTTCGTTAGATTTCGTTATCTAACGAAGTCAGATACTGAGGTCTTTCACAGTAGTAGTTATCAATTGGTGTGGAAGCCTATATCGAAATTCCAACACTACTGTAACACAGATCGCAACAATGCCATCAAAATTATTTAATTACAAGAATTACAATTATCATCATAGTATTTCATCAATACAAAGGAATACTGCTGATACTTATATGTTAGTTATAATACCTGTATAATTGAACTCCCTAACTTGAATATGTTCTGCGTACTCCATCTTGAAAGTATTGAAAAGATATGCATTTTTGAAGTACTGAAATTTTGATATCCTAAACCGCTTTGCAGTACACACACAAAAAAATGTCAGCACATGTACCGCAGTGGTGAACGGGCTCACTTCATGTGATCCGGTGGGTGAGGAGAATAGCGGACCTTGTTCCATCCCCGCCACCATCCATCTTCATAAGGGTTTCTCATGGTTTACCCATGTAGTCTAGGCTAATGCTGGGATGGTTCCGACAATATCGGCCACGATTGCTACTTTCCCACCACCTATAAGAAATCTTCATCATCATCCCATCATCTATATTAATCACACATTCGACGCCAACACATCTTAGTTATCATCATAGTGCGTCGTTAAACCCAATATAATAATCGCCTGATCGACTGCCATGCGCTCCTAATCTTTTTCTTATGAGTAAGAAATGTATCCTACAAACTACAAACTATAAAGGTCCACTGCACACAATGTCTTTTCAAATTAACAACTATCCTATTGTTAAAAAGGTTGATCACCAAGCCGACATAGTCACACACACATCTGCAATTATTTATCTCGAAATAAACTATCCTTTTTTGTATTATCATTTAACGAACTCTCTAATCATACAAATAATATCCTAGCATTAGGTATATTATAGCCATCATGACCTCTGAGACCTTTTCAATAGCACCTTCACTTATTTTGCCGCGTTCCTTTTTTAAAAAGTTCGATGCCTTTAATATGAGAAATAAATTGAAGCTGTAATTACATAGATGGACTTTACTGGAATTAATGACTAACCTTTGTAATGGTTTTACTGAGTGATAGTTGGAATTTAACTTTAATAATACCGTTGTCCAAAGAAAAGACGGATTATAGCCACAATATATATTTGAATCAAATTATCCGATGTTAAGAGTATGATGAGAATAGAAAAAAATATGATGAACATTTAAATTGTATATGAACTTGAGAAGCCCGCTCCACTATAGCATAGTCATTCCAACTCTCCGCATTAGAGCAAGCAGTGTAGGCGAGTATGGAGCATAGTTTCGGTTCATTCCATTGCCCTTTTATAAAGTGTGTTTCGAAATTATTTGAACCTTAAGATTGCCAAAAAATAGGTGTACCTTTCAAGTAGGGACTATATGTATGCGGCTTACATTAATCTATCAATTTGTATATATAATATATAAATGTATATATCCGATATTTTCATATATATTATTTATTAATATATACATATATATATATATATATAAATATATATATATATATATATATATATATATATATATATTTATATACCGGTATATATATATATATATATATATATATATATATATATATATATATATATATATATATATATTTATATTTATATACCGGTATATATATATATATATATATATATATATATATATATATATATATTTATATATATATATATATATATACATATATATATATATATATATATATATATATATATATATCATATGTATATATAGATACATATATTATATATGTTTTATTGTTGAGTTTCAATTCACATTAAGGATTTCTTATATTGATCATTTCTATTTTTTTTTTGCCGGCATGCACAAGTCATGCTATCGCGACTTCGAAGACAACTAGAACAGTCTACAATGAAAGGGACCACAGTATAATATAGATACACGAGACTGGAATAGATAATTTTACTCGAACTATACGAACATCCATTATGATTGCATGTAGATAACGTAGGCGGTAAAAGTTCGGGGACCGCCGAAATGAAGATTCTGATTTGAATTGAGAGTGAATTAGTCTGAATAATTCATGACGCACTACTTGCGGTCGCAGCTTTTGTATTCTGTGTGGAAAATTTTGTCTCCAAATGTTGGCTCATAATATGTATATTTTTTGTATGAGTAATATAAGATCTCTTTAAACTTTCAGAGTATCATTTGAATTTATGACTTTTGAGATGAAAACTGTGTTGACAATATATATTCATATTAGAAAACCATAATGATTCATGGAAGGAATCGACTATGATCATAACTATAATTGATGATGAGTTTATAACCTGTGATCAAGAGGGCAACATGTCCTTGAAACGTTAGTTGAAATGAATATATATATATATATATATATATATATATATATATATATATATATATATATATATATATATATATATATATATACATACATATATATATATATATATATATATATATATATATATATATATATATATATATATATATATATATATATATATATATATATATATATATATGTATATATATATATATATATATATATATCTATATATAATTATGAAACACATTTTCACCCCCCGTGTATCGTTGACGTTTCCCTACACTCCAGCATAACTAATTCGAAAAATTATGCTGGAAAATTCCTCACAAAGCTTGCACGTTTGTTCTCGACGTCAAAGAGTAGGCCTACATGAATGTTCTCGACACTGTTATACTGGTAAACCGCCAATTACATGTTCCAATTTGCTAAACTGTCATGCAGATCCAAGACGTTCATTTTCTTTGTAATTATGTCTAGAATCAAGTTTTCCAAAGAAAAGTCAAGAAGATTTACCTGATAGGTTTAATTAAATATAGCCAGTCATGTTTTATATTTGACTAACTTTTAATAGAATACGCAGGTTGATTGTTATAATTTGTTATAAGATTGTTTCAAACTTTGATTGAACCTATATAGAGGGCCTGTACCTCTTAATTAATTCAGTATGAAGTGTTCAAATTGATAAAATGTTCATCGAGGTGAATCCCGTATGCTAGACAGAAAATATAAAATGAAACTAGTGAATCACTCCATAGTAAATAGAAATCAACAAAAGAACCGGAGTAAAATCGATCAATCACTTGGGCTCCTAATTATAATAAATATATATATATATATATATATATATATATATATATATATATATATATATATATATATATATATATATATATTATAATAATTATACTATATTTCCCAATGCTGACAGATTAATTTAAAATTCATCAACGTTATTCCTTCCTCTCTTCCAATATTGCAGTGCTTCCCTGAACACTTTTAAGATTCAATAATAACTAATGGGGTAATGGATACAAAATTTAAAAAAAAAATCTGTATGCCTATACAAAATGAAAATGCTTTTGGAAGAGACATAATGCGCGAGTATATCAAATTATACATTCGGAGATACAGTTCAAAAATTAAAAAAAAAATACTCTCCAAATTGAAGAGCTTTTTTTCACCATTATAGGCTAGTAGGCCTATCTATGACATTTTCTTTGGTATCCAACATTCAATTTGAAAACTTATGACCGATAGTTGGTGTACGTTACAACTAAGGCCCGATACACCAACGTGGGAGTAGCTTTAACTGGCAGTTGTAAGTGGATATCACCATAGTTACCTATGCTATTCGTTTTCACCAACTCGCAGATAAAGGCTGACTGTACTTGTCCGTGCAGTTGATATTACACCGAGAGTTGGTGAATACTAGTCTGGCACGTGTAATTATTTTATGTAAATTTTTCGAACAGTCTGTTAAATGTTGTTTTTTACGTTTTTCAATTGACACAAATGAAATCAATCATAGCTTGGATCAAACGTGGACTGCATAACATTATCTATTGCATAACTTGAATCCTGTTTTATTCTATTTTCACTGTTTTTACTTTGTGTTACATTTTTTTTCATTGCAACTTTCAAGCTACGGTGACATTTTTTCCATTAACTTATGTAATCAATTACAATATTATCTAAACTATCTTTTCTTTCAAATATTCATTCTTTTTTTTCATCAGACACTTTTTTATTATCTTATTGCTCCATCTATTAATTTGTTATGAATATTTTTTTTTAGGCATTCTGTGTCAAATACTCTTTATTTTTGTGTGATGAAGAAATCATGTGTATTATTCAACTATGAAAAGAATGACAAAACATACATGTCCGTATTCAATATTTTTATATTTAAATTTCATTGGTAGAAAATATTTTGACTTTGTTCCTGCCTTCCCCTTGTTCTCCATCTGGAATTCGAAACAATGATAAACTTCAATAATTACCTATGCCAGAAGAACACATGCTTTTCTTCATCACATATAATAATAAATTTTACTTGTGTAAATACGTCTACTGCAATGTTGAATGTAATTTACCATCTGCAAAATATCAGCTGTATTGTTTTCTTTCGAGAATTTGGCACCATTTCTTATTGTTCGGACAGTTATTAAATGTCCATGCCAGTGACGCCATCAGACATATTCGAGTTGATAGGAAAAGAATGCCGCCTCATAATGATTACTGTATTAAGATTGACGTATAACGTGCGATTACCATCCTTAATTACCACTGTAAAGAAGCTTTTTGGCCTAGACATCGATTTCATCATCGTATAATGAAGACAAATTATTTTTCTATATAAGTGCCTCTATACCCTCATCGGAATTTTAATTCCATTCTAGGAGAACACTGTAAAATGAGCATCGGACGTTATGCTATAGAGACGGTTTGACTTTAATTTTTAAGTAACCATTTATTTAATCTAGTTATAAACCGTGGTTTTAACCAAACTTTGACGTGATAATCATACCATATAGTCCTTGGCTCTTATCCGTTTGTAAAAGATAATCATAATTATAACAATAAACGGGTCATCTGTATCTGAAGGCTTTGAGGGGGCGCTGAAGAGCGTATACTGGAATAAAGTCGACTCGAATTTGTGACATGGGCTTCAGGTTACTTTTCGATGAAATGTGGTTAGAGTTCAGATAAGATTGGACACCCAAACCCATATCACACAACAGAGTCGACTTCATTCCGGTATACGCTCTTCAGGCGCCCCCTAAAAGCCTTCAGGTAGGCCTACAGATTACCAGTTTATTGCAATAATTATGATTATTTATTGCTATGATTAGAATTATTTTTCACATACAAAAGAACCAAGAACTGTGGTGTGGTTAGAATTTGGGTCAAACTCAAAACCAAGGTTTAGAACGAGGTTAAAAAAATTGGTTACATAAAATTAAAGTCTAATCTTATGGCTAATAGTAGGCTAATACATAGTATGGTTTTACATACTTTCAAGCCATTCGCGGCAGTGCGCATAGATTTGCACACCATTTTTGTTTCTCTTTTAACTTAAATATATCGATGATATTCAATTTGTCCGATTCAGATCAGAATGGGAAACTATAACACCGGAAAAGTGGCAACATAGAACGCTGACTGAGATGCTATCTCATAATAATTTGTCTGGCAATACATTTTACGTACAATCTGCAAACATATGTGAAGGCCTACACATTGAAATTGTTAAATAATGGTCTGCCTATGGTCAGATTTAAGTTTTGTACCAGTAGATTATCTTGGTTTCATATTGTAACAGTATATTCAACTAGATACCATATTTACCTATTACTCAAGTATTATTAAGCCAATAGAGATAAATATACTCCTTAAACAATATTAGCTTTGAATTTGCACTAATCCAAAAGTAGATTTGACCAAAATGGTGGTACCACCATAGTACCACTCTAATACCCAGGGTCTTATCTAACCGAAACGGCTTTTCCACCCTGTTTCGAGTAAAACAAGGGATAATCATGCCAACGTAACCAAGTCACTGTAGAATTACGAGCTATAATATGTTAGCCCTTATTAAAACTCGAGCGTTCTGCCGCTCTGCCTTTTCTAGCCATTACCATGGTAAAAGCTTACGGCTTAGCTGTTATGCAAATATGCGATAGCTATTAAGGGCGTGATTAAGGTGCTATGCCAAGATTATAATGTCGCAAATAACACAGTGTATTTGCATCCCCCTTCACCTCTCCACTGCTACGCCCACGTTCCTTCTCAGTACAATTATATATGTGCAATATCTGTAAAGAAATCTTTCCTTGAAATTTCACCTTTTCTCTGCTTTTAATTCAAAAGTAGAGTAACGACTTGACTGTTAATTAATCATTCGTTTTTATTCTTATCCATTTTAATTTTACTTCAGTAAATTAGAAAATGAAAGGGTGTATGTATAATAAATGTCTATATTAGTGTTATCTGTCGGATTTACATTTGACAAATAACCAGTTTGTAAAAAGCATTTACATTTTGACCGAAAGTTTTGTAGCGTATACGCGTATTTTTTAAATCCCCTGCTTAGCCTAATTGGATTGTATAGTGATTGATTAGATCATTACTTGCATAACTATAGAGTAATCCCAATTAATTAATTTATTGTTCTACATGTAATGAGGTGAGAACGTTGTTGACACGCGTGGGCACAAACGTAGTTTTATATGATTCTTTGAACAAATAGAACATAGCGAATGATGAATAGGAATACATATTATGTTATTTTCTGAATATTCACGTGAAAAATGAAATATTGCGCTTTTAGATGTTCTTCAAACAATTGTCAGGGTTTTTTTTAAACACCATCTTTGTTTTCGTATGCTAATAAAATGTTATAATTGATCTCATCTTTGCTTGCCATTCTAATCTTTTAGAGTTAATGTGGTTGAGAACTATACGTAGAAAATAAGATTTTTCAGACAATTCCTGTGAGATTCATAATATAGATTGCCCCTGCTGCCAGCAATATAAACCCAATCCAATCTTCTTCGCTGGCTCTTGGCTCTAATCCGATCAAAGCCATTTTGGAGATGCCAAGAAATACGAAATGGTCAAATCCGAGTTGACACGTTTTTTGTATCGGCGTATACCTAAGCTGAATGTACAGACGCGAGTAGATAGCCTGAAGACTAACATATGGTGGTCAGGGAAATACAATAGGTATATTCTCCAGTTCACCTTGATGCTCCGTTTGTTCCGCAAGAATATACTTGGTACCGGTATGTATTTTTTTTATTATTATTATTATTAGGTGTAACGACGCACTCTACTGATGACTACGATCTATTGGCGTCGGTGAATAATATATGATGGTTGGGATGATTAGATGAAAGGTTATTAACTTATTTTATCAGGTGTTTTTGGATGGTGGATAGGAGTTGGTTGTGGGCTGTTCTCAAGGTACCATCCCAGTATCCTAAACGACAGAGGAAAACCACGAAAAACCTCTGGCACAATGGTCGACCATGACGGGAATCGAACCCTGGTCTCCTGGATGACGATTCAGCCACACGTCCCAGTGGGCAGTATACTTGGTATTTCAGTTGAATGAACGTAAGCGAAGACTGATATTCTGTCCAGTTCGGTATTCACGGTAGGTCTGACTGAGACGGATGGTCGAGTGGCTAGCACAATGAACCGTCATTTAAGAGACCGTATTTCGATCCTCGCTATGGTCGACCATCCTGACAGGAGTTTCCGTGGTTTATCTCTGTCGTTCAGGTCAATACTGAGATGGCTATACCGACTCCTTACCACTATCCAAAAACACTTAATAAAGTAACCTTTCATCTCATCATCCCATCATCTCATATATCATTCACCGACACGAATAGATCTTAGTCATCAGTACACTTAGTGCGTCGTTGAACCCAATATAAATTGAGCAAAGCAAATTTTCTATTGTATGCCATGTGTATAAGCGAGAGAATCTTCATGGGTCTGAAGGAATATCTATAGGGTGGGTAGTTACATACTTTCTTGATTAAATTGAATGTTACGTACACATTATTTTGAATAGAGTGAAATACACGAAATGTCTGTACATGGTTAAGGCTCGACTGATTTCTAAGTGAAATCTCCTCATATAAGAGGCGGTGTGTGAACTCGAAGAAAGTGGGTGAAGGGAGTTGAGTTTTGAGGGGTTTGTTCTTGGTATTTGTTCATTTAGTATTCAGCTATGCCAACCTTTGAGAGAGGGGTGGATATTGCTGAGCTCAGACTATGTGCAGGGCTCCGAATTCGAAGATGTTCTACGGTTAGGTGAAAGACGTAGAAAACGTCACGAGACGATAGGGAGACAGATCTCAACTAAGGGCTCCATTTATACACTCCTTCGTTTTCTATACTGCCTAAACAATCATTGTTTACAACTCCGTTGATATTGTAACTGTTGTCCCCTATTAGTCCAATAATATTATTGTTTGATCTAAAATCTATATATGTCTATTATCCTTGTATTCACAAAAGTTGGAGGTTTCCAGTGTGATAGAGAAAAATTGACCGGGGTTCGATTCTCATCATGGTTGACCTTATTGACAGAGATTAATTATGGTTTCCTGTCAGTGTTGAAATGATGATCAGGATGGTTAGGAAGCAGACCACGACAGCCTCCTTCCCAACTGTCGAAAACTCAATATTAAATTAACGTTCATCTTACCTTCTCCATGGTCCATGATTCACCGAAGCCAATAGATTTTAGTTATCAAGAAAGCGTAATCGAGCCCAATATAAATATAT
>OZ023330.1:10966641-11084141 GCA_964007535.1 Brachyptera risi | reverse complement strand
ATATATCATCCACAATGTTTTATTATTTGCAAGTAATATACCTACCACCTGATTCTGAAATTAATATTATAATTGATAACATAAAAAATGACTGACTTCAAATAATATTTTCAATGTGAGGCCTGCATATTCTACATATAGGCCCCCATCTTTTTATTGTAAACATTGTTCTCATTCTGTTTTATCCGATAAAAATCTGTTCAATCGATAAATAATCGATTTATATTCATTTTCACTGCATTTTGCACAACTGTTTTTCGATTTTTTCAAAGTTGATAATATTCTTTTCTCATCATCAAAATATTCTTTCCTTGCCAACCCTATCTTTTTACATTATATTGCTAGTATATCAGAGAATCAGAGATGTTATATTTCACATAATTTCGAATCCAAGTCTTGTCCGAGCTGGTCGTGAACTGTTGGTTTATATATGATGCGACTCGTATCACCATAGGTATGAACCAATTAATTACACCTGGATTTCAATGGATCATGGGGCTTGTATGACCCAATCAAACTTTCTTTTTAATTACAATGAAAATAACCGCAACAAATTATTCCACTTGAGAAATCTAATCATAATAGTTGTATTCAAATACAATCGAACTGAAGCGGTAGTAATTAGTATTGTGTTGTATTTATATAACATATGTTGGGTGGCATTTACTCTTATGAGAACAATAACACACTCTCTCTCTTTCTGTCCCTTCCTCTTTCTCTCTCTCTCTCTCTCTCTCTTTGTCTCTCTCTTTCTCTTGTCTCTATTTGAAATTTGGTTCAATATTTTGTATTGTGAGTTTTTCTTCATGTTACCATAGAGAAGTTGATGTAACTATATATTATTATTATCATTATATATTTTTCCAAACCAACATCGAGACATGATACAAAATCATTGCTCCCCAATTGAGGCTATTTATTAGAACACAAAATCAAATAACATTTAACAACAATATTTTATCAACTCTTTCTCGTTTGTTCATCATGGAAAAATGTGTCAATTCTCACTGAAAGACCCATTGGATAGATAGATGAGCGATATGTTAGTATTTACAGAACCTGGTTGTGGATATGCAATGCCTGAAATTAATGTTGTGTTTTCTTATTGTTACAGGTAAGTGGTTCCACTCAAGCTGTGCTTGTATCTAAGTTACTATAAAGTATCGGAACCTGATGTACCTGGAGTACCTGATGAAACAAAACATCGCTAACTGATTCAAAACAAGAAACAATTGGATAAATGCTTGGATTTGTTTGTTTAGTTACAAAGGTAAGATATAAGAATGTATATCTCATGAAAAAATGAAACGATATTGATTTTTGAACGAGTGTAAGCGAAAATACTTTGACTGCATGTTTGGGGTCTGGATATTTGTAGACACGCGAATCATAACATTGCTCCCATCGGGAGGAGGAGGGTGGAAGTTCGATTAATCCTTCATGTATTGAAATAATATTCTCTATTGTAATCCTAGGAGATTATCAGAGAAAAAAAATAGAGCGAACGGTCCACTGCTTGAGTTTTTTTTTTTCATGTATTCGTTACTTCCTATACCAGTGTGATAAAATATATTTTGCATTTTACCACTTTTTATGTAGACATATTGAATCGTGAAAATGTGATTGATAATTCTGAAAACGTGTGTCTTGTAGTATAATAGCGATGAAATTCATTTGACAATCGATTGAAGGCAATGTTACTTCAGATTACCGTTATTCCATAATCTATGTAATACATATTCAATTCACATTTCTCTTCGTCGACCAGCCAAGTCACTTGATCGTCAAACTACGCCATGTAGTTTCACATCGAAGAATATGTCTTATATAATAATAATAATAATAATAATAATAATAATAATGATAATAATAATAATCTATAATTTCTTTAATATGTTTATAGATATTTATTTATCAATTTGAGATTACACATTTGTGTTCAAATGTTCCGTCTTATATCTGATAATAATAATAATCTATGATTTTTTAAAAATGTTTCTAGATGTTTATTTATCAATTCTGAGATCATACATTTGTGTTCACAATAATCCACAAAGCCTGTAAACAAAGCCTGTATCTGTGGTTTGCAAATGGAATTATAACATAAGCACAAATAATAATATACTGATACAAAATAATTACAGGTAGAGTGATGGCGTAGGTAGTTTTGTAAAACATGCGAATTCCAATTTTATAATATACCAATAATATAAATACATCTATAAGAATTTATAGTTTCCTTATAATTAAAATCATAAAATACAAAAATTCCTATTTGACGAAGAAAAATAATGATGATTTCACTACGGAAAAATAGCAAACTTTCTTGCTGGGAAAATTATAGCACTTGTCATACGATTATCACAATATGGGGATACGTATAACTACAAGAATACAAAATAATATCAGGTGATTGATTGGAACTGAAATTTCCTGAAATAATAACTATAACAATAATGATAATCTTCCTTTCATGAAATTTGTGTACTAATTTTTGAAAATGAGGTGGAATAATTGTTCATTTGCACTAATAAATAATTCGAATTGGGTTCTTTTTTTCCCCACTAAGCCTAAAAGAAGGCTAATTGAACAGAATTGTCAAACCAAAATAAAACATTATATTTGCTTACATACGAGGAGACATAGAATTAAAAATATTGATAGAAATAAATTATATGTTGATTAAATGACCGATAACTTTTGAAACAATTGGAACGGATATATACTCACATAAGACAACTGTCAAAATGATGTCAATTTTTTAAATTTATGTGAATATAGTTGTGTGAGCTTCAACGTCGTGCACTATCAAAACCTCACCGTTTCAAGAAACATCAGTTTATTTTTTCTCTTTCTTTTGTTTCCAAAGAAATGAACCAAGTTTACACCAATGACAGTTTTTGATGAAAGACTAGCACTGAACTCGGTGCGCAACGAACGATTGATGCCATTTCGTTTGCATGTGGCTAATTAATACTATTAGTCCATTAATGAAAGCTTATTAATGAAACCGTGATACTGAATTCTCACTATACCGTAGATTCTGAGATACCAGTTTGAATTTTGTTTAATTTTGTTATTAAATAAATTGGCGAAGTTTGCTGTCATACAGAACTTTTACAAAATACACGTATATACCGAACTTGGTGCACAATTTACTAGGCAATCGATTGAGTGCGCGTCGAACGCCTGCTCGCTCTTCTTCTTTCAATCTGAAGAATTGACACAAGTTTTCTGCATAAGTGAATGCAGCATAATGCATTGAAAGATGAGCGAGATTTTTGTACAAAATGTACTCAAAATCTAAACACATGGTTTTCTGGTAACTCACTGCCTTCATTATGCAATTGCAATTGCAATTAATTGTAGATGTTGATCAATTCAATTGTTATTTGATATGTAAAATGTGCATTTTTTCACGAATTCAGTGCGTGCAAAAAGCGAGCGAACAAAAAACCAATAGAGAAATTGCTCTGAGAGTTGCATGGAGTCCCTCGCTAAAGGTCATCTGACTATCGGGTCTATATTTCAATTGGAAATTGTATTCCAGTGAGAACTGTATACAAATTATGTCATTTGCTTGGTCATACATACATCACACATCATGAACTTTGAATAATCTGCATTTATCAGAATCAATTCAATATTTTTTCAATTGAAACAGTTTTGAAAAGGTCGAGTTCTAGATCTTTGCGTATGTGCGTACGGTGTATATATGCGTATATATATATTCATATATATATATATATATATATATATATATATATATATATATATATATATATATATATATATATATACACATATATATATATATATATATATATATATATATATATATATATATATATATATATATATATATATATATATATATAGATATATATGCACATATAACTAATATACATGAACATTATATGACGCAGCCCAAGTGTATGTTTAATGAACCCTTTGTGTTCCAATTTCAAATATTTTCAGCTAGTAGAAAGAATTTCTTTCAAATATATACTATTATAATACATTCATACAAGCGTGAAGTCTGAACTTTTAACGCACTTGCCAGAAATCTCTTTCAATGCAAGTAAATTTATTGAACCTTAAATCTGTCAGTTGTAATAGTTTAATAGTTTGCTCGTAGAATGGTTGAACCATGGTCCATCGTTTAAATATTTCAACAAGTCGAATTGTTTAGCTTTGAAATCATCCTCTCTTGCTGTCTTTGATAAAACATTAACACAGCACTTAACCAGACATGGCACAACCCAACCTGCCTACGGGAAGGGCGATAATTACTACCACAGCCAAGTCTGGCGCGCGGAGAAGAAATAACACACACTCACACACATTCAGAGAGATACTCGAATGAAAATGATGAACATTTTAATGAAAACATACAGCCGTAAAGGAACTAGTAGACTGTTGATACTTAAAGGATACGTAAAAATAAAAAAACCCGTCTCTGAATTTAAATAAAGAAATCGTAATTAATATACCATCGGTAAAGAGTTGAAGAAATCGTATTGATTGATAAGGACTTGTTAGTTTCTAACTAATAGTAACACATCTGTATTGTAATTTGAAATTTAAAAGGCTGTTACTAAAAAGTTATCGATGGTGTTATTTAAGAACAGGTTATTTTTATGTTTACGAAATTATTTAAAATTAAAGTGTGACCAAGTTATTTCATTTCTAAACTAAAGTTTAAACTGTGGTTTAGAAATTAGCCCATTGCATATAGTGTCAATTATTTTTCATTTTCATTATAGCCGTAAACAACGTGGTATGGTATACCCCATTATTTTATCCGAGTAGATTGGCATGCCTGGTTTTAACTGTGTTGTTATGTAATGGTTTACTACGGTATAAATATTAGCCGCCACATTCTTGAGCATCCCTGCACAATAAATCTTATATAATTAAAATGCAAGCCAGTCATGTAGACTTCGAGAATTACATTTTACTATACACACTAAGGAACAACTTAACAGAAATAATTACATCTTTGTGTTTGTAGAAAACTTACTCATTGTGGTTAAGCCTTCCGGTGAGGACCTACAGAGATGAGTTGCCTTTTATTCTATGAATTTCAAACCTCAATATTTTCAAACACATCTCCATTGAACAATAGATGTTAGGTTATGACTATTTATAAGGGGGCTTGGTTTCGTATGAGTGATTACTTGAATGTATTACGCCTGGCATATGTCAGAACGAACTTATTCTAGGCCGATGACAATGAGTGACACATGCGTACGACGTGTGGAGTATCTCTAAAACTATATTATTATTATACATCTTATGAGTTGCTATTCTTTTTTCATTTTTGTTTCATAAGATCGTTACTTTTTTGAAGATATATTTTTTTGGAGTGTGGGGTTTTTTAACATGCTAGACAAACTTTCATGTATCAAGAGTCTAAGAATAACTAATACGTTTGTTTGACGACAGTTGGGAACTCTTGTTTTTTTTTACTCCTCGGCTATAAATACGGACTATTAAATTTACAACTATTTTTTCAATGAGACTTGTCATAAAATGAGGTTATCTTTTAACCCTCGCGGTGCTTTCTCTGCGTGCGCTCATGATGAGGACCATTTTGTAAAAGAGAAAAGAAAATACTGATAGATACGAAACACGCCGGTTGCGTATATGGTGAATAAGCTCGTGACGATGTTGTTTTTGTTTGTTGGTAACTCGTACTTTTGAATCTGAAATACGATACATTGTTGGATTGAAGGTTTCATGATATATTTTTATATGCACGAAAGATGAAGTAGCGAACCACCCGTGCGCTAGTGGTGATTGAGAGGGGGACGGTCAGTCGGAACCATCTTCCTCTCCGGATACACGTATATGATTGCAAATTAAAATTAAATCTAACCACGTTCAACCACCAAGACAAAAGGAAAGTCAAACGTGCCTTTTATTAATTCAAAAAATATCCCATTCACTAAACTATAATTCGCAGCACTTATAGCACGGATCTAGTTTTCTCAGGTTGATATTATAGGCCTACTGATGACGTTTGTTATGAAAAGTGATTGTTAGGCCTATATACCGTATTTTCAGTCCGTGGAAATTCATCTGTGTAGGAAAATTAAAGATACTTTCTCTACCTTCCCTGTTTCAGTCATCGAATTTTTCACGTTTGCTGCCACACTATAATGCACCCGAGGAGGTTTTCAAGTATTTTTCACTTTCACAAATGTGGCGAACGGGTGAACTTCTCCCTAGTTTTACTTCGTATGAAATTTTCAACATCGAAACGAGTCTATAGGCCTAAGTGTACAGTTTGTACTCGATCATAGACCAGACGGCTAGCAATAGAAATATCTTGACACATCCCTGTTAACGGCATTCACTTTTATTGTATACCAAACCGAACACTAACGTTAATTGAAAATCTACTATAAGGAAATGACAACGGTTTAAGTATACCTGTAATAAATTAAATGGGACTTGTAAAACGCGCTGCTCAATGCCTATTCTTATTGTAACTATCACCGTCCATGCGGCGTCTTCAGGAACTGTTTCATTATTGTAAGGCTTATCCTATAATTATTCAAATGGTGTTATAAATTAAAGGCGTAACGACACAATGTGGTATTCGAAGCTATAATTAGCTTTGATGTATGAAAGATTCGAAATGTGGTGAACTTTCTAAAATTGAACTGTAGGGTTTTCAACTTTTAGTCCCAACTCGTAGAATGAATACATGAAACTTATACAAAAAGACTGAATTCATCCATTCTAAAGACTTGATAGTGAATTGACGTCCCTTCATAGCGAAATAGCAGTTATTGGCGATACCTTTCGAACACTGTGAGATATCAAAATTATATTATTGAAGAAAAACACTTTTTTGATACCTTCAAAATGATGTACCAGTACATTGAAATTATTAACCTTGAATCCTATAGCATTTTTAGAGTTTGAAGATTATGTTGTCAACTTCATACATGTGAAATTTACACAAAGTATACGATATTGGTATGTTTCCGAATAGTAGGCCTAAACTTTTATACCGAGACGTGAAGCCGAGTGGTTAATACACTGAATCGACATTCAGGAGACTGGGGTTCGATTCCCGCCGTGGTCGACCATCCTGTGGGGGTTTTCATGGTTTCCCTCTGTCATTCAGGTCAATACTGGCCTGTTACCTAAAAACAGGCCACGATCGACTTTTTCGCACTATCCAAGAACACTTGATAAAATAATATTTCATCTCATCATCCCACCATCTCGTATATCATTCACCGACGCCAAAAGATCGTAGTCGTCAGTAGAGTGCGTCGTTAAACCCAATATAAATAAGGTGAACTTTTATTCACGGATGAATAATCTGTCGTCTACCTACAATAAACACGTACAAACATCTGTTATTACTTAATCTCTTTGCAACTTCAAGGATTCAACTCTTTTCAAAGATGCAGTTGTTTCTCTTTTCGTAAACCCCGTCCGGATAACAGTATCTCAGAATTATCTACAACAGCTATACAAATACAACGGTGATAACGGTTTTCGTTTTGTTGACCACCTTCTTGTTTCGACTTCTTTCTTGGATACAAGTAAATATATATTCATCTTAGAAATTGGAATTTCGCCATCTTACCATTCCAAGTGATATTTCGCCAAGGTCCTGAATGACCTTATAGTCCAGTTAGACAATTTATCTGAGAGTTGGTGGAATCTAATAGCACGGGTAACCATGGTGATAACAACTTAAAACTGCCAGTTAGAGCTACTGTCACGTTGGTTTTACAGGCAAAAAATCGAATGCCATGCGCTTTTAACGATCTAAAATAATGCATTCAATTATCTAATTCTAGTCCCGTCAGTGAATAAATTCGAATTTCAAACCAGAAATTTGTTTACGCTAACAATCAAACCTTCTGTTGTGGATTTTATCTGCTTCAAGAAATAAGAATTTCTTCATGTTCCATATTTTTCTCAAGAGACAACTATTTCCATTCCGAAGTTTGACTTGTTTACAATTTTCCTCTTCTACGGTTGACTGAATGGTGTTTGAAGTAGAAGACGACTCGAGCATGTCGACTACGTTACTTGTTTGGATCCACAGAGGATCAATATTAATCCAACATTGAGCCTGAACGAATGCTGGAGCACATTAAATATGAAACATCTGCCTGCTCTCATTCAACCGCGCCAGAGTAGTAGACTGATGGAAAAATAGATGGTATGAATTTGAGTTTTCTAAGACTATATGGATATTGTGAATAAATTTTCATAATAATAAATATATATATATATATATATATATATATATATATATATATATATATATATATATATATATATATATATATATATATATATATATATATAGGAATACATTTCGTTGGTTCTCTCCCAGTTTGCTGCACACAAATATGAAAGGAAAAATAGTGAAACAAAAATCAAACAAACATCAACAAAATGATATATATATATATAAATATATATATATATATATATATATATATATATATATATATATATATATATATATATATATATATATTTATATTCACAAGCGCTGAATAGCGTGTACCAGAATAAAGTCGACTCAGTCGTGTGACATGGGCTTCGGGCTACTTATGAACGGATGTTGTGAAATGTGATTAAGGGTTCGGGTAAGCTTAGACACACAAGCCCATGCCATACAATCGAATCGCCTTCATTCCGGTATATGCTCTTCAGGCGCCCCATATATTTGGCTCAAGTGATGTCACTCACGGTTTTGCAAGTCGGAAGACCACCGACAGATACCGATTCCTCGGTCGATACTATAACCGATCTTCAAAAGTTTACCCGCTTAATGTCTTGCCGAGACAATGATCATTAGAAACCTGTTATAAAAAAAAAAAATCGAGAACGAGATTGTTACGAGATGGCGTAGTATGCATACAAATGGAAATGTGCTAGTGTCCAGTAGAACTGGTTTATGAAAATTATTCCGCCTGTAAGTTTTAATAAGTGAGCATACAAAAATACAGGAAGCTTGAATGACTTGTATTTAATATGAAGGAGAAATATGGAAAAACTTCAAAGGCACACGCATAATGTTATTTTATATGATAACAGTTGTATAGTTGTAGGCCTACTCTTGCACGAAAGTTGGGGGGGAATGTGGTATTTCGAGGGGTAATTTTTTTCAAGAGCGTTTCTTCACAATTACTGAAGTTTTTTACAATTATTTGGCTATCGTTCATCTCTCCTGAATGAGAAGTATGATATATTCACCCTACCGGTGTATATATATATATATATATATATATATATATATATATATATATATATATATATATATATATATATATATATATATATAAGTCTTATATATATATATATATATATATATATATATATATATATATATATATATATATATATATATATATATATATATATATATATATATATATATATACATAAATATATATATATGAATATATATATATACATATATATACATAAATATATATATATATATATATATATATATATATAAATATATATTTATATATATATATATATATATATATATATATATATATATATATATATATATATATATATATATGTATATATATGTATGTATATATATATATTATATGTATTCATACATGTAGACCTATTTATATGGGATGAAGTTTTCGTAAGTGATGAGCAAGATAGTCGGAAGGAAGCGGTCGTGGCCTGTATGGTATATCATCCCGGCATTAGCCTAGACCATAGAGGAAACTCACGAAAGAAACCTGTACAGATGGAGGTGGCGGGGATCGAACCAAAACCTGATGTGCCCCACTCCTTTCGATTCACATGAAGCGAGCGCGTTGGAAACTGAGCTAAATGAGACGGTATATCTATATATTCATGCATACATTATGCATATATATATATATATATATATATATATATATATATATATATATATATATATATATATATATATATATATATATATATATATATATATATATGAAATGAAACGATTTTCGGAAATACCGTGTTCTTTAGTTAATTTAATCGGCCACCAACGTTTCACCTTGATAATGACCGCAGTAAGGTGGTCGAAACGTTGGTAGCCGATTAAATCAACTTAAGAGCATGGTATTTCCGAAAATCGTTTCATTTCACATACTATTAACCTTGAACGTCTTGAAAAAAGAATATATATGTATTTATATATATATATATATATATATATATATATATATATATATATATATATATATATATATATATATGCATATATATATTTATATATATATATATATATATATATATATATATATATATATATATATATATGTATATATATATTTATATTTATATATATATATATATATATATATGTATATATATATATATATATATATATATATATATATATATATATATATATATATATATATATATATATATATATCAAAGTAGTATATGCCTGATATATAAAACATCATGTTGAACTTCTCTTGGAGGTATCATTTTCTTTTAGTTGAGTAAACGCCTTCACATCGCTGTGGAGATTTACATTTCGAAGCTGAGCAGACATATTTTCCAACAAGAGATTTTCTCGACTGTGTACATACCTCTTCACTTGACTTCGTAAAACAGAATACGCCAGCAAAGGATGATAGAAAATCTGAATAATTAGTCTTACAAGCCTAAAGCATTCATATAACGACCTCGTCAACCGAGATTAATATTTTATGAAGTTCTTTTGATGTTATGATATCCATATTAGTATCTACATGCGGATCTTCATATACGGTGAAATGTATCCGTCTGGTTTTATCATTCGCATTGTAGACGTAGAATAAATTACACGTCTGTAAATACTGAAATGTTATAATAACACTGTGATGTGAATACTGCGGGGTTCTTTGTCCTCATAATATGAGTGACTGAAACTGAAGAAAATGTCTTACAAATGAATGTATATCAAAATCATTGTTTCATTGAGTATGCAAAATCTAGAAAACCAATCATTGAGATACGTTACTATCTCCATATGGAAGGATCGGTTAAGACTCGAGTATAACTTTCTTCACTAAAGTTCATTGCTTGATCATTTTAATGAACTTTTCGGGGCGAAAACTCAAAGTTTGCAGTTGTGCTATACTACATCCTATACTCTAGTCTAGAACATGGATAAACATCAAATTCAGATTGAAATGAATGAGCAAAGTAATTACTTTGAATAAACATAAATATTAATTATAAATATTTGATAAGTACCGAATTCCGAAGTCTAGATTGAATTCTAACTTCGATAAGGCTTCATTTGAAAATAGTACACACACGTTGGTGCTGTTAATTTGCATTTTTGGTGCGTTTACACCATGAGTTTGCATTCTGGACTCGAATATCTCCTATTTTAGCTCAACAAAGCAATCCGACGTTATACATATCACATTCCCTTGTGTTACATTCCTCGCGAGGACCACTTTTCTTCTCAACTCAAGTACTGGCTCAGTTTCTGGTTGAAGGTGACAGTCAATGTACTAACACTTACAATTTAGTTGTGGGGCGGAGGCCCCGGTGCTTGGCGAGGGTGTGGGTATGGGGGGTGGTGTGGAGAAAACTGCGATAAAGTCAGGGAAGATCGGGACAAAGAGACGAGCAAGTGCAGGATGACGAGAGGGAAACGGTAAAGTCGATAACGGTGAAGTGTGAGAGGAAGAGAGGTATAAAACGAGGAGGTATATAAGGAAGAGATATGTTTGATAGATTGGAAAGAAAACAGGATGGAGATAAAAGCGACGAAAATGTGAGGATGAAAGTACAAGCGAGGACAAAACCAATGCAACGTATCGGAGATAACCGACACAAAATATATGGCATTCCGTTGAGGGAAAGGTGCTTATACGAATCTAGAAATTCAACTTGACTATTTTTTCTATGTTCACGAACCAGAGTAATTGATTTAAAAGTATGTTAACTCATGACAATTCTCCGTTCTTCAATCGACATGACGTTTTATTTTTGTGAATTCAATCAGTTTCGAGACGATGTCAATGAATTTCATCACATTATTGGTATTCATCGACGTATTATCTTGAAACTGATTTAACTTACAAAAATAAAATGCCATAATAATTAAAAGAGCATAAAATCATATTTGCGTTGGTACACTTTTCTTATTCAATGACACTCTTTCGTGAACATACGAAAAAATAGTAAAGACAAATTTCTCCATTTGTAGAAGCACCTTGCATGCAGCCCCTTGAAGTGTTTATAGGCGTATATACTTGTAGCCACGTAAGAAGGAGACTGCATGTCCATCAACATGACAAACATAAATAACACTGCTATATCTGTAAAACGTGGTTTGTGATCACCAATGATTTTGCAGGACGAGATTTTCGATCAATAGTAACAAAACGTCATATTTCCAAAACAATAGGCCTACACTTTCAAAGCCGCAGTGAATTTGTCGAAAATTAACGATTTTCACATTCACCCGTCTTCTAGACGAGCTTCTTACGTCGATACAACTATACAACTATATATACTTTTATATTTTCCCAACTCTAAATCTATTTTTTTGAAATTTAAAAGTGATATCAAACTTTATACCCCCGGGATCGATTAGAAACAGCTAATACTCGTCTGTGTGTTGCGGCAAATATGTATATACACATTGAAAATGATCACAATCTTTACGATGTAACATAAAATATACAGAATGTCTTCCAACACGGCCAACATCTGTATTTTCTGTATCGGAATGGTAACACTCAAAGATGTGTGAGTTGTGACTTATCAGACCAAGTCACTGACCCTTCATATTCCAACATATTCGAGGTTTGACATGACATGATGCTCGAAAGTAATACAATGTTCGTATGAAAAAATACTTTTAATGAAGCCCTGTTTGAACAGAACTTGAGCTCGGCATATACGCATCCTTGTTATACTACGTGTTGCCTAGCGACGCACAAGTATCTATGGCCGAACATTTCGAGTAATGAGAAGCAACAGTGGCGTATGCTATATATACAGTAATACAAAACGTATAAAAGAGCTACCATAAGTTGTTTTTGTTATATTCGGATTTAACGACGACATTTAACATGTCTGTTGGCGGCGGTAAATGGTACATAAGATGAAGATGAGATCGTGTGATGAAATGAAACAAGGGTCGTTTTATGAGTATTGATCGATAGCATGGAAAGAAAATGGATTGCCAATAGAGAACATCCTCTCGCGGGGTTGCAAAATTGAGTCAAAAAACAAAACAAAAGAAGGGCGTCGCTCAAGCAGCGTCTCTCAAGAACTAAAAGCGTATATTCAAAACAAAAATCAGGAATCTACCGTATGATAATACGATTATGTTACATTCATTCATCAATTATTTTTGTTTTGAATATACGCTTCTAATTCTTGGGAGACGTTGCTTGAGCGACGCCCTTTTTTTGTTGTGTTTTTGCCTCAATTTTGCAACAATATATATAATTCTTGTATATATATATATATATATATATATATATATATATATATATATATATATATATATATATATATATATATATATGCCGTGACTCGGTACATTGGGAAAAGACAGTGTGATGTGTCCGTTGTGAGATAAGAATAGAAGAAGAATTAATTTTCTTTTTTTTCAATTTTTTCATTCCCTCTGAAAACTTCAAATATTTCTACTTTTATTAATTTTCTTCAGTTAAATTCTCAATTTTTATCATTAGTTCAATTTTTTAAGCGCAATGTTATTATTACTTATTTCAATTTTCAATTTTTCACTTTTTTCAATTATTCAACTATATTTCATTTCTATATAATTGATATCAAAATTGTATTTTATACTGATTGTTATCCTGTGAACTTTTTATAAGCCAGGGACCAATAAAGGTTGTTTATATATAGTGACAAAAATCATACAAAGGTGTGAATTATTCGAGCTCACCTGGGTACTAGTTCATCTCAGTTGTTGAAGCTGCGATATATACCGATATATCCTGGGTTCGACACTCAGAACTATTACATTCGTATTATTCGACACTAATTACCTCTATGATAATGTACCACGAATATATGTTAATTATAGTACAGTATATGTTATTTCATTTATAATAATACTGCGAAGTATTTTGAACTCCACCCAGGATTTTGAATGGCATGTAGTTGACAATGCACTATTGTACTATTGTACCATTGTACCATATTTCGATTTGTATCGGTGATGAGCACCGTTATTACCTAAAGATACGCCACTGATATAAAGGTAGTAACTGGCGCGGAAGATCTCGGTTGTTTTTGCACACGATGAAGCTGAGCGTAGAAGATAGGGAGGGTTGAAAAGTAGTTCCCAGATAATGAGCCACTTACCAGCTCTATCTCTTTCTAGACCCCTATTCTACCCCTCACTCCTAATCCAACCTTTTAATAAAATAATATCGTTCAAACAAAAAGAAGTCATTAGTGGAAATGAAATCAATTGTATTCTCGTGTCAGGAAATAACGTTTAATAAGGGTTTTCATTCATTCAGGTATACCCTATTATTTATATTGGCTGTCTCCATCGGTAGTGGATATAGACACATTAGAATCAATTGAAATAATAATACAATTGTCATTGACGTTCCAAATTATGAGTAGGCTCGAAAGAGAGGAAATATGTAATTGTGTTGAGGCACGTATTTTTTCTACGACAAATGTATATTTGATTTGGTGAGAAGCCATTATTTCCCAGTTGTGGCTTAGGATGATGAAGTGGGATCGTTTGGAAGGGCCAACACAAATGTGATATTACCATCCCCAAAGAAACAATACGTGATTCATTTAACAAACTGTAGAATTAATATTATGCTAATAGCTCATGAAAATGACTATTTGAGATGATGGATGCATACACAGATATAATTGTTCATAAAATCGCTAGACTGTAGAAAGTTTTTTGTTAAATGATAATAATCGTCACCATAGCAATAGATTGTGCTGAAAAATATTAAATTTTTGGATTTATCAATATCATTTGGCCCACATTGGTATCTGTCTATATTCGTTATATGGGTGACGTCACTTCACAAAAACCTGATTGATCAAGTTGACCTCCAGAAAATTTTCTCACTTCTCAAATAGTTTGATTCAATTTGAAAGGGAAAAAAAGAATTATAGAAAATATGAACAATTCCGTTTTTTAATAATGATTACAAGCCAATGCTGGTAACTTCATAGTGCAGTATAATATTAAATCTTCTGAAGGTATATCTCAGTTCATTCGAAGTTTGGTCTCAATTTTCATCATGAAATCTCATATAAGAGTCTTATTAAAAACGATAAACCAGGGGCGAATGAAGGATAGCTATACAGAAATACTCAATGAGGAACTCGTAAAAAAAATACTAAAATTGAGAATATAAAACCTGTAATCTTTCGCTCGGTCTGAATCGATTAAAATACGTCATGAGTGTGAATTGGTCTCACAAATATTCTAAAACATCGCAAGATTTAATCTCATTTGAAATCAAGTATTAAATGAATGAATAATGAGATAATGTTGTGGTTATTGGTGGATGATCCAAGTTCGTGAATGTCCGGCCCTTCCACCAACGCAACTATACAACTACCGATTTGATTGTAAAACTGAAGAAAATAACAATAAAATCAATTAGCATTCATCACATGATGTTAAACAATTCAATTATAAACACCTTTCCATCTTGAACACTGCTTAGCTTCATCTGGAGTGAGATTTTAATCTCCACATTTTCTGATATAAGCATAGACTTATATTCGAAAGAGAGAAAAGTCGTCTATACTGACTAAATAATTTCAAGTACTTTGGTATCTCACTTAAGCGGTGCAAGATTCAATCTCAAGATTTGTTATTGTAATCCTGGTCTTGAAATGTTAGGTCTTAAAAAGCAGAGAGGCCAGCAGCATTTAGATTTCATTGGGCCTAGAATCTACAATAAGCTACCTGAAAAATTAAAGTCTTTATCAAATACAGATTCATTCAAACATAAAATGAAGGTGTGGCTTCTAGACCAAGGTCGTGATTTCTGTAAACAGCAAATATATTATTAATTACCTTAATTTCGGTTTAAATTGTGAAATGTATTGAATACAGGTATCAATCATTTATGTATATTATATGAAACGATGTAAAACATTTTGTTTGTGTAGTGTATAATGTATAATGTAGTATGTGTGTTATAGAAGATATTATATGATCATCTATGTATTTTTCATTCTTCATTTTTTTTAGTCTTCTCTTATAAATCTGAATTTAGCATTTAAAACTATCTTAATTTTTGTAAAATCATTACTTTGAGAAAACTATACAATTTTTATCCTGTCATCTTGAAAATTCATGATACTCATTCAAAATGTCTGTCCGCACACAAGAGTCACGCTCTTACGCGGATTTCTCGATTCTTTAGTTTCCAAGTGAACTTTATTATATATTACATTTTTTTTTTTCAGCCGATATAGGCCCTAATTATACGACTTCTTTTTCTTGGCTGTATACATGTATGCATATTTGAATTTTGTTGTTTCATTTGAATTGAGAATAAAAATGATTTCATTATTATATATTATTTATTATGGTACACTGAAATTTCCACAGTTTTACTATGTGAGTTGGTAGACGAAGTACTTCACCGACTTTGTGAACAATTCAAAATGAAGATAGAGATGATAAATCACATGCTGGCCCTAAGAGAATCAATTTTCGTCTTCAGAAGTCACCTATGTTGTTAACAGCTAAGGTCTTAAGAGTCCACGGGAGTCGATTTATCGAAACATCAGTTTCTTGGTGATAACTTCTGAAAGGTATAAGATTCAAAATTCTAATACACGAGAAACACAAATAATTATAATAGCTTCAAGATGATATAAGTTACGACTATTCAAGTCACGTCGCATAACTGTGAAGCGTCGACAGCTAAAACAAACAGGTTTTTTAGCTGTCGACGCTTCACTGTTATGCGACATGACTTAAATAGTTATAACTTATATCATCTTGAAGCTATTATGATTAACTGTGTTTATCGCGTATTAGAATTTTGATGTCTCATACCGTTCAAAAGTTATCACCAAAAAACTGATATTTCGCTAAATCGGCTCTCGAACTCTTAACATAGACTGAAGATATCTCCAGTCCATAGTATTATAATCTGATATCTATAGAACAAACGCCTTCGTGTTCGAGAGTCTTGTCAGTGGTTTTATTGAGTTACTTGATTTGTTTATTATAATTGTTTATAATATGTGTATAATTTTTTATTTATATTTTATTTTCATATCCTTTTTCAATTTTTATTATCACAATTTCTATGTTCTTTGACTTTCTAATGTATCCAGTCTTCAGTTTTGTTGTTGTATTGTACAATATTGTACAATAATACATTATTGTACAATAATGTGATTGTTTTTTAAAATAGACATCTCTTGAAAAAGACGGTGATAAGACCGTCGAAACGCGTCGAGTAGAAAATAGAAAAGTATCTAACATCTATACTTGTACTCAATTCAATACGATTATACCCTAAAACCATAATGGATTCATTAATTATAATTCGTGAAAGTTTAAAAAAAAACATATATATATATATATATATATATATATATATATATATATATATATATATATATATATATATATATATATTATATGTCATGAGTGACGATGTTTATTCTTATAATTAATCATGCGTTGCTTTTGTGATACTGTGTCCGAGTGTCAACCGCGTTTTGTCGGCAGTGTTTTAATAAAAACTCATATAATTAACGGTGATATTTGTGGTTGTTATGTTGGATAAACAGCCCTCGTTTTTACACACACACACACACACACACACACATATGTATATATATATATATATATATATATATATATATATATATATATATATATATATATATATATATATATATATCTTTATATCGAATATTTCCAAGAATGAGGTTACATATAGGGTTACATATGAGGTCTATAGTTTCATCCTTGTACCTTCACTCTCGCGCTCACACATTATAGTTTCTTGTCGTCCTTAATGTACCCTAAAGGCTATTAGAGCACTAATTAGGCCGCTCCAGTTTCGAGACATACACTTCATTAGTGAGGGTTCTTCTATAACCCTTGTTGCTCATCATTTTACCGCTCTTCGTCGTCTCCGCTCTATAAGACGAGCTTATCTCAAGCTAAGCCCCGAAGCCCATGCTTTTAATCACACCATGTATAGTACGTGATACAATACACTGTCGCACGTTCAAGCTGAAAATCAATTGCAATTTCTCACTTTGTCAAATGGCATTTTGTTAATTATACCTGCATGAAGGGAGAATGTGTTAAGTGACTTAAGTCTCGGAGATTACTTTATAATCAATCTACGTGATTTGATCTGATTATTGATTACGGTAGACATGTTTGAGGAAAAATCATAAGATGGCCGTCTGTTTGGCTGGATTGATCGAGACACTGCTTTGAAATCTGAAGCCAGACGGAGGTGGGTTATGAATGTATAATATATATATATATATATATATATATATATATATATATATATATATATATATATTTATAAATATATATATATATATATATTTATATATATAATATATTTTATATATTTTATATATATTTTATATTATATATTTTATATATATATATATATATATATATATATATATATATATATATATATATATATATATATATATATATATATATATATATATATATATTTGGGCATGAGTTTTGATAAACGTGCCTCCACTTATTATTATTTTATTATCACTACATTATCACCCGATTAACCGCATACCCTCAATTAACCTAGCTATTGGTGGGGTCGTTAAGAGAATAATAACCACCATCAGTTTCATTCAGAAAGCGATTGTTTCTACTTTGTTGCCTGTGGGAAGAAGTTCCATGTTCATATGGACTAGAGGCTTTCAATTTTAGTTTTATTGCTCAACCAATTACGAAATTACTCTTTGGGTATATATTTTTTTTATCAAATTGTTCCTTAATTGTTGGTTGAACAGCACTTATTATATCTTTATAGCGTACGTTTTTTTCAATATTAATTATATTTCATTTTCCCAAGTCCTAATTATGTCTCATCTGCCTCATCAGTAATTAAAACTGGCACAATTAACGTGGTAACAGCTGTGTGAGTGAGTTACCATTACGGTCTATACTTATACTGTCACTGTCCACAGACAGACAGATGATTCATCGAAAACTCGTAACGTAGGTTTAATTACTTACACCTTAACAAGAATCACATTAATTAGTCATTTGTGAATGTGTATGTTTACTCCCTCACACTTTATGACATGCGAAATAACAGATCGATAAATGGGTGGAAATTGCATGTACACACACGGTGCAGCATGAATATCGTTTAGGAATTATTGAAGCAGTTGGCCGTCCATTTGCAGAACGAAATGTAGGCTATATAACGTATATATTATTTTATATAATGACATTCAACATGATCCTTTGTATAACGTGATAATGAAGAATGATTAGATGATCGATAGCGTAAACTTCTATCCAATCGGGCTTTCTCTGCGTGTATTTTTGTTTATAGCCGCTGCACAGATCGGGTGGTTTGTTTGATCAATCATTAACGAAAGATGTACTACCGTACCAAGAAATTTCACGCAATGACAAAATAAAATCAACTCCACTTTTACCCCTACTACATTATCAAGACTCTCTTGTAACACCTGTAGTGGCAGTGCACTCCACTAGAAAGCGTTACAGTCGTGTTGCTATGTGCTGCTACCGAGCAGTCACTAGGGCTGCCTCTTCAGTGGCAAGCATCAGGTACTAATTGCAGATGTAGGATTCTCTTCAATGGCTCGAAATGCAACGTTTTGTAGACACGTGAACTTGGCTAATTCTTCAAACTGTCTAGATTTGAGACAAAAGTTGTTGGATCACATGGGGAAAATAGTTGCGATAGTTTGAAAACGCCATAGGAATAACACAGTGAAAGAAAAATGGAACGAATCTTTGACAAAATTTGAAAGATTCTTTCAAATTTGAGCACTAATGATGCACGTAATCACACATTTTCACATAAATATTGTTTTAGAAAACTATTACAATGTTTTAACATACCTATCAAATATCTTTTGAAATAATCAATAAGTACACATAATAAACACTCAAAACGAAAGGCAGTTTCAAAATCCATGTGTGTAGATTTCGACCGCATTTCATACACAATCTTCCATTTTACGACGTAGGCTATGCCTAAATACTGCGTTTTCGTAGTTATGTATTTATTCATAAATAATTCTATGTACAACCACCAACATTCTGACTTGATACTGAACGTTAATGGTTAACGTTAACGTTAATTAACGTTAATTAACTTTAATTAAAGCTAATGCTGCTGTTAATGGAAAGAAGTGAGCATTGCCCAAAAGACAGTTCAAAGTTCGAAGTGGATGATATCACCATTCGTGTGTTTTGTTTACTTTTACCAATGCTGGTAATGTCCGGATAAATCAGAAACGGTTTTTACTTATATTTACATTTACAATATACTTATATATTCCAGACTTTTGAGAACTGAAAGACTTTTATCTACGGCGAAAAATTAGGGTCACAGACATCACAGCAGGGGTTATATTAGTGCGCAGTTGACCCTAATATGCGCAGTTCTAAACTTCAAAAATGCAGCTCCCAGTTTCAATTTGCGCAGTTGTAAAATAACGAATATTGTTAAATAATAAACGTCATCAGAGAAGAATTTGTCATTGGAATTCCACGCATTGAATCAGTTGGTAAAATAACACCATTGGTTATGATGAGCGTAATTAAGGGGGGAAGTGAATCCAATAGCCAATTACGCCCTTGAAGTAGTGTTGCTATTTTTAAGTAACCAGGTTTGATTCACTCCCTGGTGTTACTCTCGGCACAAAATTCACTCTCAAAATTTCCTGCGGGGCTGTGATGGAGGGCCCTCCCCCTCCACAACCCCCGCAGTATACGCGCAGAGCCTACCTCTTTATATAATTGATTTTTTCAAATGCGCAGTTCTGAATTTTAACTAATATAACCACTGCATCACAGTCGCGGTGTTGAAGTTCATTGGTTTTAAATAATCAAAATGGGGTGGTTAGATCGCCTTAGTGGTGCCCCTTCCAAACAATCCTACCTTTCATCCACAGCCTTTATTGGGAAACAATGATTTTGTATCAAGTTTCGATGTTATAGAAAAAAACTGAACGTATTTCTCTTTGAATGAAAGGTGTTACGGCACTCGAGTGTAATGAAACATACGGTTCGGAACGTGTGGTTGCTGGGTTGGGCTGTGCAAAGCTCTACTGTAGGCAAGCAGGCTTTTAAACGCCTGTTGGGTTGGTTAGAATTATTTAAAGGAAATTAGTGTGTGGTCCCCCGATGTTTTCCACTGTCTCTGTAAGACACACACTAGTTGCTTTCACGAGACGTGCGCTACACGGCGATACACTCTGTTCCAATCCAACTTGTTACACATCATCTGTAGCTGTATAGTCGAGGCACCTTAGAAGATCAGACTGACCAACTAATAGGTACTCAACAAACTTTCAAATGCAAACAGCTATGTGAAAGATTTTTTGTTCAATAACATCAAAACTTGATACAAATTCGTTGCTCCCCAATTAAGGCTATATGGATAAAAGTGGGATCGTGTGGACGGGGCACCTCGAATGCGATCTTGCAACACCCACAAAGATGAAAAATATTTAAAAAATAAAAAAGGAAAACTGGAAAAAGTATTGAAATACGATTCAGTTTTTCTAGCATTTTTCATATGAATTATTTTCAAATTCATGGTACCCGTCCCATAGTAAAATACCAATTATTTTACCAGAAGTTCAAGGGTTATAATTTCTATAACTAACTCTACATTCGAAAACGAAAACAAAAGAACATAAATTGAGATGAATTCTATCCATACGCCTACCTAGTATACTTACATCGTCTTTCTGGATGATTCTATGTCCTGTTCCTGAATGAATGAATATTAGGGTTTTAAGGCGCATCGACAGCGAGGTCATTTAGCGCGTCCTGTTCCTTCTTTTCCTCATTTTTCCGAATCAAAACTTGAAAAATATATTTTTCAATTATTGATCGGTAAACTAATTAATATTTAGGCAGGGGAATTGAATCGAAACTCAATATTCATATTTTCGCATTTTCATTTGGAGTTTTGCGTATCCCTTCGCGGAAGAGCTTGAAGATTTATTTTTGCCGACCAACCGACAGTCTGGTGGGGATGCGAATGAGAGAGTGATACTCGCATGATATTTGCCTTATGCGGGAGTCGAACTCACGCCAGACTTCAATTGATTATCGTATAATGCAGAGTGTTAGCTGCTGACCGAGCCAACCGGTCTCTGGAAAGTTATAATTGTATGTTACCGTGGATTAGCTACCGTACCGATGGATAGTTAACAGCGGTCCAGAGCTGTGCAACCAGTCAAAAGACCTATATTGAAAACTGGGAATGCTGTTATACCGCAGTACAAATTACACCAGGTAGTTCATTATACATTACACCACGCATTTAACGTATAGTTCAAATTAAACACTCAATATGATTTTCATATATATAAAAAATTGAAAACAGAAAGGCAAATAATATACGATTGCAGGTAATTTTCTCGCTCAGCATTTCTTCAATCTACATTCAACTCTTCTCTGTTTTTTTTTTTTTCAATAACATCGAAACTTATACAAAATCATTGTTCCCCAATTAAGGCAATAGATGAAAAATAGAATCGTTTGAAAGGGGCACCGCAAGGGCGATCTTACTACCCCAAAGAATATCTAAAAATGAGATAATTCATTCAACAAACAATAAATCCCTAGGTAATAATGCCAAGCAGGTATAAGCTATGTAGAAGATATCTCGTACAAATCGGAATAAACAGCGCACTACTCACTCAAGTAACCGTCGAGAGTCACAATAATCCGATTCAAAATTTAATTTGGACTTTATTCATCACGCAAAACAGAAGATTCACCCTCATGTTTCCTAGCTCTGGAGAAAGTAAACACTAGGAATTATCGTGAGTTGCGTATCCATACAGCTTTGAGCCAAGATCAAACTTCTTACATGGTTAACAACTGGAAAACTGCGTATTCTATAAGGTTACCCATTAAACTCGACTGTTTCATTAATGGCCGTATATTTAGTATATTTTCACTAGTATTTACCTCGGAACAAGTTGAAGATTTATCACCAACGCGCGTGACTAAACATTTGATGTGTTTCTTTCTTTGAATGCATATTAGGCTTAATTAAGTGGTCAAGTCGAGAACTTATATTTTATTTCCACTTTATGACAAGGTGATAAAGACGCATATATATTTTACTTAATTGGGTTTGGCACCATGTGGTGTGAAAAATGTCCCAGAATAGAGCAGACCTATTATGCGCGTATTTATGGTATACGAATAACAAAGAAAAAAGTCCAGTTGAAGATTAATCAATGTGGAAATAATTAAATGAATCAGTATTAGTATGCGATTGTCGTACAATTTATTTGATTACGGTTTTCGATCTTGTGTGCCATTCGATTTTCTCTTGACTGCGGGACAAATTCTCTTGAATGAGAAGTCATTTATTAGATTATCCTTGTAGGACACACGCAGTTTCAATTTCCGATGAGAACCGCCATTTTAATTAGTCAGTTCTATATAGCGATACGCATCCGCATATCACTGAAAAGGAGAGTACATAATAGGCGTGGGCCTACTTGGTGGAAACTCACATTCTTGTATAAAGCCACGAGAGATGATGATACGTGGGATGGTGTGTCCACAAACCGTATAGGCCTACTGAGTAACTAACAAAACTTGAACAAAAATTGTCGAACCACTCGCTATACAAATTTGAACGTTGAACAATTTTGAAAAATGTGTGAATCTCGCCCTCAAAACTCATTGATCCTCAAAATACCCCACAATTATTCAAAAATTACGGTGACATTCGTGTTTGCTACGTTGGTTGACTCTAGAAACGCAACAACTCTCGTGGAAAAAAGTATACCGGTATAACAATTTCTATTGAACAATAATTTATTTATTGAGAAAAATGACATTTATTTGTATTCAATTGAATGAGATATTTGTTCATATCACCTCGTGTGGAAAGGTCCGTCAGGCCCAAATCGACGCCGAACGTCTCGCTGAAAAGTATGTTGGAATTTTGTAGACAAAGGACATGTTAGACGCTACTCATTACTGACTTTCACAAAGGGGACACTTTTTGGCAGTAGCAAAAAGGCGGACACATTTATTTCTAGACTGCCAAACAACATGTGTATATATTTCGACCTGTGTGTATAATGCCCTACGTTTACATTTCGTTCTCATCTATTTGCATCTGATAAAAATCTTCGTATGGACGACGCCGTCTTTTAAACGATTGCACAGATGCAGCCCGAGTTAATGGATACTTTTTTTTACTTGGTTTATGTTCGACTCTTGATTTAATGTGCTCTGAAAGAGAGGATTGTAATAATTTACTTCATGGTCCTGGAACCATGTCATCTTTTAGAATACTGTAAAAGTAATAAGTTGCGAGACAAGGCATGTAAAATAGATGCATGTTGTTGAATTGTGCAGGCTTGGATGGCGAACCATAATTAGTGATCCATTTGTATTCGGTGGTATAGTTTGAAGTTATTCAGAAAGCCGGGGATCGATTGTCGACCATTGTTATTTTTGTTTTCATGGTCAGCCATTCTCACAAGAGGTTTTTGTCATAAAAGTGAATACTGAATCAGTTTCCTTCTCACTGTCCAAATATACGTAATTGAATTAACTTCTCACTATCACATTTATCATCACTCACCAACCCGTCATACACATGTATGACACATGTATGACTGACACAGTGCGGGCTGTAGTCATACAGTGTAATCATACAGTACTTGTGACGGGAAACTCAATATACATGAAGAAAAGAAGAAATGAATGGATAACTGAATGAATGAATGAATGAATGAATAGTCAAATGGATGAATGAATAAAATGATGAATAAATAAATGGATGAATGAATTAATGAATGCATGAATGAATGAACATTGCTGGAAATAACCAATTAAATCGTCTATACTTATTTCGTAACCATATTCATGTTTACGGTCGATTGATTAACGGTTCTGAGATCTCACCTTTGGTTTTTCTCATGCGGTGCTTGTTGCTTGCCGTATGTTTTCCGTATCACTCTTGTGTTGCGCGTCGATCGCTAATCTAATCGGCTACCGAGATGAGATCTTGGCAACATCTTCCGAACAAGAAAGATTCTCGACAAGCCGTGGAGCCACGCGGCCACACAGGGATTCGTTATTGAATTACCAAGACCTATCTTTAGAGCAAGCATCCTCTTCTTTATCGATCTCGTCTTCTCATGTAGAATGTGAAATTAGACAGGTGGTATATACATGGGTGGCGCTTCCTTTCCCGCCTCTCGTATCTTCTTGGTTATTGGTTTTTATTCAACATGGTCAAGCTTGTGTTATTGATTATGTGATGTGTACGCTAAAAGGCTCAAACCGTGAATTGATATTGGAAGATTTTTAAAATTATTTTCATCAACATTGAAAACTTACATTGTTTTCTTATTTGGGTCAAGTATGAAGTATGATCGTTTGGACAGAGCACGACGGGGGCTATCGTACCATCCCAAATTGATTAATTAATCAATTAATTACAATGTTTCAACTCATTTAACCGTAACTGTGTGAATTAAAAACTGATAATTTCAGGGATAACTATCAATTCAATTATTGTAATGACGAGAAAAATCTCTGACCTTCTTATTGATTATTCACCTCTATGTCGTCGTCAAATCTTCTTTTTTCTTCTTTCTTTTCAATTCATTTTTTCTCGTTATATTTCAATTTCAATTCAATTTATAAATCTTTTTATTCTTCATCTTATTCGAAACAGGATAACAGGAAAACAATACAAACAGTAATAAAGTGAAACAAATATATAAATGTGGATTGACATCGCAAAATCAAAAAAGTAATGCATTACTCAAAAAAGTATTCAGTATGCATATATTTTTTCTACTCCAAGGGAAACAAAATCTTCGGGATGCTCATTGATCTTGATTTTGCTCATTATGATGGAAAGATATGGTTCCATAAATTATGTTTTATTTCCGTCGACAAGGCGCAAGAAGAATTTCAGCCATTCAACAAAGCACGGCTACTACGATGGCTATGATTGGACTGATGGCCATTATAGTATTTTGTTTGCCTATAATTTACGAGTTTTGGCAACTCTCCGGCCAGTGTCATCCTTAATTTCAATTTGACATTTATTCCTAATATTTCTTTGTACTGGTGCTACATTTTTTAAGTTGTTTATGTAAAACATGATTCATAAACTTTGTGTGTACGCATTCCTGAAATACACCGAACATATTACCATGCATAAAATAAGTTATGATTTACACCAACATATATATTATATTATAAGCAATCATAACATTTTGACCATCTTACTTTGAAAATCTATCGTAATTATATATTCTTCATCCATTCTGTTATTAATTTTTCAAAGTATTGTTTCATCAAATTAAATTCTGATTTTGAGCTGCGTGTTCACGTGGAAATTGCATTTGGCAGGAGAATTTTCATTATCAGAATTTTCAAACATGTTTTTTCTCTGTATCAGTAATACCCTTCTTATCGTTCAATTCAGTTTTATTTATATTTCGTAATGAGTTGAACCTAGATCAAGTATATTTTGAAGTTGAATGAATTTCTCACATCAATTATATAAAATGCTGAATATATTGTACCCAACACGAGTGGTGTATATCTGCAGATTTGTCATAAAAATGAGTCCTTTTCTTTCTACGAGATCATATTACCAATTATCATCCACATGTTGAGTCATGTATCTTTACATGATACATATCTTTCTGTGTCAGAGTATCTTTATGTCCTCTGCAATATTTCAACTCTTATTCTTTAGTATCATCATATTCTTGAGTTGCCTATCTGATTTGATAATTATGAAACTCCTCTTGTATCCGTGAAAGGAGGTCGTCCAAGGCGTCTACCAAGAGAACAAACACATGCAGTGCCGTTTTATGTCAGGCCAATTTGTATAGCTGTGGTATTTCTATATTTTCCATGACTTGATTTATGAATAGAAACACAAGTACATATTTCAAAACATATGAAACAGTGATTTTATCTACAATTAGTGAAGTTCTTCTATATTGGTTGGTGAGAACGTGGATTAAAGCTAACGATATAGCTATAATCAACGGACCGTCTTATTCTGTGTGTAGGCGTACAATTGTGTATATATATATATATAAATATATATATATATATATATATATATATATATATATATATATATATATATATATATATATATAGATGTATATATATATATATATATATATATATATATATATATATATATATATATATATATATATACAATATATGTATTTATATTTATTTATACATATTCATATATATATATATATATATATATATATATATATATATATATATATATATATATATATATATATGTATAAATAAATATAAATACATATATTGTATATATATATATATATATATATATATATATATATATATATATGTTTTGTTGAAAGCTTTCACGACTCATTATGTAATTAATAATCAAATCTTTATGGATAATTAAAAGTCGCGTTAACGAATAAATATTGATTTAATTGCCCGACGTTTCGACTACAATATAGTGGTCATTTTCGAGGGCTAAAAATGAAAATAATTATATAAATGATAAATAATAGGAACCAAAAAACAGATTCTTATGCAGAAAAACACATCTTCAATGAATGTCTTGAAGGGTGTAATAAAAATAACAATAAAAATAAAAATAAGCTTGATGCACATCTATGAATCTAGATGACTATATCACAGTGTCCTGGATCACACATGCTGGGCTAGGTTATCAGATTGATCCTACTCCTCAAATAGTATGGTCGCCTTCCTTCATTCATGGTTCCATCTGCTTCAAGAACAATCCTGTCTGTTAGTCTGGGCTGATATCGTAATTCGCCAAGTGCAGTGGTCCAGCTAGGCGATAGGGTATATCCACAATCTTCGCCATTGAAATTATGTGGATGTTTTATAATTTCAATGGCTTCGCTTATCGCCCTCGGCCACCGCTTTTCTTGGCGATCCAATACTACAGATTCTTCGTATAGAATATTGTGTTTCTCTTCTATATGATGTTTAGCAATGGCAGACAATCTTGAATTCTTGGTCCGTTCATGGTACTTATGTTGTTTGAGTCGATCGGAAGTGGGTTTTTTAGTTTGACCAATGTAAACAAGGCCACACTCGCATGACACTTTATATACCCCACATGACTCCAGATGTATCTTGTCCTTTACTGATCTGAATTTACTTTGTAGTTTATTATCGGGAGTATAAATGGTTTCAATATTATGCTTTTTCAGCATGCGTCTTATTCTATCCGTTATGCCACTTGCATATGGTAGTAACGCGGTAGCTATGCTCTTATCTGGCTTCTTCCGAGTTGTTGGAACAAAGTTCATGGCTTTGGATATGTCTTTGTTCGAGTAGCCGTTCTGTTCGAATGTTTTTCTCAAACTAACTAGTTCTTCCGACATGTGTTGCTCATCAGTGAGTCTTCTTGACCTGGTAACCAGAGTATTCAGTACGCTCCTCTTTTGACATGGATGATGATGGGATTTGGAATTTAAATATCTATTAGTGTTTGTTTGTTTCCTATAAACAGTATGAGTTAACGTTCCGTCTGGTTTCCGTCCGAGCAATACATCCAGAAATGGTAACTTATTCTGTTGATTTTCTATTTCCACTGTGAATTGGATTTTCGGATGGATTCCATTAAAATGTTTCACGAACTCCATGAGTGTTTCAACTCCGTGCTGCCAGACCATGAAGCAATCATCGACGTAGCGATAATAGCACCTAGGTTTCAGAGTTGCTGTTCTTAATGCGGTCACTTCAAATCTTTCCATAAATAAATTAGCCACCAATGGAGAAAGAGGTGACCCCATAGCCAGGCCTTCTTTTTGTTTGTAGAGCTCACCCTCGAAAGAAAAGTAGCTACAATCCAGACAACCTTCAATTAAGTTACATAAAGAATTACCAAATTTCTTTTTCTCCCTGAGTACTCTCATGGCTTCCTTCACAGGTACATTGTTGAATAGCGAGACCACATCCAAGCTGACTAGAATGTCATCTTTGTCCAACCTCAGGTTCTTCACTTTCTCAATAAATTCCACCGAGTTTTTCACATAACTCTCTACTAGTTCATTTTCGTGTTTCAATAGTCGGGCAACACACCTTGCAATACTATGTGCTGGAGATTTGATGGCACTAACGATGGGCCGTAAAGGTACTCCGAGCTTGTGGTATTTTGGTAATCCATATATTTTGGGCACAATGCAGTCCTTTGGTCTTAAATCTTCTCTTAATTCTTTGCTGAATGGAGCGTCGTCTAAAAGGCTATTAAGTTTAGACACGAAGGTGGAAGTTGGATTTCTCTCAATTTTTTGGTAGCTAGAATCGCTCAAAACTGCTCGCATTTTCTCAACATACTCGTCAGTGCGCATTACTACGGTGGCGTTCCCTTTATCTGCCTTCAGGATGACTATATCTTTGTTTTTTCGTAAATCGTTAATAGCTATTCTCTCTTCTAACAGTAGATTAGGTCGCGGTATTTTACATTGTTTTAATATTCGCGATGTATTTTGACGAATCTCCTCTGCTAAAGGTTTCGGAAGACGTCTAATGGCAGTTTCAACTCCTATTATAACCTTTTCGTATGGAACAGACTGAGGAGCAACAGAGTAGTTGAAACCTTTACTAAGGACCGAAATCGCTGACTGAGAAAGTTGTAAAGATGTTAAGTTTATAACATGTTCCGATGGATCGTATACCGATCGTGAAGATGAATCTATAACAGGGTGTTGCTTCGCATAAAGCTGTTCAAATTTCTTGACATGACGGACAGTTACAGCTATCCTTACCTTCTCAGCTTGTAGTTTCGAAATACGAAGCAAATCAGACATCAGATCAGGGTACATGGAGCCAGTCAAACGGTGATATAGCGCATCAATATCTCTTGCCAAGAAGTGTAAATCTCTGCGAATGTTGTGAATATGATCGATTAAAATCATTCTGTTGGCCCGGTCAAAAACCCTTGAATTACGTCTAGATTGCAAATTGTGATGAATCCTCACACAACAAGGAATCACGTGTTTATCTCTGCAACGTAGCATGAAGATCAAAGTGCACAGAAGCTTACATTTCTTGATGAGAAGCGATGAAAATACTCTTGTTAAACGAAAAACTTCCATTCCATGTTGGTTAAGTATGTTTTGTTGAAAGCTTTCACGACTCATTATGTAATTAATAATCAAATCTTTATGGATAATTAAAAGTCGCGTTAACGAATAAATATTGATTTAATTGCCCGACGTTTCGACTACAATATAGTGGTCATTTTCGAGGGCTAAAAATGAAAATAATTATATAAATGATAAATAATAGGAACCAAAAAACAGATTCTTATGCAGAAAAACACATCTTCAATGAATGTCTTGAAGGGTGTAATAAAAATAACAATAAAAATAAAAATAAGCTTGATGCACATCTATGAATCTAGATGACTATATCACAGTGTCCTGGATCACACATGCTGGGCTAGGTTATCAGATTGATCCTACTCCTCAAATAGTATGGTCGCCTTCCTTCATTCATGGTTCCATCTGCTTCAAGAACAATCCTGTCTGTTAGTCTGGGCTGATATCGTAATTCGCAAAGTGCAGTGGTCCAGCTAGGCGATAGGGTATATCCACAATCTTCGCCATTGAAATTATGTGGATGTTTTATAATTTCAATGGCTTCGCTTATCGCCCTCGGCTTTATCGCTTCCACCTTCGTGTCTAAACTTAATAGCCTTTTAGACGACGCTCCATTCAGCAAAGAATTAAGAGAAGATTTAAGACCAAAGGACTGCATTGTGCCCAAAATATATGGATTACCAAAATACCACAAGCTCGGAGTACCTTTACGGCCCATCGTTAGTGCCATCAAATCTCCAGCACATAGTATTGCAAGGTGTGTTGCCCGACTATTGAAACACGAAAATGAACTAGTAGAGAGTTATGTGAAAAACTCGGTGGAATTTATTGAGAAAGTGAAGAACCTGAGGTTGGACAAAGATGACATTCTAGTCAGCTTGGATGTGGTCTCGCTATTCAACAATGTACCTGTGAAGGAAGCCATGAGAGTACTCAGGGAGAAAAAGAAATTTGGTAATTCTTTATGTAACTTAATTGAAGGTTGTCTGGATTGTAGCTACTTTTCTTTCGAGGGTGAGCTCTACAAACAAAAAGAAGGCCTGGCTATGGGGTCACCTCTTTCTCCATTGGTGGCTAATTTATTTATGGAAAGATTTGAAGTGACCGCATTAAGAACAGCAACTCTGAAACCTAGGTGCTATTATCGCTACGTCGATGATTGCTTCATGGTCTGGCAGCACGGAGTTGAAACACTCATGGAGTTCGTGAAACATTTTAATGGAATCCATCCGAAAATCCAATTCACAGTGGAAATAGAAAATCAACAGAATAAGTTACCATTTCTGGATGTATTGCTCGGACGGAAACCAGACGGAACGTTAACTCATACTGTTTATAGGAAACAAACAAACACTAATAGATATTTAAATTCCAAATCCCATCATCATCCATGTCAAAAGAGGAGCGTACTGAATACTCTGGTTACCAGGTCAAGAAGACTCACTGATGAGCAACACATGTCGGAAGAACTAGTTAGTTTGAGAAAAACATTCGAACAGAACGGCTACTCGAACAAAGACATATCCAAAGCCATGAACTTTGTTCCAACAACTCGGAAGAAGCCAGATAAGAGCATAGCTACCGCGTTACTACCATATGCAAGTGGCATAACGGATAGAATAGGACGCATGCTGAAAAAGCATAATATTGAAACCATTTATACTCCCGATAATAAACTACAAAGTAAATTCAGATCAGTAAAGGACAAGATACATCTGGAGTCATGTGGGGTATATAAAGTGCCATGCGAGTGTGGCCTTGTTTACATTGGTCAAACTAAAAAACCCACTTCCGATCGACTCAAACAACATAAGTACCATGAACGGACCAAGAATTCAAGATTGTCTGCCATTGCTAAACATCATATAGAAGAGAAACACAATATTCTATACGAAGAATCTGTAGTATTGGATCGCCAAGAAAAGCGGTGGCCGAGGGCGATAAGCGAAGCCATTGAAATTATAAAACATCCACATAATTTCAATGGCGAAGATTGTGGATATACCCTATCGCCTAGCTGGACCACTGCACTTGGCGAATTACGATATCAGCCCAGACTAACAGACAGGATTGTTCTTGAAGCAGATGGAACCATGAATGAAGGAAGGCGACCATACTATTTGAGGAGTAGGATCAATCTGATAACCTAGCCCAGCATGTGTGATCCAGGACACTGTGATATAGTCATCTAGATTCATAGATGTGCATCAAGCTTATTTTTATTTTTATTGTTATTTTTATTACACCCTTCAAGACATTCATTGAAGATGTGTTTTTCTGCATAAGAATCTGTTTTTTGGTTCCTATTATTTATCATTTATATAATTATTTTCATTTTTAGCCCTCGAAAATGACCACTATATTGTAGTCGAAACGTCGGGCAATTAAATCAATATTTATTCGTTAACGCGACTTTTAATTATCCATAAAGATTTGATTATTAATTATATATATATATATATATATATATATATATATATATAAATAAATATATATACATATATTGTATATGAATATATATATGTATATATATATATATATATATATATATATATATATATATATATATATATATATATATATATATATATATATATATATATATATAATTGCCTCGGTCACATTGCTCTTGGCTCAAGAACTAATTTCTTTGCGAAGCAAGATATCCAATTGCCCTGATGGAGTAGATGGACTGTACATGGTCTATCTGTAATGCGATAAGCTTGTGGGGACTTCTGGCTTTAAAATACAAACCAATTGTGAAAAGTGACCGGTGAGCTGAACAAGTGGTAATTGTTCCAGAATTCCAATCCCCTTGAAAGTAGGATTGCAATATCAATTAGTATTCACATCTTTCAGAATGGCTCATTTAGCGAAGCGGGCTAGCGAAATATTTACTTTCATTGTATCTGATAGAAAAGGTACGGATGATTCTTTAAGGGTTGATTAGAAAGGAGAGGCCCATGAAATGATACAAGTTGAATTAGAATAATCATTAATCGAAAATCCGAGTTGTCGAAATATCAAATTGTCGAAATGTCGTTTTGTGTTGGGTTATAGGCTAGGTTTGCAATTCCGTCTTTCGACCAACTTTTTGTATTTCGACAGAATGGTATGTAGTCACAGTGGCTGTACAGTATACAATATAGCGCCCTAAAGCTATTGATGTGAACTAATTCACATATTATATTCAATAGTTAAAATATCAGTCAGCATATAAATTAATTAGCTTATTTGATATCACTCGAACATTTAATTACAATATGAACTAAGTATACCTATATAATGTAAGTTAAACCTGAATCATTAATTATGAACAATTGATTGACACGAAATGAACCAGAATTGCCAAGGAAAATCTCATCCCGAATTTGAAGTTCGATTGAAAAAAGCCAAAACCAATGTTCGTAATTTATCATTCGTGACGGGAGCCGCGAAAGATTGAAACTTAATGAAGCCTGTGAGTTTCTTTCTCGAGAGTGCCCAACTGGAGGTTTCATTTTCATAGAAACTATAACTACTAATTAGTAATTATAAACTCATTTTCGAATTATTTGTTTATAATGAACCTTTTTATTTTTATTTCATTGTTATGTTACAATTTTAATTACGGGTAATATGTTTAATATGTTTAGGTTTGTGTAATATGTGGACGCATGAAGTTACATCATGTTCACTCTATGTAATGTGTTAATACTTGCCCACAGACAAGTCTCATCAGAGATTTTGTAGGACATTTAGTAGCACAGTTCCTTGTTTTATAATTTGTATACTAAAAATGTGTGAAAAAAAAATTTCATTTCATCCATGTTTTCTATTTTTTATCTTCAGAATTTTCTCCGCCTGTTTTGAAATATACAATTTGTGCATGAATTACTAATTGACAAAGAATATGGCTTCATTTTAATTCAATGATAGTTTCATGGCTACTGTAGGTCATGATCTTCTTCGGTCAATTTATTATGCCTTTGCGCCTAAATTCGAAATTACTATTCATAACAGTGAGGAAAATGGCACAGGGTGTTGAAACAAAATAAGTCGGTACCCGACTATATGATTTTAACACAATCCTGCATGCATCAGGTTTTTCATCAGCAGTATTCCAGTTCAGGTTTATACTGAATTTATTTCAATCATTCACGCACGGAACCCGTCACGTCCAGAAATTACAGGATAATACACAAGTAATGATTTATAAGCAAAAACATGTTTTTTCCTCTCTCTCTCTCTCTTTCACACACACTCTCTCTCTTTGTTTTATTTATATTTTTTGAGCTATCCCGCTTTGTTGTATACGTCCAAGGAGAATTACTTTGTATGGATGTTACTTTAAAAGAGTTACGTGAACGAAAAAGGGTTGAAAATTTAATTATTAATTTTTCAATCTTCATAAAGAATTCTAAAGGTAATTTCAGGTAATGACATTCTGAATTATTAACATTTATCAAGACAAATAACTGTCTTTCTTCAGGCCCTAAACATATCCCTGATCTTGGTTGACCTAACCACACTTAACTAACTTTTTCTAGACTCGAGTTTCAACAAAATTGTTTTTTTAATTCACTTTTTTCGGAGTACAATCTTCATTTGAATGGGAATTTATAATAATTTATAGCCACCACAAAAGAAGCGATATGAATGAATTGATATATTACAACTCAATTATAATATAGCACCAAATTTAAAATGTGAACTGTCTTATTCCTCCCCTTCTCTCGGCTCAATTCATCACTTCTTACACCATTCGCGCGATGCATGGCACCGCTTTCTTTATTTTCTGTGGTATCACAGTTTTTTTCTTTCATTCACGCGATATTTCTCCATTCCTTTTCCATCTCTACGCCCATCATGCTGGCCCGGGTTTTATTCCCTCGTATTTCTCCCAACCCTTCTTTCATTCTTTATTATGCGTCGAGTAATCTTTCATTTTCTCTTTGTAGAATGGAAATATGTTTCCATTGTATAAAGATCTTCACACTCTTTTTTTCTCATCAAGCTGAATGAGCTTACTCGTTAAAAACACTCGAACTGATATTTTAATGATGCACTCAATCTAGTGGAGAACGTTCTCTATTATAATGATAGTCAAACACCGATGCAATTATCCAGGGTAATTAAATGTATGCTTTGAACTTTGCAGCTTAAATTATAGCTTACCGCAAACAAACTTCAGGAGTGATATGGAGTCGTATAGTGTAATATATTGTCCATGATAATAACTGTCGAAAGATATGAAATATCAAAATAATTATACGGCAAAAAACATAGTTCGATTCAACACCTTCAAAATAATATGCATCAGGATTAGTAAGTGACCTTGGATTCAGTTGTTAATATTTACACATAGACCTTTATTCAGATGGAAAATTAAGTTTTTAGTTGTATCCAGGGAAAATAATACGATATAGATAGAAAGGTATTCACGTGTACTTTTTTGAACTTATTGAAATGATCTGTGTTCCAATTGTTTCAGAATTTTGATATCTTATTGCTCCAAAGTTATAATAAAAAAATGCATATTTCGCGAAATCGACTTTCAATGACAACATGTTTCGTAAAATTAATTGCAAGGCCGTCTGAATCTTTCCCATACGTTATATGCATTGATTCAAATTATACGATATTTGTAACTTGATATATTTTAACTTCCTACTTTGTAACTTGTAACTTGGTAACATTTTTTTCTAATTGTAATAATGTTGCGGACAACACATAGTGTTCGGAATATTGGAGATGTTTGAATAATGCTTTTGTCCCACAAAGTACCATTTTTTTACCATATTGAATCAAAAATGTGAACTTGAAATGAAAAACTTGACCAATCATTATCATCTTCACATTACAAAATCAAATTTCTCATGAGGAATATTTATTTGTATTGTGATAAATCTGATGAATAATACCTCATCCCATTCACCCCTGGTTATCATTATGAAGCATCGAGGGCTGAATTTAAAAAATCAGAAGCGTTCAATGGGCCATTTGAGAATATCCACGGATTAGAGAGGTTGCATGTTCACCACTGGAATATTCACAATTATTTTTTAATTTGTATTAATTAAGTGATGATGAAAAAACTCACATCAAGCAGTCTTGACAACTCAAGTTTAATCATGAAATGGGCCTACCATTTTTTAAACTAAGATTGGACCCATGTCGAATCTAAAAAAGGTTTTCTTTCAAATCATTGTATGTTTTTCAGTTGGTAGATGAACAGGAATCTTACACACACACACACACACACACACACACACATATATATATATATATATATATATATATATATATATATATATATATATATATATATATATAAATATATATATATATATATATATATATATATATATATATATTTGTGTGTGTATATATATATATATATATATATATATATATATATATATATATATATATATATAGATATATATATATATATATATATATATATTCAAGGCCTGTTTTATGTTACACTTAATGGTTTTCGATATAATGCGTTTCCTATAAAAACGGCGATGACTTTAGGCAGAACACAGAATTACTTACGGATATATATATATATATATATATATATATATATATATATATATATATATATATATATATATATATATATATAAATGTTGAAATAGTCATGTTCAGTTTGAAACAGCTGTTAAATTACTGTGTTCCCGTGACGCGATAAATCAATGAGAAATACGATCTATTTTCTCAAAGAATTCCCATTATAAACGCTTTCAAAATAAACAGATCAGAATTAAATAAAATAGCTTCGGGCTATTTGCCGTTCCCGTACACAAGCAATGGAATGAATAGTTCTGGATGCTATTTCGATTCCGTGTATTGGCAGTACGTGCATCCCGCATCCGAGTCTCGTCCACTCAACACCACATAAATCGAAATGAAAAAAAAAATAGTGATAGAAAGTACAACAATTTGAATTGCTGAGATAGTTGGGCGTGTTCTGTATGGTTTGAAGCCAGACAAGCACACTCGAGGTTAGAAGGAATATGTCGAGTTGTTGTCGAATTGGGTTCGTAAAGTGTGATCGCGTTTGGGGTGTTGAATTTGAAATTAGAATAAAATTCCAATCTGATTGAATCAAACAATTTATAATGTTCATACTAAAGTGAAGATTGGGAATTTTGAATGCAATAACTATGTTATATTTCATAAAAGGAATTATATTGTGATTAAATTTAAGAACAGCTCTGCCAAATTTCGCCGGCAATAAAAATCCCATAATAATAATAATAATAAAAATAATGATAATATTTTATCAATTCAATAATTTTTTCATATTGAGTTTAATAATATAATGATATGTTAAAGTAATTAATGTAATGTAATGATATATTGATAACGCACAACTATGATATTTTGGCATCGGTGATTGAGGAATGAGTGGAGCGCAGCTAAAGAGCATATATCGGAATAATGTCGACTCGGTTGTGTGATATGGGTTTGGGTGTTCAATCTTACCTGAACCCTAACCACATTCCATTGAGAAGTACCCCAAAGCCCATGTCACACGACCGAGTCGACTCCATACCGGTATACGCTCTTCAGCGCCTCAGAATGAGTTTTTTTGGAAGACGAGATGAAGGTTATTTCACTAGGTGTTTTGAATGATGGGAAGGAAAATATCGTGACCTGTTGTTGAGGAGTTATCCCAGTGTGCACGTTAGTGACAGAGGGACACCATGAAAAACTACTGCCAGGATGGTCGACCATCAAACCCCGCGAATCGAGCCCCGCGAATCGAACCCCGCGAATCGAACCCCGGTCTCGCGAATGGCGGTTCAGAACCACGTCCGTTCAAGTAATAATGGTTTTCCAATTTTGTTGATTAACAAAATTTAACGCATTTTGTAGTGATCAATTCAGCGAGATACTGCTTTTCGGTAATTTCGTTCTAGCGATATGAGACATCAAAATTCAAATTATGTTTGTTTTAAATTACTATCTGTTATAGACATTAGGAATTGTTCATTCATACAACCTATTTCAATTTTATCCTATACCCTTTCTCCCTCTCTCCCTCTCTCTATCTCAATTTCTTTTCATCGAGAGATCACTCTCCTTTCTGTCCTTCACTCTACCTATATATTTTGTGTGTATCTCTCTCTTTCTCTCTCGCTCTCTCTCTCTCTCTCTCTCTCTCTCTCTCTCTCTCTCGCTCTCTTTCTTTCTTGCTCTCCCTCTAATCTTTAAAGTTAGAAACGAGTGAAAATTCAATATTACGTAAGTTTTATGCAATACTCGAGAATGGCAAGCACCGCTTTTTGAGAGTAAAACACCCTCCCATGTCACCCGGATTGACGTGAAAGTTACGCGTATGATGGGCCTACATGGTATTATGTAAGCGATGTTCCCAATGCTTCCACGCCGAATACTGTTGTAACACATGTAATGGATAGGGGGGAATATGAAAACCAAATTACTTCTAAAAAAGGGTGACAGCGGCAGGGCTGCAAAATGCTGAAAGGATGTAGTTAAAATATACGATTTTTTCATTTTATTTTATATTCAATCGATATAGTCGGATATGAATATGAAAATGAGAGTGAATAAAAATGTTGAAAAAATGTTCATGGTACGATTTCTTTATGCATGTAGAAATGTATATTAATTTGGATTTCATTCAAATCTTTATAAATCAATCATTTGAACTATTCTACAAACATCAGTTGATGTGCGATTTTTTGATACAAAAAAATATCGTAACATGATATGAAACTTCCATTATTTCGACTCAGGAAGAATTTAGTTCTTTCAATGTACTTACATTTTGTCATGTCACGCGTCGCATCATACCAACCAGTGAGGTGTAGGTCTCAAGTCAAATTCGTCACCATCACCAACAGTTTCTCCAGAATTAAGTCAATGGGGGACTCGACTGAAATTTTTTCAAACATTTTTCTGAATTTTTTTTTTTTTTTTAATAATTATTTGTTATAATTATTTGGATGTTCATTCGAGTCATATATTTCAAAATATTGAAAAATATCAATAATTATACCTGAGTTGAATTATTATTATTACCTGAGCCGTCTGCTTATTTTCAATATAGCAATTTACTTTGTCAATCTTGTTAGGGCATTCACTGCAATAGCCTACATTTTTTTTCGCGAAACAAGAATTTTTTTTTTTTTTGTGCTACATCTATAAAAGTTGTTCCATTGTCTCGATTTATTTTTTCGAGTGTTCATTATCAGTTTATCCAGAGTTGGACGTATCTCTTTTTTGATATCTCATCCAACAATGGAGATAAAAAATGAATACTGAATACATTTTATATAAAATTCAATTTAAAAAAAAAAAGGAAATAATATCATATCTTGAAATATAACAGAAATCAATGTCACTTTTGAAAAATTCGTAAAAACAAATAATCATGTTCATTGTTGATTGTTGATTTTTTTGCAGTTTTAGCATGATAGTTATCTGTGTGCAAAATTTGAAGTGTACACAATTTATCAGGCCTATATTAACAAAGATAGGATTTTTACCTGAGTCCCCCCTTAAATTGTATTCATATTTATTTGATTGAACATGATAACTGTTAGTGTCGACTATATGATGATGATATGATGGGGAGATGGGAAGATGGCGGGAGGTATATAAAAGTTCATTTTGTTATAGGTATGTCTTACGATAATGTAAGGAGTGTGGTGGTGGTCTGTACTCGAAGAACCATCCATATATCCACTGTTATGACTGACTTAAACCAGAAAAAAACTCAAGTCAAGTTGGTCGACCAAAGTGGGAATCGAACCCCGGTCTCTGGAGTGATGGTTCAGCCCGTCAGTGACTGATCCATCCATCTCAGTTATCTAATTCATAGGCACATTTATTGTTTTTCATGTACAGTAGGCTACATGTCTGTTCCATACTATCAGTAAATAATACCCCAAAAATCTTTTCTCTTCCCATACATCTCTGACGGAGCCTATGTGACAGCATCCTTTTCGAATGGAACTATATGATACGAGGAACGATCACAGTCGAGTCCCATCATATCCGTGACAATCCATCTTGAACTGTCACTGTGTCACAGCTAGCGCATTCGCACAGTATCACAGTAAAGATAACATATTTATGATCAAACGTTATTCCACCGTTTATAGTCGAACACGACCATGTCGAGATTAACCGGAAGTGCGTAAAGGGTGGTGCAAGGGCGTCCGTATATGTGCATGTATGTATGTGTGTGTGTGTGTGTGTGTGTGTGTGTGTGTGTGTGTGTGTGTGTGTGTGTGTGTGTGTGTGTGTGTGTGTGGACTTCACGTCCGAAGTGCGTGAACAGAACGGCACACGCATGTTTCACAAACCATAATGATTCAGGAATAGTGATTCGGGATCTTTTTTTTTTTTTTTTTATTCTCATGCTGCCTAACGACTCCACGAACAGCTAAGCTATACGGGGGTACGAATGAGCGGGTGATAATGGAGCGACGAAGTGATGATAGATGCAAGGATGCTTACAGAAACCAATGCCCATTGCAGGACTCGAACCCACGCCCAACGGGGCCTTCAGTTTCCAACATAGTGCGCGTTAATTGACGAGGACGGCTCTTATTGTGTGTGTGTGTGTGCGTAACCAACCAAGTGATGTAATGCAGATTTCGATGAGTATATCATAAGTTTCAATAAGTGTAATATTATAAAATATCTTTATTACGAATTAACATGAAGACTCTACCCTCATAAATGTGGCCTTTTTGGACTACTATACTAACAATGAGACATACCAAATGAATACAGAGAGCTATAAGATAATAAAACAGTGTTTGATACGAAAGAAATGAACTATAGTCTATATATATAACTATAGTTATATACTAGGAAAGATAAAATTGTAAGTGTTTACAGAAGAAAAGAGAAGAAAATGAATTGAACCCACGCCCTACTTGACTTCATTCTCTAAAACCTTTGTTGAATGCATCAATTTGTTCAAGCTGAATGAGCCACAAAAATCATATCGGTGAATTGATTATGAATCACATCCTATGGATGAGTAACTTTTTGAGTCATAATGTGAAAAAATATGTTAGTTTTTTTACTGTGAGATAATGGAAATCTGATTGAAAAAAATCACTAAGAACCTTTATATATAACACCCTCGGAAAACTGTCAAAAGCTTTACATATATTGCATTTGAAAGTTATTGATGCATAACCTTTGCATGGTAAAAGGCACCGTTTGTATCTGAAGCTATAACAATAGTACACACACACGTAATGTTGACGTATGACTGGCGTACTCATGCAATAATATACTGTTCTGTGTTTCCAACGTGAAACGAAGTTAATATCTACTTTCAATGTTCTCTAGGATTAAGAGCACATTGTAGGAGTCGTTCGAGCGAAATATCGGGTTGTTGGTGAAAGGTATGAGATATCAAAATAAATCAGTATGGAAATACAAATCTTTTTAATACACCTTCAAAATATTATGCATTGAAATTATTGACACTCTAATATTTTCTCGGTTATAGAGCTAGTGTATCATATTTTTAGCCGTATATCTGTGAAAATTGAAACTATTCAATTCAAATTGTCAATCTGCACCATTTTGAAGGTGTTGAAAAGATTTTTTTTTCTATAGTATTAGAATTTTGATATATCATACCGTTCGAAAACCACATGTTGTTTGGCTGAGACAATCAAGACATTGCTCGCCAGTTCGAGTCCCGATGGGTTCTGTATGAACGTCATTCCTCCCATCACCACTTCATCTCTTTATTATCACCCACTCATTCACTCCCTTACAACCTATTTGTAGGTGGGGTCGTTGAGCATCGTTATCAAAAAGATTTTTTTTTCAAATGCTATTCGATTCCAGTGTGCTCTTAACAAAATGTCGCGTGCGTACATACTTATTAATATCACTAACATTTATACAATGCTCATGACAGAATTATATTTTGTATTTGTAATAACTTTTCATCACAACTGAAACAAAGCTCGTAAGTTAATACTGTAATTTATTATACCTGAAAAAGTATTCATAAACTTATACCACAGAGTTTTTTTTTTTTAAGAGTAATGTGAGTAACGTTATCTATACTGAAGCCCAGATTATGTTATTACATTGTTTGTTTGTTTGTTTACAATGACCAATGATGCCTATGGGGCGTGTTTACCTATCTGTTTTCCCGTCCATCCCCTCAACATGAGTATGACCGATGTATGAGTGGAGGGTGGTATACCTATAGTCGGATATGTGTATGCACTATTTGATTGTGGTGCGCCTAATTTACTTTCCGTTGGCGTTATGACTGAAACTGCGAGTACGTGTGGCGTGCTGGGTGATAGTTAGGGGTGGTTAGGGGAGGGTGGGAACCCCACCTGGACGTCGCATGGACTAATTAATCGATGAGAGGGTGGTACACAGCAACCCCTCTGCCCCCCCCCCCCACTCCATCCCTGCTTTCCAGGCTCTCTGAGTACAGTCCACAACAATAGAAAATTACAGTTTGAATGACTTTTATGGAAGTGTGATATGTGTGGGTGTATGATTGATGAGAAATCGCGTTATTGTGTAGAGGCAAATACATTCTCGATTACTATTATTTTTCAATTTCTCTGATATCGTAACATGTTCCATAAAAAGTTTTTTTTTATATACAAAAGAATGACTAAACCTGTCCTTCAATCAAATTTGAATCAAACGTATGCGAGAGATTGTATGGAAATATCCATAGAGTGCTATTTTCGGTTCCCTTTTGCCTTCTCTTTGTTGCGTGGCATACATTTTGGTGGAGGTGCCGAGTTGTCATTTTCATCCTAAAGCAATACTGCTCACAAATTGCGTGCGTATTTTTTCTCACATAACTTTTTGTCTTCAGACGTTTGAAGGTACTCTATATATAATTGGATGGTATACTTTATGATATAGATCGAACGATTTATAAACAAACTTGAGCATCGCCCCCCTGGCTCAGTCGGCGAAGGCACTGCTGTAGGAACTGAAGTGAAGCCTAGCGTGGTTTCGAGACCCGCATGGAATTTTACAAGTATTATTTCATCTATCACTTTGTCATTCGTACCTCCAAATTTTCTCGCCGTTGGTTGGGTCGGAATAATAATCTACCGATCAAAAACTTCGGCGGTGAGCGAAGTTTTTCAACAACGTAAGTGATTCAAAATCTTATTGTGCTCTTTTACGCTTGTTTCCTGAGTAGATTCTAGTTGTGAAGACGTGCAAGTCGGAGCTGGTGCCCTAGTCTCACACTCGAGAGGAATGTAATGGTTTGAAATAGTTATAATTGTTAATACTAGAGTACACCCGTCACCCGACACTATAGCTACTGGTTACAGGTTACAACTTTGATCTAGTTAATTCCGTTACATAAATAACTTACATAAATACAAACATGACCTGACACATAACTCTGCACTCCGTATTTCGACCTATTCCATTCGTCCCAAGTGCCAAACCCCTGGTGACCAAACTAGCTCGGCGCACCATGAATGTCACATCATGCATGCCTCTTCTATATCCACGCCATGCTACTTGTTCTTGTACTAACGTCTTGTTCGCGTATTTGTGGAACTGGGATTTACATTCTATTCGCACTTACACATTCACGAAACGAATACATTCGGTTCGCTGCCAAAAGTGACGTTTCCTCCCCCCCCCCCTCACTCCATTAACTCCTACCCACCCCTCTGCCACCCTCTGTCACCCCCTTCTTATGACACGTGTTTGTCACACGGCTTTTTTTCGTTTACTTGAGACTTTCTTGTAGTACACCGGAAGTTGCTTGACAGTAGATCGGAAATGAGCTTTTAAACTTGAGCACTTTTTCTTTTATTTTGTTTAAAAATTTAAAATATGTGTGTTATATATGAAGAGAGAATTTTGAATGATAATGCTTGTTAGCGTGACCTTCGAAATGACTTCGATATTAATTGTATGAGAGCGTGTTTAAACGTCAGTCAGGAGATCAGGGCTCGATTCCCGTCATGGTCGACCATTCTGGATTTTCATGGTTTCTCTCTGTGGTTAAAGTGAATACTGAAAGAGTTTCTTAAGAGCACTCTGAGCAGGCCATGACCGCTTCCTTCCCTATGTCCCAAAAACCAACCTATTATCTCACTCATCATTCACCAACGCCTATAGATTTTACTCATCATTACAGTGCGTCGTTAAACCCCATATGAATAAATAAAAGAGTTGGAGCCGTTTTTTATAGTGTCTCTGGGTCTACTAATTTATGTAACAGTTCATGCAGTTCAATTATTTCAGTTGTAAAAACATTCAGAGGAAGAATACATTATACAGGCTGTAAATACAGAGGGGAAATAATTGAATGAATGTGATGCAATTGTCGTTTGGGCTGGTATGAGATCGCGCCCTTGTGATGCCCCCTCCCCCTCTCCCTCCCCCGTACCATCGTACCATCCATCCGTAGCCTCAATTGGGAAACAATGATTATATTTCAATTTTCGATCTCAATTTTTAAAAAATCGGTGTATTTAAATATTCATTTGAATCCACTTTTTGCCTTATTCACTCATATTTGTGCATTATTACTTACATTATTACTTTACATGTAGTTATTTTAGTTACTTTACAATTTTTTAACGATACCAATCTTCGTTTTGATGTCGTATTTCTAGATTATCGAATATTTCAATTCGATATAGAATCAAAAATTTGAAATATCGAATTGATTGAAAATTTCGGAATGGAATGGAATTCAAGTCGGAACCCTAATTTTATTTGAATTATAATCAAAAGTTGCACGCACATTCGTATATATACGTGCATTACTATACAGGCCTGTAGGTGACGACAAAGTTAATTACTCGATGGTATATTGCCTCACTATATAGCCTACGCCATTCCTCTCGTGTCTATTAATCATCGGGTATCTAAATAGATTGTTTGTTTTTTCCAATTCTGATTACGTAAATAAATGATAACTCACTCAACATAATGAATAATCCTAAGTCTACATTAATAAAATGAGCAGGCTTCTACGGCGCACATGAACAGGGGCGTCGTTTCATTTGCAGAATGATTGTTGTTGACACTTTTTGGTCATTCTGCGATGCGTGGCAGCATAAACGTCACATGCTATTTATATTATAAACCCTCGGGTAGATAGAGATGCAACAACCCCTATTCAGTAATTTATTTGTAAGCCGTATTTGGGTATCGGATTAGTCGGGGATTATGTTCGTTATAGATCGTATATAAACAAATGCGAATGAAACTGTTATGGAAATATATATTTTGTTTGCGTTTTGCTGCGTTTTGTATGAATAATGTTTCGTTTGGGATGTATAGCCAGTGATTTTCAGAGAGGTAAACGTGGACAATAGAGAATTTTACATATGATTTACGGATCCTCATCCTAATATTAAAGTTGAGTAGGCCTAGGCCTCACGCCTCCGTGCGGCCTAGAGCTGGGACAAGTTTTTACACTATTCAATGATCATCCCTGTAAACCTCATCCAGTGTTGTCATGCACAGTAACATTCTGAACTAAAGTAAAAAAACAACACGAATGAAAGCAATAGCTGCATGGAAAGGAGAGCAGGGTTTCCACTTCCGATTTTTTTTCTATTGACCAATCCCAATCCAGTATTCACCTAAACAACATGGCGGATCACGACATCGTTTCGTTTCGTGATTGTTGACAATGTCTTTGCTGGCCGATATTACGATTTCGGAATATATGATCTGCTCGGATTCGGAGACTCGCTGTAGGTACGTTTTTTTTTTTGTTCAGTTACTCATCATCACTTCATCGTTTTATGATTGTACCCCCATGTAAAACCTAGATTCTCCAGTGAGTACGTTGAGTATAACATTGAACAAAAACAAATTATACAAAAATAGTATGGATATTTTTTCCTTGTATGATAATCTTTCAACATATCGTCCACATATTCTATCCACGCGCCAAGTTTATCATACGCATATTTGATTAAATTCTCTATTGTCGTAAACCTATAGCTTAATTCCTGTTATATCTCATTTGTTTGTACTGGTATATAATAAAACAAAATCGAATTGGTATTTGACGCGTTATTGTTGATCCGATTAACTATTATGTATCAATTGCAAATAGCTAATTACGTTTATACGTATCACATCGAATGTATATAGGCCTATGTGCGGCTTATTTGTTCGTAATCGTCTATTAACAGGCTCGTTTGATGCTTCTGTTCTATTGTATACACCCTCCAGTGTGTATACAACGTGCAAGCCCATACATTGAAAAGAGAGATTTGGAAAGAATATCCTCGATTGATATGCATAGACATATTCATGTTTTGTGGGACTGTGTGCCATGTTTTGTGCTGTGGTGTTTACGTTCGTTGCGAATGAGCTCATTTTCCTGTCTTTTGTCTGGTTGTAAATGTAAAAGCAAATGCAATTATCACACATCGATTATTAGTGTACTGTATACATGTAGGTATATTCTGAGCTTGTATTGAATGAATGAACATTATTGCACCTAAACGTTGGGATGATTACATTTTTGAAGTATTCGCTCGTTTGCATGTGTTATATAGGTGCGTCGGTAAGTTGGTCGTTGTATGGTCCGTACCCTAGCACCCACTCTCAGTATTATCGAAATTTTGACCACGCCAATTGTTTGTGCTACGTTTGTGCCGGTTTGTGCCGTTGACATTTCCGTTTGGATGTTGATTTTCTTTCGCCCCGAATTCGCATTTCAAAAAAGGGAGTGCCAGGGCTACGCCAGCACCTCCTTGAAAAAAATTGAATATGCAACTACGCCAATCCTTTGTGCCTCGTCTGTGCCTTCTTGTGCAGTTGAAATATTCCATTGTGTTACCTTTCTGGCTCAAAATCGCTATATAAGAAGGAAGTGCCTTTTTTTGAAATGCTTTTTCAAGGCAGAAAGAGGAAAGTACAGACGGATGTTACAACTGCACAAGAAGGTACAAAGGTAGCACAAATAATTGTCGTGATCAAATATCCAATTTGGCGAAGAGAGAGGTGGCGTACCCTTATCACCACCATTTTTGAAATGCGATTTCGAGTGCAGCACAAACGGAAATTTCAACGGTACAAACCGGCACAAACGTAGCACAAACGATTTGGTCCTCAGAGTTGTTAAATGGTATGCTGGCGTACCTTTGGCAACCCCTGTTTGAAATGCAATATCGGGGCAAAAAAAAAAGCAGCACAAACGAAAATTTTAATGACACAAACGAAAATTTTAATGACACAAACCGAAAAACGTAGCACAAACGATTGACATGGTTGAATTCTCACATTCATTTAAAAAGGTACCCTTAGCACCCCCTTCTTCTAAGTTCAATTTCAGGGCAGCACAAACAAACATTTCAACCGCACAAACGTAGCACAAACGATTGGAAAAGTTTCATTCTCAAAATTGTTGGCAGAGGGTGCTGTCGTACCCGTAAGTTGGCCCCCCAATGTCATTTCGATGCAAAAAGGAAAGCAGCACAAACGAAAATTTCAATCGCACAAATCAGCACAAACGTAGCACAAACGATTGGCATAGTTGCATATTCAAATTTGTTGAAAGGGGGTGCTGGCGTACCCCTAGCACCTTTCTCTTTTAAAATGCGATTTCGGGGCGAAAGTAGGGCAGCACAAACGAAAATTTCAACGGTATAAACCGGCACAAACGTAGCTCAAACAATTTGTATGGTCAAATATTATATTATCATCAACGGACCGTGGTGATTGTTACATCACACTGGTATGATTAAAACAAGTTTGAATCAAGTCGTCTTTACGACAGAACGTCTTTGCTTGGTCTAACAGCACTTGACGCAGAGCGTTTTCCCAGTTGTAATATGTATACACCTATCATATAGGTCAGGCAGGCATGTTTGACCACTTCAATGGCATGTCTATTCCTCATAACTATGAACTAAAGATGTGCCTATTCTTAGCGTATGCATTAATGATTCGAACATATGTAATTACTAGCAATGCAATTTCCTATATTTCCAGTAGTAATGTAGCGCATATAATGTATAATAATAAGTAATAACATCCAACTCGTATAATCCAATAGTTTATATAACAGCTAGACGATAATAAATATAATATTTATTTATTATACCAAGGCGTGAGCTCGAAAGAGGAAGAGTCGAAAGAAAGAGAAAAAGAGGAAGACCAAGGATAAGATGGGAAGAAGTGATAAAACGGGATGTGGAAGAAAGAAGAGAATTGTGGAAGAGAGTGGAGGATGAAGAGTGGTGGGAAGATAGGGATGTATGGAGGGAGTTTGTGGAGAGAGTGGAAGTGGAAGACGAGGAAGATGGCGAGGGGGTGTAGTGCCTGGCAAGCACATCACTTCGTGTATAATATGCCGAACTTTTGGTTCGTTCTGAACCCCCCAACCCGACTAGTTTGGATAGTGGGACGGATTATATTTATTTATTACCAGAAGACTGTACAATTACAGAATGATAATCGATGTTGATTGGTTATAGTTAAGATCCGCAACATTAACCAAGCTAGGCCTATACCCGACTTGACTCCAGTTGCTATCTGTGATGACTGATGCAGACAGAAAGACGATATAAACACTTGAGATGAACCCCTTGAGATTACAGTCTATGGTTACAGTGAGATTATGAAGTTACTGGATATTTTATATTTTTATTGGTCACATACACTGATACAGAAAGAAAAACACAATTGCAACAAAAAACATCCACCAAGACCTTCAAAAAAGGCTTAACTGTGGGTTAAAATAGTGAATTTTTTGAGTAGTAAAAAATCTTCTCGAAAAAAAGAAAATCATTATTATATTGTTATGAACGTGTAATTATCTCCGTTTTTTTTTTGACCTCAAGTGCATTTCTATATTCTAAATTATTGTCTTAGTATCACTTCAAATCTAAACACCCTACTTTTTGGCACTAAAGGTATTCTTTTCTTAAATATTACTGAAATTTACATATTATAATATCTATTCTCGTTTATTTTCAACCCACAGATAGGCCTTCCTAGGCTTTGTGGAAAAGAGTTTCTATTTAATTTATTGTATTGTTGTCATTATTCTCATTTTTAAGGTATTCCACTATTTTTTGGTGATATCTCAAAACCTTTATGATTATATGAAATTAATCAATGGAATATATAAAAAATATTAATTTTAATATAAAAAAGAGGATAGTTTGTTTATGCGTGTAAAAAAAAATTATTATTATTATTATCATTATTATAGATGGTTTGTGTAATGTGTAACTATTGAAGAATTAAAAAAATGAAAAATGAATAAATGAAGATATATTAACAGAAGAACAACGTAAAAAGTACTAAATATTGTCAGCTCAAATAAAAGTCATATAAAACGAATAAGTTAGAAAGGTATGCAAATCTTGAAGAGCCATCTTCTCACATTCACAGTAATGGGCGCGTAAATCCTAGTGAATAGGCTACGGTTAAATAGAATTACTATCTGCTCTGCATGTTATTCGAATAAATAACGACGGAGGTGTTTCTCACAGACCTCGGTATAGAATATAGAGCCGTGGCTTCTCAACCTATCACGTGACTTTGATGCTAATTACCTCTCAACTCTGGTGTGGAGGCACGCGCTGACGCTCGTCAACAATCAGCTGTCAGGTTGCAGATTGCCTTTCATGCCAGTCTTCAAGACAATGCAAGAGTTATGCGAATATCAGAAGGTCATAAACAAGAGAAATTCAATTTTTCGCGATAATAATGCTGATTATAATGAATATTAAACGATATAGGACAGTTATAAATTGCACACAAGTGAAGTACATTTTGTTAGAAGTAATTATGATTTTTTTGTACATTTTTTTGTTAGTTTTTTTTAGTTGTGTTGTTCTTTTGTATTACTAATAACTTAATCACAAGAGCTGGAGTTATAAAATAGTAAAATAAAGTTTTGGCTATACTTATTCATGAGAGATGACTTAGTGAACCACCCGATCGCTAGTGGTGTGGCATGGGAGAGTCGGTCGATCGGAATCTTCACCTCTCGCGGACAGAGGAAATCTTGATTATGAAAGTAGCTGGAGTAACTATCGTAATAAATAAGTTAATTGACGAAATAGTCATAAAAGATTGATAAATATTTGTGACACATTTTTATTTTCTGCTCCCATAGTTTATCGTTCTGTCCGTCGGGTTAAAGTTCTGTCCCCTATGGTATGCTGCTGCTCAATGGGTTATAACTCTGCTCTCCCATCCCTTCCCTCGGTTTTGGACGATGATAATTATTGTTGATTAACAAACGAGGTTTTTGATGATTGTTTTTATCAAATTCTCAACATTATTTCCAATATTCATACGAAATACCAACACTTTGAATATTGAACGTTACAATTTTTTTCTCACTGACCAACATCGAGTATACAGACCCACAGAACTTCCCGTATCCCAAGATGAAAGATTTTGTTGTGAGGCAAATATTTTGTGAACGGTACCCGAGCTCTTGTTCAATAGATCAGTCATGGTCGTTAAATACGAGTAGTACGTATATATACACAAAGTACAAACGTAAAAGAAGGGAAGCTCATTTATTGGGACCAATTAATGGTGATGGAATTCGTTTTATCCCGTTACGTGTGGTTTACTTGGTAATTACGCGTGTATTCTGGGGAATAAATACGCATGGTCTACGCCTCTACGGTCACAAGATTTCTGCTTTCTATAAATTCGAATAGTAACTCGTGGTAACCCCAGACTATGTGTGTATATATATATATATATATATATATATATATATATATATATATATATATATATATATATATATATATATATATATATATATATATATATATATATATATCGATTCGAAAACTTGAATGTTCAGTTCGATTATACGTTCTTTTCATGGTTAGAAGAACAGATTACTAGACATTCAAAGTTTATCATTTTTTCTTTTACTTTTCAATAATAATTTTATGATAATCCTTTTTATTACGCTATTAAAGTTTTGTGGGGAAGTTTTTTGTGTATTTTTATTTTGAAAGAATATCATCAGTCATAGCACTGATCAACTGTGCGCAGATGATAGCGCTTTGAGTTGAACCGTCATTCAGTATAGACTATAGACGCTAGTTCTATTCCCGCCGGTCGCTCTTTTCGTTCGAAACTTCGTGTGTCTCTGGCAGTCGTTGAAGTTCTTTAATATTAAGCCACGACCGATACCCTTCCTCCTCTGCGCAATAAGATCTAATGACCTTGTAAGTTCCTTCTCAAGAGTCAATAAATGATAATTTCCCAGAAATATCTACATGTCACACAAAAATTATATATCAACGGATCATTTCATTACCTAATCATGAAGTTGATCAAATTATATGTTTTTTAGTTTCATCCACGATTTGAATGACTTTTCGACATTGTTACCGTATACCATAGACACGTCTAGTGGGCTAATGACGATGGATTCGACTTGAACAAGATGTACATTCTAATATTTTGAGTAGCTGTGTCCAAATAGTTTTCAAATTATCCCAAGTTGTGAATATATTATTTTGTATTTATTTGTTTTTGATTATCATTTTCAATTCACTGTATTCATAGTTATTAGTTTGGCCAAAGGCTAAAAATAGTCTCTTGTCCAAGTTTTTATATTCTAGCTTCGTGTGATTTGCATGAAAAAAGAAAAAAAAGAATGAGAAATATATTTTGAGTCGACCAAGTTTCTCGCACGATACCGTGATTCATAGAGGAATCACTCCGTCACCGTTCTATAAGTATAGGTGGTGGTTTTAATTAATTTACTATTCAGCCTGACGTGAAACAATGTACAGCCATGTATATATAGTGTGATATGAAAACCTCAAGACCAGTCGAGATTGATTAAAAATTGTCGTGACGAATGTATGGTTCAACAAAAAACATAGAGACCGCGAACATTAAATTCACTTTTCTATACAGAAACTGTCTTCAAAACGACATGTTTTTTTTTTTATTCTACCCAAAGTAATTATGATCAGTATACCATTTTTTTCCATGGATAAACACGATCGGTTTGAAATCAAATCCAATCACATTCCAGTTTTTTTTTTTCGTGAACGTTTTGTAAGACGAGGTCTACCATGACGAAGTAACGACGCGTTGAATAAGCTTGAAAGATTCGTTTATAATTTTTTAAGGATGTAGAAGTGAACGTTGAAACGTTCGTATACGTGTGTAATCGAGTGGATTAACGTTTTACAACGTAGCGAATTGAGTTGTTGATTTCGGTATCAAAACACTTTTATATGTATATACCATCATAAAACAATATTTCAAATCCACTTAGAAATCCAAAAACGAACTTCAACTTTTACCACGCAATAAAATATGGCGGTCATTATTAACAAGGAACTACCCATATAACTAGTTACTACTTCTATACTTTTATATAAAGTACCGTAGTTTACTCGACATGAAAAGTAGCAACAGTGAGCACTTCTGAACGTGACATGACCGGCATATGGTTCCACAAAAACTGTCAACAATATGAAAATTTTAATCATTGTCATTGTTTTCGTATTATATACACGTTTCATTATATAATCTTTTCAAGAAATTTACCTTGTTTATCACTCATAGCGTACCTACAACTATATCTGTCGAATATACTAGGGCATCAACTATAAGTAATTTCAAATATAAAAACTATATTATTGAATATTTCTTTATTTTTCTTTTTGTGCAATATTTTATTATCATTAGTATTATATTATTTTTCACTATATGTGACAATTCTATAACACAATTGTACATTCATGCTATATTTATGTATGACACTGTGAGTGTTCCATTGAATAAAGATATTATTATTATCATATATAATATGCATCTTTCAAGTGATGGGCTGTGATAAGTGGAAACCCCAGTGACCATGTTCACCGATCAGTCGGTCAGCTAATTTTTGTATTAAGGCTAGAGATTCTGTTCATACTTGACATTTGTCATTTACCACTTACAAGTTGGCATTTTCATCAATATGCACTTCGATCGGTATAATAATTCCCTACTAAGCAAATAAAGTAGGCCTGGATCAGTATTCTAGAGCTATGAAATTCTACAATTTAATAACGAAACGTAAACGATTCAGTGATTTACTAACATGACATAAATGTCCAACTTTTTTTTTTCAAACATTCCTCTCTTACAACAAGCCTTGTGAATTAGCAGAATAATTTTCAAGATTTTAAACTTTATTCATCTAATAAATGGAACTGTTTTTCAGTTTGTGTACCGTGTTCATGTACAGAAACCGTATCTCATCCGACAAGAAACAAAGTGTTTGTAAGTAAGTTTTTCTTGAACTGATATCCATGTATACAGCTCAACTGTTCATCAAAAACATCAACTGAACATCTGAAAAACTAGTTCAGGAATAACAGAGAAGATCTTTTGAGAAGAATAACAGAAGTAGACAAATGTTTGTATGTACGAGCAATAAAATCGTTTGTAGATCTTCTCGGTGAATTTTTCTCTCAGTGCTGTTTATATATTTCAATTAATTGCTTTTGGATTGAAATATTCACAAATCGAGGAGGAAAACTTCGATGAATTATGATATGGCATTCCTATTGAAAAGCAAGAGTGAATACATTCAGTAATATAAATAATCTAGCAGTATTTGATAAAATATTTTGTAACAAAGTATAGTCTATACTTGTGAATTACGATAATCGAATACACTAACAATGAACACATGAAAACATGGTGAAACTAAAATGTAATCACCCTATAAAAAAGCGCGAGAAAAAACCTCCACGAAGATAAGAATCACTTTTAATTGTCCATTTAATTTCACCACGAGGACATTTTAGTCGTTGTTAATGGCTGAAATGTTCACAATTTGCGCTGTAATTGATGTGGTTTACATTTCCTCTGTATAATACCAGAACACGACGGCCATTCAGTATGAGAGGAGCATTTTTGTACGATAAAACGAAAAGCAACAACATCTTTCTCTCTTTATTGTATTAAAACAAACAGTAAAAGAAAGGTTTTCAACACAGTTTAGCTTTTTATGCACACAAGGTACACACATAGCCATCAGCGAAACTTTACTTTTACTGCTCCGTTGAGGCGCGCAAACCGTATGACATCTTAAATTGTTAAAGTAATTTGGATCTCTCGAGAGTGTACAGCCTACTATGCATCTATAAAACTTCGTGGCTTTCGAGTTAATTCGGTCGAGCCCCTGTTTTAATATAACATGCATAATTAGGTAGGTGTAAATGCCGTCTCAAATGTTGGCAGTTTGTTGAAAAACACTAGTTAAGATATCATACAACTATTATTATAATGGCTTCTCAAATGTAGCTGTGATTAAGAGAAAGATTATCAAAGCTTTAGAAATAACACCGATACAACTTGCAGTCAAGTCACCTAATTATCTGTTATCATCTTCATAGATTATTATGATGTTAGGGCATACTACTGGTAGTGCGCATGTCAGGAAATATATCACAAACTATAGGTCAACTTGAGTATAGCTTTATCAGTAGTTGAAACAAACACACTAAAAATATATTGTTCAAAATGATGCATATATGCAAAAAACAGCTGTACATAGCGTGATTATGAAATGCGAAAGTACAATATTAATCTACGATATTATTGATGTAATACGTGCATTATTTTGGACCCCCCCCCCCTTCACACACACTCACACACACACAATGAAAAATAACCCTCAAGGTAACGAGTCGAAGAAAACTCAGAAACGATTCAAGTAAGTTTGAGTAAAGACCACTTTGTTCCTGATATAAAGTTAACCAAAAACAATGACTACAAAGTCGAGTTCAGTGAAAAAATCGCTAATTTGAGGGTTCGAAGTTCGGCCTGCCATTGGGGGGGGGGGGGAGGAGGAAGGAGAGGCGGGTTGCTCTGGTTATCGCTAACGACAAGTACTCACGCACGGTGTGCAGCTCCTCCTCTATTCACGCACATCGAGGCCTAATATCACACACACTCACGCATGATATGTACGCTACGCACGCATCTTCGGTTTACTAGCTCTGCGCACCGATTAAAACCGAGGGAAAAGTTGCACATGGATGTGAGTGAAGTTATCTCAAACTTGTCGAAAAGAACGAGGGAGAGGCAAGAAGAAAACACGCACAAGAAACAATTTGTGTTTATGTGTGGCTATTTTTCAATGGTAAAGCTATTTTTTAATAAGACACGAATGTATATAGTGATTTAATAATATAGTGGATGAATATTGAATTCTGTAACGAAAATTTGTTTAAGGAAGGTAACAACCTATACAAAAACAAGAGAGATTTGATTCATTCTCTCGAGATTCAATTGAAATTCATAATATCGTAGAATTCGTATAGACTTAATCCGTTCTAGCTTCAATTAATTTTCGTGAAAGATGTCTTACTGTCCACTGAAATAACGTTGAAATATTTCAAGTAGAGATTCGTCCGATGAAGAGCATTGATATTTGTGTATGTGTATTCATTAAGACTCGCATGTATTAAACAATGCATAGATTTTGACTATTCTTCAACCAGGGAATAAAATTTCTAATGAAAAATACAAAAATATTTATAAATAACGCTCTAGTGGAACGCGCGTTGTTGACCGAGCACGGGCGTTATACGATAGATACCTCATATATTCACAATTTTATTTCAACCAAAATCGATGTCGAATAACAAACACCGCGGTATACTTTGATTGATTGATTGTGGCTTTTAAAGGCGCTCAAAAGCTGGCTCAACGTATCAATTATTTGATAGACGACAAAAATGATCACGAGATAGAACGCGGTTATCTGTATCTCAAGGCTCTGACGTATTAACACATTTCACATTGAAAAAGAATCATTCAAGCGTTTTAGTTTCACCTAATTCAAACTTTTCAATACCTGTTGATTCACTATTTACCTATAATTTATCTCCTTTCAATTCACTAATTCCGTTCGGTTCCATTCATCCCTGAATCTCAAAACAATCTACAATCGAGAAGTATAAGATGAGCTTACTTTTATTGGAGAATTACCCGTTAAAATAACACAGTCTCATAATAACTTCCGAGTTGGGGTAATTAAGCAGTGAACTATCAGCTAATCAGCTAATTATGAACAGTATCAAGTCTTTTGTGTTCCAACAATACATTCTTTGTTCAAGAAATAACTGAAAATACAAACTATACAAGTTTAAAGAAAGATTAAACATTAAAATATCTGCAACCGGTTTGTACTCTGCGAAGTTCACTACTTAATTACGTTATAAAATTAAGTCACGTTTCGCGAAAAACATCGTTCGTGGTGCCAATTAGAGGTACAAGTGGACTTTTTAAATTATCAATCAGTGGCGAAAACTTCAGCATTCTTCGGCGGTAATCATGGATGAAAACACTTCCGACTCTTGTTCATTGTTAAAATTCCAATTTAATTTAATCGATGAAATTAAATTATGAAATCTATTATATATAGGGTTTATTGGAATATCTTTGTAGAGAACGATTATACCTATTATAAAGTTGAGTATATTACAAGGCTAAAAGAATGTTATTGACTTTTTAACAGGTAGTTATTTTTTAATCAATTCGTATACATACTTTTAAACTGATATGAGTCTCTATCGCATTGAACTGTCATTCAGAAGACCGGGGTTCGATTACCGCCTACCGTTCAGCATGACTCGTTTTTTCGTTGTTATCCCGAAGGAGTCGTTAGAGTGAATACTGGATTGGTTCCTTGAAAACGGGCCGCAACCCGTTTCCATCCACTGTCGAAAACGCGTAATGAAGTAACCTCACATTTCACTACCTCCCATTATTGCATTCGTTTTTCATACGTGGCCAATCATTGTTAGTCATCATTAAGTTCCATTACACCGCGTGAAAAAATGTGCTTTCAATTCGATATTTTTTATTGAAAAGTTCAATGAATATTTAGATGGCAGTGAATCATGAAGTTTGATAACCAAAAAGGTACCAAATGTACTGAAACGAACTGTCATAAAAATCATGTGTACTAAAAACCAACTGAGCTAAAAACCAACTGTACTAACAACCAACTGAGCTAAAAACCAACTGTACTAACAACCAACTGACCTGAACTTCTACTTCTTGAGCAACCTGTACAGAAGTTGAAGTGGGAGGTTTGACTCCTCCCCTTCTCAAATTTCATTCGACACAAATATTCCAGGGAGCGCATTCCTGTACGAGATGAACCCGGTCTCAACTCAGACTCAAGGTTCAGGGAGCCAAACCTCTCAATATAACTTATTCACAGGCGGCTCAAGAAATGGAAGTTTAGGTCAGTTTCTCTTCTTAGTACAGTTGGTTGTTAGTACAGTAGGTCGTCATTTTAGATCAGTTGGTTTTTAATTTTTAGTACAGTTGACCAATCCTCATCAAATAACTCTGTGGCCATCGGAAACAACCGTCCATTAACTAGCTTTTGGTATCACCTAAACTGATCTTTTTAATTTGCTACCGGAATACATATTTTCTGTGCTGCATGGTTCCCTGTAGTGGCAAGGTCTCAATACAAACAAGTACTGGGGACTTGGTTATAGAGTTTAATACGCCCCCTGACTGTGGCAAATCCTATTTGTTAGAGCGAAGTATTTTCGAATCAAGTTCCCAGATGGTTGCTCGGGACCATCCGATAGACAGAGATATTCAACACTGGTATCAAATAGTAACACCAAAGTTTCAAATACACCCAAGGGGGCTCTGAAGTTTATATGTAGACAAAATGTGGAATATATAGTACTTGTATTGTTTTTATTTGCGAGAAAGATCTCGTTCTACCTGCCTGAGATAGTAATTGAATATATGTTCATTATTTAACACTGGAAAAAGACTAAGTGAGAGGATGAGATGAATTTTTCTTCATAACTTTTGACTTGCATCATAATTTATGCATTACATTTTATATTACTTTTATTCTCTCGTATACTGTCGTGTTGATGGATGGTCAACGTGTAGAAGTCGAGATTTATAATACTTTTATACATTTTATCATGAATAATAATCTGCCATAGCCATGATGAAGCTACGAGCACAGCATGCGGTTTGACGACAGGGGATAATTTCAGTTATTTTTCATTGGTTTTTAATTAATTACACGTAATTAGGTGCTCTGATCGATATTGAAGGCTGTAGGCATATAGCTATATTCGTTGGCACGTAATCTTGTCTTAATCAATCTCCCGCGCTTTAGTTTAAATTTTGATCAATCGTTCACACATTTCATTGTATATATTAATAGAATAATTTGTGTATAGGTGGTTTTACGGGTTTTCATCAAACACTTGAAACGCGTGTAAAATTCTGAATAGTGGTCAAACTGTGATTTGTTTTGCCAACTATAAAGTTTCATCATTTCTCAGATATCATATTCTTGACGCTTTAATCAAAATTAATGATCCCACCAACAGCTAGATCATGTTGGAGTTCATGCAATACTATATTCTATCCACGAGTTCTGTGTTGATGGACTCACTCAAATTTGTTGGACATTTATTTCTCAAACCCAAATTACTTGTCTTGAGTATTGTTTTCATAGAGATATTGTTTTCATTACTAAATATAGATCCAACAGTTTCACTCTACAGTTTCCGAAGAAATCATAATAGGGCCTACAACGCCTTTTCCCTTCCACAGGTCGCGTGGCATACATAAATACGCGTTAATTCTAGACATTAAGGCAGTGTTAGATTATATTCTTGCTGTACAAAAAAAAAAATCCTCAGTATTTAAAATGAACCCGTGCACGTTATACCAACGTAACTAAATCACGCGAGATTCCGTTTTAACAGGTTGGCAAGCTAGTACACAGGGACTTTTGAGCGGGAAACGTATAGTATTTCCGGCGTCTCGGACATTGAATGATGTATCAAGAGGTTCAATCTGGCTCGCAACAAAACGCAATGTTTCTTACAAATATTGGCTGTGAGCACATTCGATAAAGCAGGTATACCTCTGTTACGTTATCGACTCTGATATAGTTGTGTCCACAAAAGATGAAGATCTTCTACCAACATAACGACAAATATCATCATTATATTTGTATAGCTGAGCTATTTGATGGTGAATAGTCTTTTAAGAATGAGATTTATTATTGGAAACAACAATTATTTCAAAAATGTTCTATTTAGAAAGCTGCATTGAGTTTCTATACATTTACCAGATTGCAATAATTTACCTGGTAGACCACCACCACCCTCATTCGTGGTGACAAGTGTGTGAGGTAAACCGAAACTGCTAAAAGCTAATAAAACTTTCAGGAAAATAAAACCTTGCTATTGGAATGAGGGGCCACATGACGAAGATATAGGCAATATAAAGTATATGGTCTAGCTTACCTATCATACAGATAACCATGTTATAGAAAGGTCTATAGTACAATTTTTCTTTGTACGTTTCATTATTGGTGATTCTTGAACGTACGATATGAAATATCAACATTGGCATGTATATTTTTTGAAATGAGAAACTGAACAAGTGCCCTAGCTCCAGCTGTTGTGAACATTTCAAACACATCGCAGTGCCATGGTACAAATGAAATGCTGGTATTTGAGATGTGCAACTTTTGATACGTTTTTTTTTATAATTATATTATATTTGGTATTTTGGAATTGTTTTCAATTACCCCGTGACCGTTCTCAAGTGGCTATACAGCGGGTTCAATATAATTGCGTTTTCTATTCCAGCAAATGACAGTAATGTATATATAATCGAATGTTTATATTAGGAATATACCTTGAGAATGTCAACCTAATCAGTTTAGTCACGTACTTGGAGATTTTCAAAAAAAAAATCAAAAAAAATCAAGTCTATAATTATTAAAGTCTGAAATTGTGGTACTTGCAATTCAGTAAAAGATATACTCCCATATATTTTGAAATGTAAAACTCAACCCTCAGTCGTGCCCCTGACACATGGGACAATTCATCATACTTGGCAAACATTTAATATATTATCACTACTTTTGTACGACAATTTTTCAAGATACTTAGGTCTTGGTCATTTTTCATAAGTATCATTTTTAGTGGCAGGGGGCAGGGTATATACACACACACACATACATACATACATATATATTTATATATATATATATATATATATATATATATATATACATATATATATATATATATATATATATATATATATATACATATATATATATATATATATATATATATATATATATATATATATATATATATATATATATACATATGTATATATATTTATATATATATATATATATATATATATATATATATATATATATATATGTAAATATATATATATATATATATATATATATATGTAAATATATGAATATATATTTATATATATATATATATATATATATATATATATATATATATATATATATATATATATATGTATATATATATATATATATATATATATATATATATATATAAATATATATATATATATATATATATATATATATATATATATATATATATATATATATATATATGTATATTCATACATTTGTTATCATTGAATTCCGAAACGGTGCCACCACCCGCACAACACAAAGACCTATTCTGACCATTATAATTATGCATACGACATGATTAATGATTCGCTGAATACGAGTCTTATGCTCACAGATGACTAAATTCACAAACCAACTCGTGCCACGACGCTGCCTGGTTGATGGCGGGCTAGCGTGTCAACTCCAGTTCCCTTCTCACCCGCGTGGCGCGCTGCACACGCCACATAATAGACATGCCATTAAAATAACAAGAGACCCTAGCGCCGTCTTATTCTTAGACTTGATCAATAATCACATCAAATTACACAGTTGGATCATAAATTTTACTTAAAAACCCACTTGTATTGAAATATCACACGTATTATTTTTTGGTGCAATTCTTAGCTTAGCATGACAACTTTTCAAGTTGATTTTATTATGTTGTGTTCTATGAATTTTTCATCTGAAATACTGTTGACGTTCTTCTTATCAATTAGCGTGTTTGAAAAACTGAGAAACTTATTTCGTTCGGAGTTTGTTTATTGATATTAAAACACTGGTTATTATGATAATAATAATTGGTTTGACCATTATGATAGCTGGAGAAAGATTGGAGGCCATAATGTCAATTACTTCTCCGTTGGATATCTCCAACTTTAATCATGTATGGAAATGTCAGCTTATACTGAAATTAGTTACTAATTGTGTTTCGCTTGTCAGAACGTCAGTGGCTTTGTATTGTATGTGCTCGGACTACAACTACCAGTGCTGTTTGTTAATTACTAATCAAGGATTACGTGCGAAGGTGAATGAATCACAGATCGCAACTCATTTGTTCGAAGAGTCTTGATTGGTTTGAAATTTCGTTCGTCTATTTTATTCATCACGCATGTATGAAGTGATTGACTTGAGAAAATTACTTGCAGACTGACAAACCATTCCTATCGAAAGAATATTACATCCTTTTGATTGACTGCTTCATAGGATTGTGTCGTTAATTATAAAATTGTTCACACACACACACACATATATATATATATATATATATATATATATATATATATATATATATATATATATATATATATATATATATGTATATATATATTCATATATCTGAAAGCATCGAAAGAATAGAGACGGTATAATCTGAAGATTTATTCGTTCACATTTTATCATATGGATTTTGAAGGAAAAGAAGCGAAGAGAAAGTAATTATTATATTATTCAAGTTGTTACCAAGACTGATGTATAACAGTGACTTGGTTCAAGTCTGAACTCCTACGAGAGAAAAAGCAAAACATAGTGTTAAAGCAATCGATTTGGCAATGCTGCTGACTAGTGGTGAAATACCACTTATGAAAATGTTATTAATTATTTGGTTTTCGCATGGGTCTACATTTTGATCTATGATGATATGCCAGGCTCTCAATGAAAAGACATCCATAAACCACTGTGAAATAATATTGTATAAGTAATTATTCTACGAACCGAGCTTCTCGTTCGGGTTTTGAATGTGTTCCAAATACAACTCGACCGAAATCCCATAGCATTTGTCTTTGCCATAAAACATCTAAAAACACAGTGTTTTGTTTGTTAAAAGGTTTTCGTTTAACATCGACGATTTCTCGTCATTTCGGTCTGCCAAATATAAAACATCACATTCGAAATATATACAACTGTGACTTTGTAGAAAAGAAAGCGTACTTTGTTGAAATAATTTACATTCAATTATAACATTCTTATATAAAACAGTGTAATAATTGGTACTGAATTCTATTCGGGGGAATTTCCTCCCTCGCACATTTTGACAATGACTCTTCTCAAACTCAAAGCAAGAATGTGTCAGGCTAACCAACCCAAATAACCTGTGTTTAACTCTATTACCACACATTTTAAAATGCCTATTTAGAGGTTCTTCACCAAGCTAAAGTATTCCTTCCCGAAAAGTATTTCTTAATTTGAACTAAAACTGTCTTTATAATACGCATTCTTTAATTTGACGATCGTTATCGAAAACAACTATTTAGAGACTCATTCCACAAGGAGATTTTACGTTTTCTCTCCTATTCGTATTTAAAACACCACGGCAAGGCAACTATCTGTGATGGTGATAAGTCCAGTTTTTAATGTATTTTAATTCATGCATTATGTATACCAAAAAGTTTCAGTACAAATTTGATCGACTATATATACGTTAAGACAAATAGTATACTTTTAAACCACGGTTGTCATTCTAAATATTGAATAGCTAAATGGACAGAATTTCCAGCATGGGAATACCTCTTTAACATATAGTCGAGTGTTGTCACTAATATCATGGTTACCAATGCGATTCCTTCTCAATTAACTCAATTAACTGGAATTTGTAATAACGAGCCTCACTTGAATAACTTGAATTCAAATTAATAGTTTCAGTATTATTTACACTATTCAGATTATTTCGTGTAACGTTCAACATCTTCTCAACACTATTTGGCAGAGAAAATGCGTCAGTATAAACGTGTCGATACGTTTCAAAGACTCTGGAATTTAAACTAACTAGAGAATATAAGTTAGTCGCGAAATGTAATCGTCTCTGAAACACCGAAACTGAATTGATCACCTCATTGCGTTTCCTCCTCCAACGTCGACCCGCCTTAATATAATGAATTTCCCTGTTGGTTTGCCAGTCAGGGAAACGTTAACGTTTTTACTTCACGTTGTTTGCTTTTTAACAATCTTGGCACTAATGTCCTCGGGCCAGTAATAAATGAGGCATAGTAAAACGATGAAAAAAAAAGTTCCATTAATCAATTGGAAAATGGAACAAAATAAAAGAGTAATATTTTGTTCTAAAAAGAAACGTATATCAATAGAATTACACGTGTAAACGTAAATTATGTCAAAACGTAATATTTATTATGCTCAGAATAAGCTTATGATGACAGGATATATTTAAGATGGTATTCGGGTAAGAAAATGAGCATTGTTTTAAATTCCTTGTCATTGTCATCATTTATTATACCGTGTTACTGCGAGAACTTTTATGAAAAAGTATTTTCAAGCAGACTACTTATGATCCCATGACCATATGAGCAAACGGTGCATGCTATGTAAGCATAGAATTAACTATATAATTCAATAAACTTTGACTACTTGATACAATGATGCCATCCATTAGAGGCAATTAAAGTTTGAAAAGATGTTGTCTAATTCTTACAATTATTTCTTTTTGAAGACTTATTAGCAAAGCTATATTAACTTTTATATAGCCCATGATCATCCATTTCAACCTCCGCCAACTCACAAGAGCTACGTTTGATGCCGTCAATCGGCTGCTTTATATGATTCTTTGCCACGAGAGGATAATGTTTGAGTCCGTCCCAAAAGGTGTTCATTCAACATGAATGGGTCTATACGCATCATTAAATAGATTGTTTTTTTTTTGTGATTGAGTCATTAACCAAGATCTAAATCACCGATCTTTTTATTTTTATTCCAGTTTATAACTGTCTAAGTGGGAGTCGCCTAGCTGGGAATTTACACATACCTTTATTTATATATTTTATAAGAGAGTATAAAAAGTATTCATCCACGTATAGCTTTATTATAGCGTATAGCTAAGATTGTTGGATGTGAAAATGATCATTAATAAAGATTGTCGTAATCTAAATTACAATACTGATATAATTATATTTCATTTCATTGAAAACTCCAATTTGTTTGAGTCTACATCGTGCGTTAATTTTACTGTAGGAGGAACAATATAATGCTATCGAAGACAAAAGCAATTAAATTATATACATACTAAAGTTGATTGGTTTGAAATGATACTGATACTGGTGGCCAAGTGGCTAATACACTGAACCGTCATTCAGGAGATCGGGGTTCGATTCCCACCATGGTCGACCATCCTGACGTTTTCGTGGTTTCCCACTGTCGTTCAGATCAATGCTGGGATGGTTCCTTAACAACAGACCACGACCTACTCCTTCCCACGTAATCAAAAAACTCCTAATAAAATAACCTCTCATCTCATCATCCCATCATCTCATATATGATTCACCGTCTCACTGACGACAATAGATCATAGTCATCAGTATAGTGCGTCGTTAACCCTATATAAAATGGATAAAATTCGAAATAAATACATTTTCATGGGTTGTTACTTGAATTTAATCGATGCATGCACTCTTGCGGTCACATAAAACGCCATTTTCAAAGATTAAATTCATATTTAAATAAAATGTATTGTATACTTACAATGTTTTTCGTAGACTATGCGTCGAGTGCGTATGTCTTGTCTGCCAGTTTAAGAGCGTGATATGTTAGTACATTTCCTTCAGAATGAATAATGATAGCTAGAACGACCGCTTCATGTGATCGACCGCAAATCTACATTCTGATATTAGTGGAGGTGCCGGGTTAAATACAACACATTGGAGTAGACGACTAATGATTTTCTCTCACAAAATTCATACATACAAATCCCGGCATACGATCAATTAAAAACCCCTCAAATACTATAGGTATACGGCAATTTGTATTGCAATTTGTATGTGTATAATATTATAGGTATACAAAGTTGTATTTCATGTGACTTAATATCTTCTACACGTAAGTATTTAAACCGGAAAACAATCTTCATTCATCTTATTGCATTATGGCGCGGTATTACGATTAGTACATGTATTGATCAAGTGATAATTAACGTATCAAGTTGAATTATTACTTTTGGTAGCTGATGGTATTCTTGCACCTCACTTAATAATTACCGGTACCTCAATTAAAACATTATTATTTCTTGTGAAAGACTGTCATAGCGAACAAGAATAGCACTTATCAAACATACTCGGACTTCTATAAACATCGATCATCTATCGAACGCTCATCCGTATATACCTCCAAAAAATTTGCTGTTAGTGGGGTCGATATAGTAAGCTGTAATCATTGTCATCTCAAATAATCATTGACAATTGTGATACTCTTTGTTCCACTACCATACCGCGGTACACAAAATACTGATAATATAGAATGTATATGCCTATTAGTCTGCATGTATATATATCCTGAACAGGTCCGTAAGTTTGAGGTTTTCAAAAGAGGGTGCTAAGGGTACGGACCTGTCCTGACTCGTCATTCAGGAGAACGGTATCCAATTCTCGCTGAAATTGACCATCCTGACAGTAATAGAGTTCCAGCTATGTCGCTGTGGTGAATACTAAGGACGGTTCTTTCCCATTCCGCTTCTTTCCAAATCCAAATCTCCCGATAAAATAACCTTTCATCTCATCTTCCCTCCATCTCATTCATCATCCATCGACACCAATAGATATTTGTTATCATTTAAGTGCGTCGTTTAACTTGATGTAAATAAATGAATCATTATGACATAACGTAACATGAACTTACGGTATTATTGGTTTGTTTCAGGTCAGTACCGGAGTCCGCGAATAACCGAGCATCCGTCGGACGTGATAGTGTCCAAGAACGAACCGGTTACGCTGAACTGTAAGGCTGAAGGTAAACCGGAACCGGTCATCGAATGGTATAAAGACGGACAACCTGTCAAGACCTCTCCAGGTAAGTGATCAATCTATATAGGCTAGGCTTTTACCATCAAAAGCTACTCGGGTCGGGGACAAATCTCGCCGAATACGCGTTTTGGTGTCTTCACTACATCTCAAACTACAAAAGAGTCTTTGAGAAAAAAAATGTATAAAAGATTTCCTTTGAAAGCCGACTCCGTATATACTGATTTTTTTTGTATATATATTCTGTTAGAGACGCCGTATTTGGAGTTTGAAATTTTAAATTCGTTAAAACTATTCGCATCTTTATTAAATATTGCCCTTACACGGTCCGTTCGATAGATCAAATTCACCGATCAATGAGGAACATATACGTTGTACTGATCCGTTCAGAAGATAAGATTTCATTGAGTTCGGTTTTCGATGATTTTATTTCACATTTTCTTTGAAATATGAGAAAACCAAATAGAAATGTGTGAGTGAGGGAAATGATGGAGCGACTAATTGGAGCTCGCGGGGTGGTCGTTTCAGCGAAATCCTTTTTTTTTTTTTTGGTGGAACCTTTGTAACTATAGGCCTACCTATAGGTAATGTATTTTGTGTCAAAATCCGAATCCAACAATCAACGGAAAGAAACAGGTCATTTAATACCTTCAATATTGTGTATATACTGTTGATATTTATTATATAATTTTATGAATATATAATAACTTATAATTTCATAATAATATTATACTCTATTCAAACTAGATAATTTTCACAGTAATACTGCTAGAAAACATCATTTTCAGCTGTTTTGAGACTTTGAACCATATAAGTATTAGGCCAATATAAATATAATATAATATTTATGCCATATAAATGTTGGGAGCCAAAATTAATAATTATTGTAATCCACATACCATTTGGAGGTATGAAAGAGTCACGTGTTTCTGTTTAAAATTTTGATATCTTATCAAACCTTTCCAAGCTTATCTCAAAAAAATAATTTCGCAAAATCGACTCCCAGGAGTCGACCCAATCATTTTGATTTCCCTTATTCATAATTGTCTATCTTTTTGATATTATGAGTTACATATATATTTTTTTCAACGCAAAGGAAGTATTCACCACTTACCTTCAGAATGTTGCATGTTTTTTTTCAGGGGACTCCAAAAACCATATCGTGCTTCTTCCTGCCGGTTCCTTATTCTTCTTGCGGGTAATCCACGGGAAGAAGGAACAAGATGGCGGCGTTTATTGGTGTGTTGCCAGGAATGCCGCCGGCACTGTCACTAGTAGAAACGCCACTTTACAAGTAGCCGGTAAGTTTAGCTTACTGTTTTATACACTCATTGATTTTCTTTTACCTGTTGTTTAACAACTTTCATGACATTGAGAAAATGAGTTCTATATTCAAAAATATAATATGAACATATTCACAGCGAATAGCCACATTCGTTACTGGGAAGGGTAGACCAGCGGCTAGCACACTGAACCGCCATTCTTACCGCGATCCCCGCAATTGTCGACCATCTTGAAGATGTTTTTCGTGATTTCCCTTTGTCGTATAGGTCAATACTATAAGGATGGATCTTCAACAACAGCTCACGACCGAGTCTTTCCTACTACCCAAAAACTTATTACAAAACTTATTACGAGTCTAATTACTTGGCACTTGTGGTACCTTGGTTCTGTTGTATCAAAAATAATGAATAAATACCGATAATAATAACACAACACCTGATTTAAAAAAAATCATCTCATCTTTCTATCATTTCCTGATTGTTTACCGAGGCTAATGGATGTTATGAATCGATACAGTGCTATACCCGATAAAAATTAGGCCAATTATTAAATTCACTATATCCTATTTCCGATGGAACTTGAGTATTAGAAGTTGGCAAAATTTTTTGATGAGCGTTAACGAATACATACATTCGATCTGAATCAATTTTCTTTTGTATTCGCTTCTCGGATTTCGAGAAATGGATCCATCTGAAACTCTTTGTAACTTTTTCAACTTCGAATCTTTTCATTTCATAAAATTATTCCGCTCATCCAACATCAAACATGCTGCATTTTTGTAGTTTATAAAATAAAATGATTGTTTTGATCTACCATAATATCAACATTGGCTCGAATGTGATTTGACTAACATACACTGCACTCGAAACCCCTCCTCCGAATAGCAATTACGTACGTCACTCATAAGTCCCATTGATGCCGGTTCGAGTCCCGCTGAGAGTATGCACTTTAACAGCTCTTGAAACACCTGTTGGTAGTCTATTAACATTTCAAATGGATGCAGTAAAAATATGTTCCGATTTATTAGACTTCCGAACATTGTGAGCATGCATAAATGATATTATATTTCGTCGTACATGATTTAAAAGTAATTGAACTTATATGAGTTGTCAATAATGTATGGCGTGGGTTAATTCATTTATATTTTATTTATATTTGGTTCAACAAAGCACTGTGCTTATGACTATTAAGATCTATCGACGTTGGTGAATGATATATGAGATGATGGAATGAAAAGTTATTTTATTAGGTGTTTCTGGATAGTGGGAATGAGTCGGTCTTGGCCTGTCAAGGAGCCATCACAGTATTGACCTGAACGAGAGAGGGAAATCACTTGAACACCTTTTTAGCATGGTCAACCATGGCGGGAATCGAACCCCGGTCTACCGAATGACGGTTCAGTCTGTTAACCACTCGACCACGCGTCTCAGTCTTTGGTTATTATTGAATTACTGTAGCTTATTGGAGCAATTATTGTGAGATAGTCTCCACGAATTCCATTGAGGCATTTTCGTGAACCGTTCAAGATCTCTAATTATACTGTGAAATAAAAAAATGACAATAATCGAAAATCATCTGTCGGTTTGAGAAATCATCAATATCTTTGAAATGTATCTAGGATAACGTTATAATGTGTAACACGATGTAGAGCGGGCACGGACCTTGTGCTATCGAGACGAAATTTACATTTGTTTTGACTTTTTAACCACAATAAGAAATGACAAGCGCCATGATCCTTCGTCCCTTCTGTCTGGAGCGCCAGTGCAAATATTGAAGAACCTCACAACCCTGGAACTGGTTTTTAATGGAAAATGACGATATTTATCACCCTCATCGTAGAGAAAACTGAAAATCATCATCTCAATTTCAGGAATTGAAATGAATCAATTCTACCTCTAGGACCTAGCCCTTCTTCTGAGTCGTGACGTAGACATTACTCGATTCTATTTATGTTTCTATACAGAATCGGTAATGTCTACGTCATGACTCATGGTGTCTGGAGGACAAAAAAACACGAAATTTTTCGAAATTGAGATAGTTATTTCTAGTTTTCTCTAAAACGAGAAGAATCAATATCGTCATTATTTCTAGTTTCGATGTATTGTTGTTCTTACAAATGGGTCGTTTTTAGAAATATAGCGTATCGAATTAGCAACTATCGATCTGACTTCAGAAAAACGTCAACCGTAACTACAATTAATCGATATATATATATATATATATATATATATATATATATATATATATATATATATATATATATATATACACTTTGATTCTTTTATTCACATTCATATCGTTAGTAATATGGGATTATAAATACAGGTATACCTACGCTCACGTGTATCATGCGTGGCAAATCGACGTGTATTCAGTGAAAGAAAAAACAGTCAGCATTTAGCTGTCTGCAACGCGATAGAATAAATCAACATCGACGTGGGCTTGTGTGAGTTGGGCTGATGGTAGAATCCATTCGAACACTGACAAAAGTTATTGGTTTCCGTTATTTGATATGAAAAGTTCTAATCCTCAAAATAATCGACAAATCGACGTATTCCAGTTCCAGCTAATTTCACAGAAGGCAACAACTAGAAAAAGAGTGCCCCTTGTTCAAGCATATAAACATTAGCTAGCCTATTACCACTCGGTGATCAATCATAATATGAGAGAAGGGGGGAGGGGGATAGGGATATATTCTCTAAGACAGAAGAATGACGGCAATAAGGGCGAGACATCCATTGGCTTTGTATAAGAAAATATACCCTAATAACATTTTCCCCCCACAAATATATACACTGTTATTGTAAATCAACCCCCTCGATTATAAGTCGGGTATATATAGAGTGTATTTAGGGGTTCAAACAATTAACGCCTTCCATAGGGGTGCTTTTGAAATATCAGCTGGAGACATGAGATTGTACTTTAACTTTATACGTCGATACGTAATTTAAGATTGTTTAATCCGGAGATTTGAAAAATTAAATCAGGATTTATTGTATAATGGGATAAAATTGTTTTGTGCCTCTATAGGACGGTTGAATTGAATTTCCATATTTCACTGCTTTGTGTGTTCATCACCCTATCTATATCTGTTACCCGACAGGGAGAGTATATGGAGTGAATTATTCAAAACTGAAAAATTCAACTTTTTCATTCAGGAACGGATATCTTTTTTTATTTCTTTGACTGATTCAATTGTATAGCTATGCATCTGAGCCGTCTCGAAAGTAGATGCGATTATGTGATATTTGGATTATATTGAGATATTTGAAATTATTCTTCCGCTTTATCCTAGTAAGACATAATATATTGTCATTATTCATGTAAATGTATTGTGATTTTTATTTATTGTAGCCATCTGAACGGAACCACCAAAACCGCCTCGGTAGCTCAGTCAGCTGAGGCACCGCTTCGGAAACTGAAGTTACCGTTGGGCGTGGGTTCGAGTCCCACATAAGGCATGGGTTTTTGTAAACTTCCTTCCACTTGTCATCACTTCATAGTTTGATAATCACCTGCTCATTCGTACCCCCTTATAACCTAGCTGTTGGTAGGGTCGTTAAGCAAACAATAATCATCATCATCGGAACCACCAACAACCAATATATTGGGGGTACGAACGAGCATGTGGGAAATGAATCTCATGCCTTATGCGAGACTCGAACACCCGACTTGACTTCAGTTTCCAACGCACTGCTCTAGCCAAACAGGCGACTAAACGATTGTTTAAGATCGACATATACCCGATCGTTAGTGATAATGAATGGGGCAGCTGAGGGGAACATACTATACATTCCAACGATTGTCCTACGCTATCAATCACTGATAAGGGAAATTAGCCTGTGTGGCTCAGTAAGTCGAGACTCTTGTTTTGTGCACTGACGTATAGTTGGGTGTGAGTTCGAGTCCCGCCGTACGTGGGGGTTCTTTCTTTTAAACGTCAATCTATCACTCACACCTTCTTACCCCCAAATAACCTTTCTATTAGTGGGATCGCCAAGTGACCAGTAATCAATCGACTGATAACAATTGAAAACCTTGTTTTTCGTGAGTGACACGGCCTTGCCTCTTCACATCTCGAAGTGACAACTTGACATCGATTTATTCACAATCGATCTAAATGTGTGTTCTTTTTTCAACCAACCGAAATGTCGATATGATCTTGTATATGAGAGACGACTTTGACTGATGTATGAATCATAATTTACGAGCATAGACAAAGATGATACATTATCGACTAACAGTGAAATCTTTGATAATCTTACCTATCTATCAATCATACAGTGTGATGCGATAGTGCTCTATACACACAGAACAATATACCCCCTGGATCTTAACATGTACATTATGCAGTTAGATTAATCAACATATCACACCTGTGAAGCGTATGGGCGATCATGTTTTAGTGGGAATAATTTCTCATGAAATATTGGCCAGACTGAATCCAATGTATAGCAGGTAATGATGGAATTTTATTTTATTCTGATCGGGTTTGAAATTGTTGAAAGGATTAATGGAGTATGAAATTTGAAGTGGGTGTTTTATATAGTACCTTGGAGATAAATAAGTATGTGAAAGTAAATGAAACTTTTTATACCGAGAATATTTACATATGTTTATATACAAATTTTTAATAATAATATATCTCGAAAGTGCGTTGTCCATACCATCTAGAACTAAAACGTAAGCCTACATATATGATTTGATGTTATTGAAGCAGATGCATTTTTATAACCCGATAATAGTTAATCAGTTGTAGGCCTAATGAAAATAAGTTGAGTAAATGAGATTAGAAAAGTTTATTGAACACTTTACTTTGCTTATATACAGTATCTTTATACTTTTTTGTAGGAAAATGCCAGAAATGTTTTCCAACGTAACTCTTCCGCACCGTCAATTCAACTCGGTCTCTATCTGACACCACTAACATTTCAAGAAAAAAAGGGGTGTTTATAAAATGTGTTCTGTCCTATGTATGAAAACAGATGGAGGGTGAAAATGCCACTCTAGTCTGCTGAATCGATCTATATATCTATATATATATACAAGCAATCCAAAACTGTGGTATTTCATGCTAAAGTTGCCTTTTTGACTGTATTTTGACATTTCAAACAAGAGACAAGCGGGCGGAAGGTTTGAAGTTAAACTTTATAATAATCACTCTATATATAGTTTGAAGTTTTTCCGTCGTTGAGAACGCATATGCTATTGGTGATGATCGAGTGTTATAGAGAAACAATGCCGAAGTAGGAATCGAACCCGCGAACATGCATACTAGTATGCTTTGTGTAACGTTGATCCCAGACAACATGAAAAGAGATAAGCTGGAGAACAATTCAATAGAGATACAGCCATAGATTCAATACAGCCACCAGAACGGTTGCCAGTCGGCAATGAATCTTGAAAATGAGCTACCGGTATTCTAATAAAATATATTGAATTAAAAACATGGACATTTTGTTGAGATGAACAAGCTAATAATTAATGGAGAACTATGAGTTTCATAAGAACAGTTTGTTGTTATAAATAAGAAGATAGTTTCTTTTATGATAGATAGAAAAATAAAAAAATATTGTGTATAAAATACTAGTGACAAAATATATATATCATATTTTATTATTGGAAAATCATATACCGTATATATATATATATATATATATATATATATATATATATATATATATATATATATATATATATATATATATATATATATATATATATGTATATATATATATATATATATATATATATATATATATATATATATATATATATATATATATATATATATATATTAAGGGCAGATAGATTTATATGCTGCTGCACTCTCATCGCGTCCTAATTCTCCATCCCATCACCAGAATTTCCCAAACAAGATTTTTAAAATGGTATCTATATTTCAATACGATATACGTGATTATTTGAATGTAGAATAATGTCTCTGGCATCTAAAAGATAAAGTCTAAAGTCTAAGATCTAAAGTCTTGTCACTTAACAAGTTATATATATATATACGGCTACATCGAATTTTCGAACTTAACATTTAGATACTTAGAAGAAAATTACTTGCACCGCATTTGAAAACATATTCTTCTATTAAAATCTGAAACTTGTGCATTCATTCATTGCTCTTCAATTGAGGCTAAGTTACAGTGGAATGTTTTCTCCAATATAAATGAGATCGTACAATTATGATCGTTCAAATACGAATATAAATTATAATATTATATTATGGAACCATATAACGTAAGTCATTATTATGGGTGCATTTTGGGCGTGTTTGTATTTTGGTATAAGTAATAAAACTATTACCAACGCTTCATGTCATATACGTATAGCTAATTAAATAGTGCATTTCTGAGTTATATTAAATCTTCTACTGGAATGGTAATTAATAATGCAATAATAACACTCCCTGTGTAATATTTCACAATTAGGATATATTATAACATGTGATGTAGCATTGCAATTAAAGAATATCTTTGGAGAGAAATAGATTTACAATCGTTTAAAAGTAAAATTATGCATTTATTTCTCGATCGTCGATACATATAAGCACATATACATGAACGTATGCCAAAGGAATGCCTAATTGTATTGCCCTCTATATACTGGGTCGAGGAAAGATAGTGAAATAAAATATGCAAACACGTATGCAATTGCGAGAATTCCGAATAATGTATAATATATACGCAATCCTGTTTTGAGATTATTAAAGATTGATACAAACAAATAAATTGTCCTGCAAAATCTTGATGTGAACTATATCAAGATTTATTATATACATATGCGAATATTTATTCGATTGTTTGATATTTTTTTTCAGATACTAATTTTGAAAGCACTTGCTATGTATGTATGTAGACAGCTTCCCACGCACACGCCTAGGGTTCAAACCCCGCGCCCAGTTTAATACATGCTTGTGAAATCAAAACCCACGTGTACAGACGAATTCAGGAAGAAGTGATAATCCTAATTGGTTTCACATTTAACATATTATAAAGATAATTTTTTTCATAGTGGATATACTAGAAGACAAACTTTGGATGTTTTTTTTAATCGCTTGGAAGTTTACAATGCGGTGCCTTTGTATGCTGAATCGTTAATTAATCGCTTTCTCCCTAATGGCAAACATGTGTGTTTGACGTATGTACAGATTTCCATGATTTGTTAGATGGTGACTGTAACTCGCATATTGTTTCAGGTTCGATCCCCGCCCCTGTATATGTGTGTGTATTACTTAAGAAGGCATTGCACTTTGGTCGACCTACGCCACGTATACTGTCCTTTTTTCATGTCTTTTTTACAATGTGTTTCAACGTATATACTGTTGTGTGTAAGTTAGTTATTATGAACATAAAACATTGGTCAACTTTTACTTGAATGCACTCAATAGTTACCATGTAGCATGTCACTAGACTTGGGTGGTCACAAAAATGTGCGTCACCCACGCAAATACCGCGGGGTTCGATTCTAATAAGGCATTCTACTATCGACTGCAGAGGCATTGTTTGCAAATAAACCAGATTGTATAATGAGAGATTTTCAATCGATAAGTGTAGTTAAGCCTAATCGATACGAAACAGATTTGTACGTATATAGTTAGTTCTACGTGTGTCTAATGGAATGAAAAAAATGAATTAAATATGAAACATGCGCATAAATGTAGGAAAAAAGTTTGAATTTATATAACTTGATAGTATCTTCAGTTACATTCTTATCAATTTGAGTTCATAATCCACGTCTTTGAGAATTTGAATTGTCCTGGAATGTTTTGTAAGCGTATATATTCAAACTATTTACAATTCATTTTGCATGTTATGACTGAAGATTGTATGATTATATCCGTTTATTAAAACATAATTTTTCACCACTGCACGTCAAGATGTCATTATGAAATACAGTAGTTATATAAGTTCGTTAAAAGTCTTGCGTTTAATAACTATATAGTGTATTCTAATGAGCGTGCTAAAATTAATACAGTGTTTACGTCATGGATATACCAAGACCTTTAAGTTATAGACCTATAATCAGGGACCTAATCGACCACCCTGTTGGGGTGCATTAAAATAACAACTTTCCAAATAAGGTACGAAGTTTGCAAGTTGCAAATTCTTATGGAAATTTTAGTCTTCGCAGAATAAAATCTAGTCTACTCTGTCGTATTCGAGGCTGACTATCGTATATATAGGCACGCTCTTGGCACAAGTTTTAGTAGAGATTCACGAGCAAAAAAAAGTTTTTAAAACTGTTTTAATGAAACTATTGTGTACGAGTATATATAGACTATAAAATAAAGATTTTATAGGCAATTTTGACGGGTCAATATTCTCTTTTTACTGTTGGATGTAGAGCAAAGATAATAAAAACAAAAAAAATACGAGATTAGCAAAATGAAAATACTTGGTGAAGATGATGGAAGTTATGAAATGAAGAGGAACGAACTAATAATTAAGAAGATAAATAATCTTCTCTAATCCCATAACTTTCTGCGCGAAATTTTCCACTCTCATCCAAGCAGCACTTGCGTTGATTAGCACAACGAAAATGACTGAAAAACATAGAAAGGGGGCGCGCCAGTTTACGAGTTCCAATGTATAGTCAAGGATTCGAGCCTTCAACAAAGCAGTGAAATAATTATAAAACTCTGATTTTATGGACAAAGTTTTTCGTGAATGTTTATATTCGAAGTCTGTGGGGTGCACCGTGTTTAAACGATGCGTAATACGTATATTAAAGAAACAGAAGGCGCCATTGTTGTTTCGAATAAACATTGAAACAAACCTTTATTTACCATATTACCGTCTTTAAGAAACAAGCACCCAGTCAACAAGTATAGAAAACAGCAAACAAAACACACTTCATGTCACTTGTACATGTATGTTGTGAAATACAGAATACAATTATGCAATGGTATAGTAGTACACACCTCATTTTGATGAACCATTAATTTGTGAGTGTTATTTGGGATTCTTTCATTCAATAATGAAATGACTCAAAATTTGTACAGTGTACAGGCTATAGATTTATGACACCTTAGTTTTCCAAATTGTATCATGCTTTTCTTCTTCACCTTCTTCCACGGGTCTTCCATTTGTCAGTATACTATTTAATGTGGCAGTGGTGGTTAATTATTGACCTACGGAAGAAATTGTGACGCCACTGCCAAAAGACCTTACAGAATCATTACAGTGCGTCGTTTAAACCATTTTATGAATAAAAAAAGTAAGAAAGAGAAGAGTGCTGCGAAATAAAATGACTAAAATGATTGATGAAACAAGCAGAAGTACACTTACACTTGCGGTCACATAAAATGGTGTACCGTATTCCGAAATTATATTTTTGAAAAATGTACGCATATTTTACCCCAAATTGTTGCAAATTTGTGTTGGGATATAATTTGATGTAGCTTGATCGAATACTTTATGTGATGTAACGTGTGTGTGTGTGTGTGTTTATATATAACCAAATGTTATAATATAACTAGGAAAACACACCATGTGCATATGAGCGACATTTTATATGAAATGTACTGGAAAGAATGATAAAGGTGTACACACCTTGATTTTTTTTAATCTATTTAACTCAAGCTGCCTACCTAATTCACTTATTGTTAACTTCAATCGTTTCACGATCCAATTAGTTTCACCTGTTGGTCGTCTTCTAATAGTTTTCTTAAGAACTTCAATTGATATAAATAGAAAATACATATCAATTTTCATCTTTTTTGAACTGCTCATCCAATTCGTACAAAGCCATGTAATAGTATATATTATCTTCGTGAGATTAAATTCAGTAGAAATTTGAATTTATTCGAAGTAAAATTTTTTCCAGATTTTCTTCTCTGGGCTATTTTGATGGGGTTGTTCAAAATTTCGAAATTAATTTTCTCAAAAGTGGTTTGACCGATAACGCCTCATAAAAATTATACATCATCGAGTTGGGTGTTGACATATGTGTAGGCCTATGCCAAGAGTATGAAAAAAATCTCATGTTCGACCTGTGGATTGCAAACAATAAAACATACAAAAAACTTTTTTCAAGTACGTTAAAATTGAGTCTTCGCCTCGCTCATTCAATTATTTCATTATGAGAAACAAAACGTCATAAGTAGGGCCTAACTGCATGTTCAGATAATTTTTCTTATTTATTGAAATTTCTTTTAGGGTAATTTCCATAATCCTTATTTAAAAAAACTCACAAATAAACATACTAAAACTTTTTAAGAAGTATTTTTAAGAAACAATTTCAAACCGACTTTTTTTTTTTTTAATAACATTGAAACTTGATACAAAATATACTAACTTTGATACAAACCGAAACTAAATATTGTCAGTGTTAAATAATAGAATAGAATACATTCTCAGTTATATTGACTTCCGAAATGACGTCGAACCTAACTGCAAAAAGCTGCAGTATGAACCCGAGTGCAAAATATGTAATATCGCATCCATATCGTATACTGCAAGCTGTATAAGTCTTCTTGAAACAGCGAGGATCACGATTTAAAACCTGCCCGCAAGCTGTTTATAGAATCGCGATCGCACAAATGATAAGTCTTCGTAGATGCTATAATATTATCAAGTACATTAAGGTATGTATAAATAAAGATGTTCTAGTGTCAAAGATGGCTCGAAGATTGAACCATTGATAATCCTCTAACGTTGGTATGTATGATATGTACTCGTAAGTTGACAATACACAATAATATTTCTGTTTATGAGCGAACGGGAGTCAATAGTCCATCGATGAAATGTCAGTTTTTTTTTTGTGACAGCTTTTGAACGGTAAAAGGTATCACAATTAAAATATTAACGGAACACGGTTATTTTTAATCCCAAATCTTCAAGATGAACAAAATAATGTATTTTAATTGCGTTTAACGACGTATTGTATTGATGACTAGAATCTATTGGCGTTGGTGATGAATGATGAATGAGGTAATAATAATATGAGATAGGGTATTTTATCAGGGGTTTTGGATAGTAAGAAAAAACAGCCGTGGCTTAGGGATAAGGAACCGTGTCACGAAAAAACTCTGTCAGGATGGTGGTCCGATCTCCTGAATGATGGTTCAGTGTACTAGCCACTTGTCAACGTATGAGTAGTAATTTTTTCACACGGTACATGCTAAAATTGATGTGAGGCATTTCCACGGTGTTGACGAGATTTCTGTTTCTACACAATTGAAATTTTGTTATTTCTTCATACCTTTCCGAAGCTATTCCATAAAACAGATAATTCGAGAAATCGACTCATATGGGCTCTCAACGAAAACAAAGCATTTTCTCGAGTGTTTTATTATCATAAAAAAAATGTGATTACATACTATATAATATTATGATCGGTGTTGAGTATTAGGTCACGCTATGATCTTGTTTGTATTATTATAGGTGTCACATTGTACTCAAGATGGTATATCATTATAGTTGACCGTTTCAGGGGTGACGAAACGTGGACAAAGAAATGTTCGGTCTCAGTTCGATTATTACAGTACTGAAGGACAACTTGAAGGGCTAAACATACACAAAACACTACTTGTATGAACCGTCTGCTAGGTTTCATACATTTTCATGAATATTCGTTAATAAATTAATAACCATCCACGTAGCAGTTTCCGTTTATTTTATTTTTTAAGCTGATTTTTTTTTTCCAAATTTCATTAGCGGTGGCACTTCTATAAACCCATTATATGATTATTTCTATGAACATTTTAGCGAGTGTATCGTTTTAATGAAATATAGAAAAAGCAGAGACAGAAAATATGAAAACATCATTTTAATTAACCTTTGTATTTGGTTATTGGGCGTGATTGCCTCTGTTTGTTCCGCTATTTGGTAACTAATTAGTGAATATCAGCCGATTTTAAGAAACTGGAAGGCTTGTACTCTTGCTTAGTGACGTAAGTGGGCATCAACCCAGGACTCACCCAACCCAAATGGTTGATTAGGATTAGAACATCGTTTTCCCACTCATTAAACTCATCACATGATCACATTCACATCCCAATTGAACTTGAATGAAATTTGATAAATCCTTGTAATTATTTTCAATATAGTTGAAATGAACGTGGTAACTGAATTGTGTTCTACTTCGCTGATTATTGGATGAGCGATGAGAAGACTTCCGTTGCTTCCAAATCTGGTATTTTCCATTTTTGGGCTCTCCACATTTTTCCAGACAAAAAATGAATATTTTTGTTGTCACTCTCATCTTATGCTATAGAGCTGTTCAGTTTTTGATAAAAAATTGTTTTGTACATTTTGATGAATTTATCGTGGGCATTTTGAAAATAAAATAACAGCGGAAAATAAAGTGAGAAGATTTGTGTACGGAAAAGTTCTTACTTTTTTTTTATATATTGGGTTTTAACGACGCACTGTAATGATTACCAAGATCTATTGGCGTCGGATGAATGATTAATGAGATGATGGGATGATGAGATGAAGGTTTTTTATGGGTAGTGGGAAGGATAGTGGGAAGGAAGCGGTCGTGGCCTATATTGTAGGAACCATCCCGGCATTAGCCTAGACTACAGAGGGAAACCACGAAAAACCCTTGTAAAAATGGACGGTGGCGGGGATCGAACCGGGTCCGACATGTCCCTTCACCTCCCGGATCACACGAAGCAAGTGAGCTAACCACTCAGCTACTGTGCCGGTTTTACTTTTTTTACGAAATTAGACATTTCGTAAACAGAACACATAAATAACGGACAGATCCGTACCCTTAGCACCCCCTTTCAATATTCTCACATTTTTTATGACGCCAATCGTTTGTGCTGGTTTGTGCCGTTGAAATTTTCGTTTGTGCTGCCTCCCTTCTGCCCCGGAATCGCATTTCAAAAAAAGGGGTGCTAAAGCTACGCCTGCCCCCACTTCATAAAGTTGAATTTTTTATCGCGCCAATCGTTTTTGCTGCGTTTGTGCCGGTTTGTGCCGTCAAAATTTTTGTTGGTGCTACCCTCCTTGTACCCCGAAATCGCGTTTCAAAAATGAGGGTGCTAAGGGTACACCAGCACCCCCTTCCGACAAATTTGGGAAACCAACGTTGCCAATTGTTTTTGCCACGTTTGTGCTGCTTTGTGCCGTTGGAAATTCCGTTGTGCTGCCCTCCTTCTTCCCCGGAATTGCATTTCAAAAAAGGGGGTACCAGGGGTACGTTCAAAATTGAATATTTGATCACGCCAATTATTTGTGCCACGTTTGTGCCGTTTTTTCCGTCGAGAGTTTCGTTTGTGCCGCCCTCCTTCTACCACGAAATCTCATTTCAAAAATGCGATTTTGAAATGCGATTTCAGGGCAGAAAGAGGGCAGCAAAAACGAAAATTTCGACGGCACAAACCAGCACAAACGTAGCACAAACGATTGGCGCGATCAAGTATTCAATTTTACGAAGTGTTGGCAGGCGTACCTTCAGCACCCCCTTTTTTGAAATGCGATTCCGGGGCAGAAGAAAGGCAGCACAAACGAACATTTCAACGGCACAAATCAGCACAAACGTCACAAAAACGATTGGCGTCATAAAAAATTTGAGAACATCGAAAGGGGGTGCTAAGGGTACGGACCTATGACAGGTATGTGACAAGGTTCAAAAATATCTGGTAAAAAATTTCGAAATCACCATGTATATATTTCTGTCAAATATTACAATTATATATCTCGCTCATCTTACAACGCATTTGTTTCGTTTTCTTCCTTGGACTCGGCAGGCTAGACTTCGAATGAGGTTTGGCACGAATACCTTTGCGTGGACGCTTTATTACCTTGTATAGACGGATCACACCTCAACAAACAAATTTTTTACTTGTATGCAAAATGTGTTTGTTCTCTTTCTCTTCACGGAGACACCACACCATATTGGATTCATAATGGCTCGTGGGTAATGGCGCGTGCAGTATACCGGCCATCGGCGGACATTATTACTCACGGCTCTGGATAACTTTTTCGAAAGTTTAATGCAACTTATATGAACTACGGTGAGTGTGTGAATATGCTTGCTTAGCTACCGTTATACGAGTATCAAGTAGCGAATACGTGAGGGCCAAGTTTCGAAGCCATAACATAAAAACGACACCGATATGAAAATGATGAAAATTCAAGATAAAAGAATGTCGGGATGAACAGAATGAAATGAATATATTCAGTTTTTTTGGATAATTTTCAACTGAAATAAAATCAACCTATTCAATTTCTCATATATTTGAGTTATATGAGCTAATGAATAATATCATAAGATTATGAGGAGGAGAGTACAATAATAAATATACAAATTGGTGATACAATCTGCGTTTTCTGTCGTAACATTTTTTCCCTCCCCATTATTTATGGGTTATGATTATATTTATTATAATAAATAGTTTATTTTGATATTTCAACCAAATATGTATATATACACATATATGTAATTATATATATATATATATATATATATATATATATATATATATATATATATATATATATATATTTATATTTATATTTATATATATATATATATATATATATATATATATATATATATATATATATATATATATATATATATATATATATATATATATATATATATGTATGTGTGTGTGTTTATGTGTGTGCGTGTGTTACGTTAGGTATCATTCGATTTTACTGAGTATAAATCTTCACAATATCTTCCGAGAAAAAAAACAGAAGAAGAGCGGGTCAACCCGTAATTTATTTGAGGAACTTTCCTTGTTTTCAACTCTCAAAAACCCTTGCTCAGTCGAATGGAAAAGATCTGGATATTGCATGAAGATGCCAAAATCTACTCGAGATGAAAACAAAACTTGTGACAAAACAACAGCGTCTTTCTGTCTAGTAAATCTTTTAAAGACTCTGTGACTTCATTTGCCATCAACCAGCAAATTATCATTTGGGATTTTGCAAAGAAAACATAACAGCAGAAACAAAGTGTATAGTCATCGTTATATCTGGCACTTTAATATCAAAACATTGCAGAAACAATATCAACTAGACGGTTTATACAGTAATTCATTGTATATTAATTTCAGGAAACACGTATATCTTTCAGTTATGATTCAGCACACTTGTAACTACAAGGGAGTGTCATACTCACACAACTCTATCAGATGAATTATTCCAAGCTAGTGAAATGTGTTGAGTTTAATTCAGGTAATTATTCCTGTTTGCGAGCGTCGCGCTTTTGTCTGTATGGCGCAAGACAATAGGGACAAGCGGTACACTATGATACCTCCGCAACTTGCTATATGGAAACTTGTACGTATAAATCTTGTGGCTTTTATTGTCTTACTCGGTGCAGCACATGGTGGTGTTGCTTAGCAACGGGGAATTATTGCACGAACGACGGTGTGACAGTAGAGGAAGGGGGGGATTGGGGGGGGGGAAGGGAAAGGTAGTTAGTGTACTACTACGGCGTTGTCGACGTCGACGGCGAGGGGGATGGAAATCTACCGTGCACTGTTAACCCACGGGAGATAGGAGAAGAGATAAAATAATACCTGGGCTATGATTAAATCCAACAGTAACTGAAGGTTCTCTGTTATGGAGGTTTATGACGTTATGACTGCAGCCGGAAAAGCCGGAAAAGTTGAGAGGAAAATGCTAACTAAACCTCGTTGAGAGTTTTTACGTAGGGAATGAAAGTAATAATTCCATGGAATGCTTTCAAAATGAATTTTCTCTCAGTAATAAATAAACTGAAAAAAAGATAAATTCACTTTGAAGAGTTCCAAAAATATATGAGAATTTTAAAAACTTCATTACCTGAGTTAGTTTTATTGGTACAGTATTGAGAAGATGTATCGGGAAGAGATCTCGGTGAAGCTGACGAGTTGAGCAGCAATGAACGATGGAGTGTGTTGTAACGGTTGTGGCGTTGTTATAGGATTTTGTTGACCATTTCGTTCCGTATAAGAACATGCAAACCTCGTTCGTTTTTTTATTTCTGAACGAATTTGAGTTGAAAAAAAAATTTCTTGACGAGACAAGATAAAAGGTATTGTGATTATCAGAGTTTCCTCGAAGTATTTGCATATTTTAAACACAATTTTCCTTCATCACGCTTAACTTGTATTTAAAATTTAAATACATTCGAAATGAAAATCCTAAGAATAATCTGTGTTCGAGGGGAAGGAAGAGAAGATTTATTCTGGTGAATTGTTAGGGGATCAATATGCCTGGATTCCCTTCACTCGAATCTTATATATACCAGTTTTCTTTTAACTGCCTTAAAAAAAGAAACGCACTCCCGCGATGCTCGTTAAGAACTCTTCAAGGAAGGCACACACACACACACACCAGTTTCAAGTTGCGCGAGCTTCTACACGCACACGCACACACACACACACACACACCACTTTTCTCGTACACAAACACAAAAGAGATGAAGAAAATCATCTTTCTTCCATCATCGTGCTCATCAATCATCTCTTCAAAAACATTTCCGAAAGAAAGACTACAATCTTTTGTCGAAGAGGAAACAAGTGTTTTCATTTTACGCCACATCTCTCTCATGGGCGTTTTATAATATCCACGGGGGTGTATAATGTTCAGTAACAATGAGCAGCTCAGAAAGCTTTCACAATCACCATTACTATTATCATTATAATACTTCTGTCATAATTATTATAGAAGCTGAGATTATAAATTGAGCATTCAAGTTCTGAATCTTTGGAATGAAAGGAATAATGTAGTTTTCTCGACAATATTCTTCTTGACGAGTTATCTCCTGCGATTACAACTTCAGGCGATCCTGTCCCTCTGAGGGAAAAAGATCCCGCCTGCGTGATTTCACAGATGAATAATCATAAGACGTTACAACCCTGAAACTAGATTTTAACAAATAATGTCAATATTTATTTCACCAATTTTAGATAAAGAGTTTGTGACACTTTTCATTAATCAGCAAATAAGCAATTTGTATATAGTGTGCGTGGTCACTGCCCACGGTGGCAATATTTATTACCTCATTACGTCCATGTAAAATATTATAAATCGCGTGGCCATTTTTCAGTGTACACCTATTAAATGTAACCCTATTAAAAAAAATACAATATCCCCTGCTAGTTTTTGCTGTCTGTGCCCGAGAGAAATTGGCCACCTGGTACAGATGAGCGCCAACTAACGCGGCCACGCGGCCCGAGCCGGCTGTTGCCCCCCCCCCCCCCCATTTACAACAAACTCCCCCTTTCGCACCCGTTACTAAACACCCTAACCCCCACGACCTCTAATATATTATCAAGACCCCATCCATCTCTTTCATCTATTTAATATTCTCCTACACCTCAATTCATATTGCAATGTGAAAAAATAAAACTGTAACGTTTTTTGTTCCACCAATCACGCTCTTTTCTTTCGGTTACAACAATGGGACAATCAATCAGCTGACCTGGAATACAACTTGAATAGTTGAAAGACGTAGCGTAGTTTCACAGATGTACGTATAACGTAATCCACTCGTAATCCTTCCGCTCTGTAATATCTGATATTAAATTAATTGAATATGTTATCTCTAATTAACTGAAAAGCAATCCATTAAATTGAACATCCATGAAGAAATGTTCTATTAGTTAGCTGTCAAACTATACCTATAACCTATATTAGTGCTTGGTTTGTACTAATGGTCATGGCGCCCACACCTGTAACGTGAAGGGATGTAGGTAGAACAATATTGAGCACGAGCACACAAATACTTGAAACAAAATGGTTCCCCATTGTCAACGATGACTATTTCACAAGTTCACAATAAATATTTGCATGACGGCTTATCCGCTTGACATACAGGTCTAGAGCCTCACATGAATACCGTTATTAATATAGGCCTACTCGTTCGAATAACTTATGTGTGCTAATGTTGAAAGAATCAAACAATATAAAACATACTGTTTGATTCAATTGCCAAACCGTTTGCAATTTAGATCACACTTTTTTGTCCTTTTAAATAATAAATACTTCCAATCAACAGCTCTGCCAAGTTGGACGCGATCAGTTGGACCCAGTTGAAGATCGTATTGAACATGATTGATTTTTGACATGTGAACAGCCAAAAATTGTCAGTTGCGATTAACTTACAACAAGTCCGTTTAATTTCCCTGTGGAGCGCAAGTAACAACTCGACAAAGCAACATTTTGATTTTTGCTATGTGTTGTTTCTGTATAAAACAGATATGTTCACGCTATTATACAGACTTGTCATACAATCCTCGTACTAATCTCGGACTGATTACCGCATGCGAATCGATCAAGTGGCGCCCCTTGTAACTCAGTCAGCTTTTTTCAGTCAGTCATTGCTTCAAAAACTGAAGTCACAGTTAAGCATGGGTTCGAGTCCTGCATAAGGCGTGGGTTTTTGTCAAGGTCCTTTCACTATCACCACTTCATAGATTCATAATCACCTGCTCATTCGTACCCTCAGATAACCTAGCTGTTGGTGGGGTCGTCAAACAAACAAAAAAATCATCGTCATGATTCAGTTCGTTTCGAACCCCCATTTCGTATTATTGTTTATATTTGATCGCAGATCAATGGAACCAGCTACTCGAAACAACTTAATAACTTTAGAAACTCAAATTTAATTCAGTAAAAATAATAACATGATAAATGTTATCTCCAACGTGTGACTGTCTATGTCCAATGTCAATGTCAATAATAATAATAATAATAATAATAATAATAATAATAATTCATTTATTCCGTGAAACATTTCAGCATACATCAGATATACATGTTTATAGAATAAGTCAATCTATGCTATAGTGTTATGTGCAATGTGTGTTATGAGCAATTATATTCTTACTGAGCATTGATTTCTCGGACGCTTGTCACATAAATGCATATTATTACTGCTCTTGGATGACTATACGTAGAATAAGTGCAATATAAGTGGTGAGGTGATACATGACTTTTGTACGTATACTATCAGTAAATGACAATGGAACGAATGTTAACGCTTAACACCAGCTGTCAAGCATATAACTATATAGTCCTATATAAAAATGTGTGTATGTAATATGTATTCTAAGGTCTCTCATCTAGAGAGGATGGTACGTCAACACAACGGTTCAACACCTTGCATTTTTAATCAGTCGTCTTTTCCTTATAGCGAGTCTCTATTGAAAATCAACGGATTAAAAATTCAATTGTTTTATGAATTCAGTATGAATCTCACACCATGTATCATTTCTTAACAATTCTGATAGTAAAAAATGAGAATATTGTAGAAAAACAATTTTCATACGATGTTTGAAAGTTTGTGACTGCTGGAAATAATTAGTTGAATTCTTTCAAAGGATAATGATTTAAACTTTCAATATGAGAAATAGTGAAATACTATCCGATGAATTTATTATTTAAACCATATATTGATCCAATCCTTGAATTTAACGAGTATATTTCGTGTCCGAGGACCGGGGTTCGAGATCTACATGGAAGATGTAGACGGCCGGTTGCTCGAGTTGTTTATTGGCGAATCTATTGAATCCTATATTAAATATGAAATCCTGTCATCAGGATATGATAAGGATCAGGATGTCTCGTCGCTAGCTCTCATGACCTTAGTTTTTCAAATATAAAATGTGTTCATTTTCATTGTGCTTCTGAATGAAAAACCTAGACTTCAATCCAATGCATAGTTGTGGAAATACACATGCAGTGAATTCGGCTTGAATTATACGCTCACTGTTGATTTCGTCACTGCACACTTGATTCGCTGTGATTGTGTGTACACGAAACTTCTGTATATATTATAGTCCGAACGATCGAACTGTATACTGGACGAGCATATATTATGTATATATATATGTATTATGGATTGACGCTTGTGTGCACATGAGTAAGTCGCAATGGATTTTGACAAGTTATCTACAACTCGACCGTAAACATGTACGGTATACTTGTACATGCGGTAGAAGGATTTTACTCATTGAAATCACTCGGCTGGGCGTTAGTAAAAACGCAGCCATTTATGGTTCGAGTCAAGAAACAACGTGTAAGTATTAAATTCATACCGCTAGCAATATACATTCGATGAGTCAACACATTTGAGCTCATATTTCTGTGATTGTGGACTAGATATTGATGATTATTGTTCGCTTAACGACCCCACCAACAGCAAGGTAATACGGGGGTACGAATGAGCTAGCAGGTGATTATGAAATTATGAAGTGATGATAAGTGAAAGGACGTTTACAAAAATGCATGCCTTATGCGGGATTCGAACCCACGCCCAACGGTGACTTCAGTTTCCTAAGCGGTGCCTCAGCCGACCGAGCTACCGACGGCGGCAAATTTTACATTCACTTTTTGATGGTATAATTATTCCGCTGCTTTTAGTGATTTTGTGATTTGTAGGAAGAGCCATGCTATTTGAATCATGGTTCAATACATTTCGTTTTGTTTCATTTTATTTTTTCCTATACAGAATTTGAACCCTGTAGGCCTATCCACGAAAGTGAGAGGTCGTCCATTTTTATAACCATTACTATATTATCACTGTTATTATCACTATAGTAATAAATAATTATCATAACTATATTTTATAATATCGTATCATATTATCATAATTGCATTCCATTAATGATTAATAGATCGATATTAATTGATATATATATATATATATATATATATATATATATATATATATATATATATATATATATAAATATATATATATATATATTGATAAAATTGATTTATGGATTAAGATCAATGGGGTAGTAACCCAGTCCTCCCCCTAAAAAGTATTGAGTATCGGATTTTTTGTACTACATATATATAATTATATATATATATATATATATATATATATATATATATATATATATATATATATATGTATATATATATATATATATATATATATATATATATATATATATATATATATATATATATATATATATATATATGTATATAAATAATTATTACGATCTTATTTCACTCTCTGAGTAGGATGTATTTTACAAAATGAAGAAAATTGAATTAAGTTCAATTGAAAAATCACCGCTATATGTGTGTGTCTGAAGTATTTTTCAAGATTATTCAGGATGAGATTTATTACAAGAAACTCAACTTCACCTTTCAAAACAGTTAAATTCGTCAAGTTTCAGCGAGGTTATGTGATTACCGTAGTATTCACAATAATTCAATTGGTAGATCTTTTTCTTTCTTGGAAAGAAATATATAAGCTGTTTTTACACCACGTGTTTGCCCGTGGGTCAAACCGCGGTCTGCCCGCGGTTAAAAATATTGCTGTGTTTACACAGTACTAACCCTGGTTCAACCCGCAGGAGCTCTAACCCTAGTGCAGGCTAGGGTTGAACCCGCGGGTGATAATTGCCCGCGGGCAGAAGTTCGCTTCTTTCTCACTCTCGTCAAAGTTTCAACTCCAAGGTTGAAGGTTCACTCAAGTTTCAAGATATATTCAAATTTATTTTTGAAAAATACTTCATCACTATTGCTGAAAACGTTTCTCATGATTTTTTTCACATCATTACAAATTTTTTCATATTAATTTTTGTTGATTTTGTATGTTTTCATGTTTAATAGAAAAATGATTGTTGTTATCATGTGATGGCTTCACATGCAATCTGCAATTAAAATCATTCGCAATTTTAATTTTGTTTTTCGGTTTGGAATTGATGTAATTACCTCTGCTATCACATCGAAACCAATTTCGCCTCCAAAATCCGAACAATAGTTCGAATTTTCTCGATCGAACAGGCGTTTAGGACTTTAGGATCGCTTTATTATGTCAATTCAACCCCTTTCTATTTAAACTGGCTGCTGAAACACATTATGTTATCGATTGACATCGAGTTGAACGTTCAGTACCGTTTCGTTAAAAAAGGTCCTTCGTGGTGGGGGGAGATGGTGGAGCGAGGGAGGGGGGGGGAGCTCTTCCGATATCAAATGGGCACTTAAAAGCGATAGTTAGATGTAACGAAATCGAAGCAATTATACCCGACTTGTTCAGAGTTATTCGTGAGATCGAGGGCAATAAAGGCGAATCGATCGCACTTTTTTTTTCCATGCAACTGACTTGGGATTACAATACGCTATCACACTTGCCATAAATAAGCTGTTATATCCCGCACTGAATAAATCTTTTCACAAAGAAAACAATCGAAGGAAAGTACTCTGAACGATTCCAATTGTATGAATAATTCCTATATTTTTATTTCTTCACTTTCGTGAATTCTTGTGAGTTAAATTGTTTTACATTTCTCATAATAGTATCATGAATTTTTTTTTTATCACCATTGAAACTTGATACAAAATCATTGTTTCCCAATTAAGGCTATGAATAGAAGTCGGATTGTTTGGCCGACGCACCACAAGGATGATCTTACTATCCCTCTCTAATTATTTTAAATAAAAAACAAGGAACTTTGACAACAGAACTGCGCTGTCTGTGACCATGCATACTTTGAAAATCTGTTATTTATTTTCTTTACGTCTCTTTTATTTTTTCTCTCATATTTTCATCCGTTTTTGGCTATAGCAAATGGGCATATTATAAATTAAAAATAAACAAGGTCCAAAATTGAGTATTATTTCTTAGTTATGAGTTATTGTTGCTTACATATTATATATCGTATGTGGTTTACGTGACGCGCTATATAGCTTACATATCCATTTCGTATCGAAACAAACGGTTCGTATGAATTCGGACCAGGGACGTTGTACTAGAAATGTGTTTGTCCACGTTACTTATTGCCGGAGCGAAACCAACTTTTGGATTAAATCCAGAAAACCATTGATGATATCGTATAATTGAAAATGAGAATTAATTGAATTTTTATCATTACACGTTATAGGTGTACTTTTTTCATTAAACGGAGCCGCCCCCGTGACTCAGTCAACTATCGCACTGCGGTAGGAACTGAAATCAGGCCAGGCGTGGGTTTGAGTCCCGCATAAGGCATGGGTTTTTGTGAACGTTCTTCACTTATTATCACTACATCGATCCATATCACCCGCTCATTCTAACCCCCGTATAACCTAGCTGTTAGGGTCGATAAGCAGCATTGAAGTAAAAAAAAATAATACACGGTTTCAATGTTTCGGTTTAAACTTGAATTCAAGTAATAACCATAATCAATTATTCATTTTCTCGCTTTGATTAAATGTGAATGACTCACCATAGCTCAAAGGACCTTTCCATAGTTCATAATATGAATTTCATAATATGAAACAAATAACCGGCACCTCCATCGATATATTTTTCAATCCCTGAGAGTGGAATCTGTCAGATTACCTAATAGCAACTAAAGTTGCTAAAGTTGGAGGCGAGCAAACTAATTATCTATAGGTTCAGTTGTGATTGAGAAAAACAGTTTGTGCGATATTATTGTTTTCCTATTAAAACAAAGCCTATATGTCTATGATTATTTAAATTGAATGTTGAACGAGCATAATTTTACTGAACTTTTTCTCAATATACTCGGGTATAAATAATGTATAATTGTATATATAGTTCTTCATTTCCCGTAATTATTTCTCCATGAAATTGAGTACTATGTACCCAGGTTAGGTGGAAGAGCAGTTACCCGACTGAACCTCGCCTGTTTCTGACTTGTAATGTTATACCTACTTACATGATGAATAAAGACTATTCTATTCTATTCTACTATAGGCGGTATTTGTGTGTGGAACTGAGTCGCAAAATATCAGGGGGGTTTTGTGATAACTTTCGAACGGTATGAGATATCAACATTCTGATGCAAAGGAAACACAGATAATTTTAATACCTTCAAAATGGTAAAGGCTTATAAGTTATGACCATTCAACTCATATCGCACAATGGTCAAGCGTATACGGCTGAAAAACACACATTTTCAGCCGTATACGCATGACAACTATAGACGACATGAGATGTAGAACTATGTCTTGTACCATCTTGAAAGTATTACAAATAGCTGGCTTTCCTTATTGTATTAGAATCCTGATATATCATATCGTTCAAAAGGTATCACCAAAAAACTGAAACTACTAAATCGACTCCCATGTACTCGTTTCCGTTTTGGGGTCAGCACTGATGAAGCGATGAAATAATCCACTTCATCATTAAGCATGCATTGGAGTCGATTAAACTAAATATCAGTATTTACGATGGTCATTTTTTATCATATTTATTTATATATATATATATATATATATATATATATATATATATATATATATATATATATATATATATATATATATATATATATATATATATATATATATATACACGGAGATATACGTGTGGTTCTGTATCATAATATAATTATTATAATGCATACAATTATAAAGTACAAACAAGTATGCACACAAACAGTATGGAACAAGTATGCAATCTGGTTGATAAAATTAATCCCAATGTTAATTCTATATTTCTTGCTCCAACCACCAACTGTGAGATTTTAAATATTGTGAAAAAACTTAAAAATAGTAATTCAACTGGTGTTGATGAAGTGAAGGTAATGGTGTTGAAGCAATGTATACAGTCATTTGTTGACATTTTACGACACCTAATAAATCAATGTTTAAGTAGTGGAATCTTCCCTGATTACTTAAAAAAGGCGATTATTAAACCAGCCTATAAGAATAAAGGTGACAAGACTGACATGAGTAATTATCGACCGTTATCAATGCTAACGGTATTCTCAAAAATCTTTGAAAATGTCATTAAAATCAGAATAACTGCATTTATTGATAAACATGAAATATTCAATTTTAATCAATTTGGATTTAGGAATAAAATGTCAACCATAAATGCAATTAACGATAGTATAAACCATATATTAAAGTCAATGGATGAGCGAAAATCTACTATGGCAGTGTACTGTGATCTTCAAAAAGCGTTTGATTGTCTGGACCATAAATTACTTTTAATGAAACTCAGGAGAATGGGAATACGTGGAATTGCAAATGAGTTGATAGCATCTTACCTTACATTTAGGAAACAACAAGTTCAGATCAGGCATTTTTATGATGATGGGTCAGCTAAATTAATTTCTTCTGAAGAAGGGCTGATAAGCAGTGGCGTACCACAAGGGTCAGTATTAGGACCATTGCTTTTTATCTTATATATGAATGATTTTAATATAAATGTACCTAATTCCAAGATCACAATGTTTGCGGACGATACCACTATTGTTATCACAGGTAGCGATGTCACAGAGGCATCAAAATGTACTAATTTAGCTCTTGAGCAAACTACATCATGGTTTAAATTAAATAAGTTGGTTGTAAATAACTCGAAAACGAATTTGATATTCTTCAAAAATGTGCATGATAACAGAACCATAGAACAGGGATTCACAATGCCAGATGTTATTAATGAGTTAGAAATAATAAATTGTGTGAAAAACACTGCATTTTTAGGTCTTAAAATAGATGAAAATATGAGTTGGAAAGCACATATTGATGATTTGTCCAAGAAACTGATCAAAGTATGTTTTGCATTACGTATATTGAGAGAACAATTCAAAATCGAACATATGAAAAGTATATACTTAGGTTACTTCGAATCGCTGTTACGATATGGTATTATTTTTTGGGGTGGAGTGTACCAGAGTAAAAGAATTTTTAAAATACAAAAAAGAGCACTAAGAATAATTTTTGGAAAATGGAGAAGGTGTTCCTGTAAATCAATTTATAGAGATTTCGGTGTTTTAACTCTACCGGGACTATATATTTATGAAACTATCTTAAACATACGACACAACCTGAATATTTTAAATCTTAACTCTGATATTCATCAGCACAACACACGCCAAAAGGAAAATATACGTAACATAGCACATAGAACCATTCTATTTGAACAGAATTGTACTTTCAAAGGAATAGGTTATTATAATAGTTTACCAAAGACTATCACCACAATTGAAAATAAGGGCATGTTTAAACTATCACTTAAAAAATTTTTAATACAAAAAGTAGTATATTGTGAAAAGGATTTTATTGATGCATGTAACCACCCATAAGTATATTTTTTAAATTTTGACTTGACTCAATACTTTTAAATTGTGTCATTTATTTTTCTTTTCTTTTTAAACTGTTCCAATTTTAATGTGTATATTATATGTTTGTATTTGTTTTGTATCATGTATGTACCTAGTTATATGTACCTGACGTGCCAAATATTTTAATATGAAACTGTTTACACCCTGTAAAAAGAATATTGTAAATCTACTGGCAGAAGATTGAATAAATAAATAAATAAATAAATAAAGCCATCACCAAAGAATTGATATTTCGCCAAATCGTCTCGCGTACGCTCTTTATTCACGTTTGGTCTGTTCGAAATGACTTAATTACTTGGTTATAATTTAGTAATTTATCACCCTCTTTAATAAGCGTAGAACGAGCAAACCGTGTCATTAAATTTGCAGGTAGGCAGGCACGCTATGTGTCTTTGTTTAAATTTAAATATCAAGCAATTAAAGTTTCTCTTCTTTTCTCCTGCGCTCGTTTGTGTTCGGTCAAACATTTATTTCAATTAACGCGGCCCGGATCTTGTTCTGGATTCCATCTGTTGCCGCTTAATTGAGGCGTTAGAAAGAATTGTGTCTTGTAGTACGGTTGTCACCATATTGAGTTGTCACAGCTTGTCGGGCTAGAGCTGTCTATACGCTACGAGCTACGACTACCTATAGGAGGTGTTAATTTTAAGGTGACAATTACTACGCGTTCTACTACCACTTGTACATTTATTTATTTTTTTTTTTTTTTTCATTTTTCATTTTTTTTCAATGCTGCTTAGTGACCCCACCAACATGTAGGTTATACGGAGGTACGAATGAGTGTGTGATAATGAAGTGATGATAGGTGAAAGCATATACTAAATTATATAGTCTATGGTGAAGAAGGACATTCACAAAAACCAATGCCTTATGCGGGACTCGAACCCACGGCCGATCTGACTTCAGTTCCTGACCCAGTGTGAAAGTTGACTGTCTTAGCCACGGGGGCTGTTTTTACTTACGTTGTGTTTGGTAAAAATTCTGCACCTAATCTACTCGAAAACGAAAGGTTAATTTACAATAGAATTAGAATCAATCAAATGTATGATACCGGCACATGTAGCTGAGTGGTTAACACACTTGCTCCATGTGACCCGGGAGACAGTGGGCGTGTCGGACCTGGTTCGATCCCCGCCACCGTCCATCTTTACATGGTTTTTTCGTGGTTTCCCTCTGTAGTCTAGGATAATGCCGGGATGGTTCCCACAATATAGACCACAACCGCTTCCTTCCCACTATCCTTTCCACTACCCATAAAACCTTCATCTCATCATCCCATCAATCATTCATCCGACGCCAATAGATCTTAGTCATCATTACAGCGCGTCGTTATTCCCAATATAAAAAAATTGATGATTATTTTTATTGTTGTTGTTTTCGGAACGACTATACCAACAGATAGATTATTTGGGGTTACGAATGAGGGGGTGAATTTATGATTTCAAAAACTCTTGCCTTATGCGGAACTTGGACCAAAATACAGTCTACAGTTCAGTTTAAAAAATAAGAGTCTTAGCTCACCGGGCCAGACAGGCAAGTATTATGAAATGTTTTAATTGAATATTTGAACCCAACTTTGGCTTCAGATTATGACTGATCGTTCTACTTCTAAGACGACAATTCGTACATTATGACTTGACTAGTAGGTTGTCCTTGTAACTATAGAATCACCTAAAATATTATTCAATTCACAAAAATAATAACAATAATAGTAATCTTTATTGATATACAGGACTCAAACATATACAAGTATGGTATTGGACAGGTCAACATTCCAATCATATTTCACAATATTGACACGATTAAATTAAAATTCTTCAGAATGTATAAAATTATGTGAAGATCATTGGAGCATGATCACTTCAGTCATATAAACATAATTACAAATAAGAGAGAGGATCAATAATTCTTCGAATATAAATAATATATAACTAAAATTAAAATTGATCAAAATCATTAATTTTATAAAAGCATTTTTCACCAAGATACCTAGCTCTTCAATGTTGATTTGAAATTCAACACATTCTCTTTTTTTGATGTAATTCGGTAAATTGTTACAAAAATTGAGCCTGCATATAGCTAGAGCAATTGTCTAACGTCTCAAAATTGCGTTATTTATAAATTATATAAATTGTCATATCCTCTTGTGAAATAATCATGGATAGATATCCTTGTTTGCTATTGAAATATGTTTGTTTTCATATACATACATAATTGACGTAAAAATATAAAGAGAGGGTGAAGTTGAAATATAAAATCTTCCAAACATATCAGCACAAGAGTCCTTATAATGAACTTCACCAAACGGACTGGAATTGAGCATTCTTACTCGAGTTTCCTAATAGCTATACAATATTATCAAAAACAAATCTACCAGCGCACTAAATGAAATGTCAATCGTGTCTACAGATAAGATGTGGATATCTTCTGTGTTAATCATTTTCCGCAGATTGCGTTACGATGAAATCTCGGTCCAAGCCTAACCGAATTATAAAGTTGTCACCCAAGATTCGTTGTTTAGCATAATATGCAAAGAAGTGTAGCGCGTATCTAATTCTGATGATCAGAAGAAGAAGTCGAAGCTCTGGGAGTGACACGAGTATTTCACATCTAACCAATGCCTGATTGTGTTTCACCTTGCACAATGAGAAAATACATTTCACTTCTGTCCAGGGGTCGACAATCGGTCGATCGTAACTAGCCAATCATCAACACATCATCTAACACGTAACGACGCTTCATCATATAGTGACAACTCTGTTTTAGTTCAATTACATACAAATATACGTTTTAATGGGAAATTCCAGTCAAAAATACCCTACCTGTTTATAGACATTCAAAATAAAAGTTTCTTAACTGTTGTTATAAACGATGACATGAATAATGTAATACTCATCAAATGCGATAAAAATGAGAATTCACGTATTTCTGTTACCATTTTCCAATCTGTTTATGGCTTTTAAACATCTTCTATACCTGTTATTATCTCACAAACTTTTGATCAATTAATCCAAGAAATGATGAATAATGATTAATCAAAGAAGCTAAAATCCTGAACGCTGAAGTGTCATAATATGTCATAATTCATCCAAATAATCAGGACCCTGGAACTAGTTTCTGACGAACAATCACTATTTATTTCCCTAATATTAGAGAAAACGAGAAATCACAGTATCAATCTCAAAAATATAATTCATTCATAAATTCATATTTTTGGACGTACGGTCGTAGGACGTAGGAGTCGTGACGTAGACATTACTCGATTCTGCTTATATTTCTGTAGAGAATCGGTAATACGTATGGTTTCTGGACGACAAGAAAATGAATCATGATTCCTGAAATTGAGATGATGATTTCTAGTTTTCTCCAAAAGTAGGGATATAGTCCTACATGAGGTCATTATTCCTTTAAAATCAGTTTCATAGTTGTGATGTTCATTAAACAGTTAGATTGAATAATGTTCTCAACTAAGTAATCAATTCGTACAATACGGTATATCAGATTTATTGGTTGGCAACCCCTGTACCTGAATGTGCACCACGCCAATTCCTTTTGTTGAATTACATCCTATGTTAAATCAGGGAGTCCTTACCGCAGTATACACTCGTACCAACCTTGCTACCATAATTCCACCTGTCTCATAGCTAACTAACAACATTTGCAACCTGTTTGCACCATCTTACGTATATACATACAAGCTAATTTAGCGCCGTGTAGTTTAACACCCTGTAATTGGTTTTTCTCCAGCCAGGAAACCTGTTGCCATTTGGCAGTGGCATCATAGAAAAAGATTGATGAATACACAAATATTATATATTGATAAGCAGATAAAAATGTGTATGTGTGAGTGTGTATGTGTATGTGTATGTGTGTGTGTGAATGTGTATCGATAAATGTAGTGTAGTATTTGTATTTTGTAATATTGTTGTGGAGGTGATAACCCAGCACATTAATGTTTCACCACTTGAAATGATTTATGGTTTGCCGTTTGAAATAAATTACAACCAATTGTGTGGACCACGCGCAACTTGTGGCTGTATCTATCTCAAAACTCGTGTGCTTGTGTAACTCGTGCCCCACTCTTCGCCTTTACTCATTATGAATATTCGTGAAGAGAAATAACTAAATAACTATCATGAATGTAATGGTGTTTTACTGTTCTTGTCACAGTTACCCATACGAGGCAAACACATAATGCGTTGTGAAATCCAAGCGAAGTATTTGTACGAGATGGACTCGAAATCTGCACACACCTTGGTTCTGAAACTACTGAAATTAGTCACTTGGCACTACTTCCGGTATGCCCCTTTAATAAATTGAACCTGTTGATGATTCAAATTGATATTTGATCTGAAAAAAATTTAAAAGGCTTATATCCGCTTTATGAAAAGAGATGTAAATAATGTGCAACTTGTATTGTGACTTCAGGAACAATTTGAATTATTTCGAAGATTTTCCCACCGTGTTCATCTTATGGAGATTTTTAAAAAATCATAATGTTTTTTCCCAAGTTGCGTGTCCACAAAAAGGTTGATGTTGCTCAACCCCCCCCCCCTCCCCCTTCCCCTCCCCACAGTACCATCAGTACTCGCATGGAAGTCTCTGCTAAAAACTCGTCTGGAGATATATCAATTCTCGACAAATACAGTGAGAACTTGAGTCAAAAATCATTCATAAAAACGATCGTTTCCAATTTTCAAGTTTGTACAAAACTCACGACAAAAATGTGACTTTATATAGTTATTGAATCGGATATGATTTACTTCGTAACATAGTATAAGTAGGTGTACAACTTTGTTGATGAAAGAGGGAACTTGTCCATTAGACCAGATCTTGTTCTTAAAAAAAAGTTATAAACCATATTAGACCGGCGTCGCGACGCTTCATCACGCTTTACGCACTTTGGCACTTTTCGCACTTTCGTCGGCGTCGAAATCAAAAGTTATACCGCGTGATTCTTTTCACTTCAGTCGTATGAGTTTGACTGAATCACCGATGCGTAACGCATTTACCTTATGGATATAGTCGAGGCACTATAAGATGATAAAAACACGACCTGCCACTTGTGACACATAGATAAGTTTCCACCACCCTCGAAGAAAATAATTCAGAGCTTCAGTGCATGAGATGAATTTATATTTTTTAAACTCATGTCGGTAATCACTTTGTGTCGTTTCGTGTATTTTCCAATAAAAAAATGTAGATCATCAACCATCTATAATTTTGAAAATAAAGTATGGCACATATTGTGTTTCTTTAGCTTTTCCTGCTGGAGGAAAATCTAAATGCTTCTTCAGAGTAGCCAATATAGACGCCATTCCAACAAAAAAAAAATCTTATCACCACATGCCAAAAGAAAGTTTTCTACTGTTTTGGTTGTGTATTGCGCATTTCATATGTGTATACAATATCAGTTGAATAACAGTTATTTTAGAGCCGTCTTTACCAAGTCCTTATTAATGAGTTAGTGAAAACAAATAGCATGGGTAACCATGGTGATAACAACTATACGTCCACGTTGGTAATTCCGGCACTTGATTGATTCAACACTAAGTTGAGTAAAATCATAATTGCATTGTGTCCAAGAAATGTCCACTTTCTTTGTTGGTATACCCTCACTTTTATATTCTTGAAAAAACTTCACTATATGCATTCAACTTATGGATAGAGACCTCATAAAAACCTACGACGAAACTTGAGTATAACACATTATTTTCTCACCAATAATAAATAATACTCGGTGAGTCACTGATCTTTAGAAAAGGTATTGATCAATTCTCGTATTTTACGTTTGGTGGTTATGGAAGTTTGGGTCATAGGTTATGTCAGAAAATAGAAGATTCACAGCTCTCCAGATAATTTCACGTGGTTTCTAAGCTACCACCTCTCTTTTCCCTCCCCCTTCTCTTCTCATAAAAAAACCAACACGTTCAACTTTTCTTGTTAGATAGGAGATGATTTATAGGTAAAAAGTAATTTATATATGAGGCCTATATACGTTCCTTCGGGAAGAAGTTCTGGCTACGTTCAGTTGATCAAAATCTTAGGGTAAGAAATATTCACATCGCTTTATCAAGGTTTTATCTTCAGCTTGTTTCAGTCATCACAAATTCTTGTTTTGTTTTATTTTTTCGTTGACAGTTCACTAACAACTGTTCACACTGTTTCACATGTAATTAGTTACCCCCAAAAAATATAATATAATACTACAATATATAATATAGAATAGAATAATTTATTGTCTTTTTTCTGATCATATACATGATATAAGACAGTCACAGAACGCTGGTACAACAATGAAATTATTAACAGACACATGAATTACATTCAAATTACACAATCACATTTGCAAAAGAATAATAACAACAATAAAATTACAACACATCTTTCTGAAAGTTACACTAAAATTCCACAGTTAGCTTTACTGTGATTGAAGTATTCGCCAACTGAATAAAAACAACGATCGATAAGTAATTTTTTCAATTTGTGCTTGAATTTGGACTCATCACTCTCTTTGATCGACGTGGGTAGTAAATATAATACTCCACGTATTCATATAGTGTATGTAATGTATGCTAAAAAGAGAAATCTCCAAATGATTATACTTTGAAACGTAGTAAACTATAAAAAGAACTATAATGCATACTGAGTTGTTCAAAGACTTTTATAATAAAACTGTATTTAGAACATTTTAATAATTTTCACGAGCCGGTTGTACCAACTGGTGGTTGGTAAATTGAGCAATAATTCGCGAATTGACTTGTTATCCCCCTTGGTTACGGATATTATTTTCGTACACCTTAATTAATTATCACGTGATTTACAATAGGTACAACCGGCTCTAGTTAAGTTTTCAACCTTATTAATGACTTGGTTCAGACAGAAGACTTTTGAAGATTTCATCTCTGTGTAGGCTATATTCATTCTTTAGTTTTTCCTTTCGATAATTTAACGATCTACACTGGAATGGTAATGAACGTGCATTTCAACAATATTGACCTCGACAAACAAAACTATATCCTCCTCTGGTCTGCTCTGGCACTGCCTTGGTCACTGATATCAAATCGTACGTGGGTTCGAGTCCCTCACAGAGCATGTTTTTTTTATCAACATAATTCGTACACCGTAATAAAGTCGATTCGGTCGTGTGACATGGGCTTCGGGGTATTGTTGTGGGTAAGATGGTGGTTGTTAAATGTAGTTAGGGTTAGGTAAGGTTGGACACCCAAACTCATGTCACACATCCAAGTCGACTCTAATCCGGTATACGCTCTTCAGGCGCCCCCATAATGCTAGTCATGCATATCCCCAAATAACTTGGCTGTTGGTGGGGTCGTGAAGTTAACGTTAGTCATCATCATTATCATTAGTGACGTTAGCTTTCAGTTGAACCACAAGATTGATAATATTTTCTACGATTCAATACAAAATAACCTTTTAGTTATTCCTTCAGATGAAATATGTAGAGTAGGCTTTCTAGATATAAATCCTCTACCTCAAACAGTAAAAACGTCGCCGAAGTTAATTTATATCATCTCTATGTGTTCGCTGTATTCGAAGACGATCATCAAATATTGATTTTCCCCCCTTCATGTTATGACTTTTATTAGCAGTTTCTACTATCCCTCCCATAAGGTATAATCACTTTGTCACAGTTGGATACCGGGTTTTGAAAACATTTAATAATGTGATTGTCATATGACCCCAGATGACCTTTTTCATGCGTACATTATAAGGTTCCAGTGTTTCTCTTCGACTAAACGTTCGTTCCTAATTGACGTGTTCTACACTTTCAATAACGATGTTTGGTAATTGTTTATATAGTCTCACTAGTTGAATGCTAGACGAATAGCCCTGTTTTTTTTCTCATATGTCATTCTCAATTTTCAGCCTCCTTTATTTCAGATCCCGTTTAATTTTCTGTGGAAGATTAATTAAACCATTGGAAATACATCAAAGTTCATATCTATCGTGAATCGACGCCCTCTATGCGGTCAGTGCTGGAGAGAGTGTAATGGGTCGTTTGGATATGTGTATTACAAATTTATAAATGTAAAGTGCACATTTTAAAAGCACTTACTGAGTATTTTAATTGGATATCTAATATTTATTTCGTATCCATTCCATTCACGTATATCAGTACAAATTGATCATTATAGGCCTACATTCGTTCAAGATGAAACAATGGTAGCAGTGAAATGAGTAATATGTCAAGTCATAGTCAATGTAAAAGATGTGCACAGCGTTATTTGTTATAAATAGCGAACACCTTCTATTTGTTGTATTGATAATGAGTTTACATATTAATAACATACAACACTAATAATTCATACTTTTAAATAGCAAAGCTAAAAATGTATATATAATTGCATGTCACAATTGCGATTGGCAGCTACTGTCAAGTATTCACTATGATTTACTCCAATCTACTGTTCATTTCGTTTTTTATCAACATAGAAATTTTGATGAACAATCATTGTTTCCCAATTAAGGTTAATGATGAATTAAAACGTTTTTTTTTAATTATGAATTTGAAATTAAAATTATATGTTTTAAAACTTCGAAGCTGTCATTGTCATCAATATAAATATTCAGAGCAGACTATTTGATGTTATATTACATCAAGAATTGTATACTTTAATGTGTATACTTCATTTGTATAAGTATACTTTGAATCTCAGATCAAGATCTGAAATAGTTGACAGTTTCTACATTACATGTATACAATGTATTGTGTATACTGCATTGTAAACCTGTTTGAATTGTGAATAATCAATAATGACATTCACTTCTAACAAAACTAACATCGATTGAGTGGTTTTGATCAATAGGAAAAAAGTCGAAATTTAGGTCCCGACGCCCTAGATGTCACAAAAAACAAACTGGTATTATGTTTTTTTTAACTCGACTACATTGGTTTTGTATTTACTAGTTCGTAATTTATAGCTCGAGTTCAGTTCTATGGTAATTACAGGAATAATATACCAACTGTAGACAACTGAATGTTCCCAGCATGAGGTAAATAGGCGTGTACAATCAGGCACTAAAAGTTGATTATGTCCTTCGCCACTATTGGTATCACTGGTCACCACAGAGTGGTGGAGTGTTGACCAAAACAATGCGGGAGGTATCCGCAGGGGATGAGATGATAAATCTATCACACAAAAACAAAAACTTTTCCTTCCGAAACAAAACAACGGCTCGCCGACGGGAAAGTGGTAGGGCGACACAGGGGAAAAATGGCAGAAAACAAAATGGGGTGGTTTTAAAAGTAAACCAACAGACCATGCAGGGTGCTTTGATTTCACACAGATCAGCTTGGGCAGCACTTGATTCTAGGCCTATACTTCTATTCCCAGTTGATTCTGTGTTGCTATATTTGACAGAAAAATGCAGATACGTTGTTAGTGGTAAAGAGTGGAACTTGTGAAAAGTTTTTTTAAAAAAGCGCGCGCATATCTCAAAAATAACATGTATTTAAAACTTTACATTGTTGGCCGTTTTTTTTAAAACCTTAGGCCTATCACGATGTGGTGATACCATCATACTTTATCATAATATAAAAAAGGTACTTGTATCCACTCGCATAATAATAACATTACCGGTTTTTGTGCTTTCTTGCGGTCAAATCAGAGCTAAAGGTCCCATTTGGCTGTCGCGATTTAGCGGATTCCCTTGTGAACCAGATGCACAATAGAGTGGCTAGGGTGTCGGTGGTTATTGTTGAGTATTGATGATCTGTATAGTTCTATATAAAAGCGATAGTTGCGCTAAGAACAGATGGGACCCTGGACTCAGATTCTGACCCCGGAAATGCTCAACTGTAGAGACCTTCTTTCTATTATGATCATATTGGTATCACTACATCGTGAACTTACGTCGACCATAATTGCATTTAGAAGCGAATTATGTAGTCACTTTTAAGCGGAATAAATGCAAACTTATTGTAACTTGACCAATTAAATCATTACAAATCGCTAGCCAGCATTTCAATAGTCACAGTCAACCAGTGGCCGGCATGGCCGACATCAGCTGACGTCACGCAGGCTCGGTAACGCTCGAACTCGCGGAATGTTCCAAACAGAAAAGTGCCTGATAGAGACTACCAAGATGGTTCGAACGCTTACATATGGTGGTTTCACTCTGCTGTCAATCTTGATCTATTTCATGAGTACTGTCCTTGAACAAACCGATCGCTGCGATTCCAGTGAGCAATTTGGTACTGTACGTCATGCCTTCTGCTACCCTCAAATATTGGCATTTCAGGTGACTGTTCTTACAGCTGAGTCGACGTATACGTAATTTTGTTAACAAAGTTAGTTCCTTGCATCACTACTTGACTACTCACGATCGGTATTTCCATAGATTTGGACCGGAAATTGATACATATTTTTTTAAACTTAGGTGGATATGGAGTTAAGACACCATGAGAGACCAGCAAACCAACGCAACCCTCAATACATCTTAAAGACTAACCTACTCACTTATATACTAAAATCACGGTCATTTGGGTTATTTGGTATTATACGTATACCTCGGGTTACAGGATCGATAATGTTGATACAATCTGATCGTCTATGGTTGCAGTGTGCAGATCATTAGACCCGGCCATTGGTTTACCGGCATTTCAATCAACCTCCGAAGGTTGACTGCGGGGTGTGACCATATTTAAAATGATAGTGATCATAATAGTGTCACACCCTGAGGGATGACCTTCGTCCCGTGATTTAAACGTCACCGTTCGTATCTTGTATCTGTATAAGATGATAGATATACGTGCTGGGGATGGTCTCATTTCGATCAACATTTGATTATTATAACTATGCTTTCAAGATGTGATGTCATGCCATGTGAGCTCGAGATCGACGGAGTAGGGTCATGGTTTTGGGTATGGTTGATAATTACGAGTTCGTGTACAATGTTCTATTGAGATGAGTTTATTAGGGAGGAAACTGTATGGTTATATGATTGAAAGAAAATGTGTTCGTCTTTGGTACAAACTGATGCACTGTATAAGAGATGGTGTATGTAGGGGCTCTATATATAAGTAAATATATAACTCGGAACTTATAGTTTACTAGGAAGATTTCAGATCGGCGAAGGATGTATCAATCCAATTTTCTGATATCCAAATTTCTGTCTGGTGTCAAAGATCAGGCGTGGTTTCGAGCTCCGTACAAGACATGGGTTTTTGTGAACATCGTTCGTATTATTCACTCATTCATACTTCCAAATCACCCAACTGTTGGTGGCGTTCGGTAATTAAAAACAATACTCATCATCATTGAGAATTGAGAGTAACAGAAGAAAATACTTCTCACGTTGAGTTCAGCATCCGTGTTGTCTACGGCAAAGCATTGTGAACGGTGTATACGTTCAGCAAGACAGAACAATAAAATGCAAATCAAAAAACAATATTTCATAGTTGAAGCATGCAAACAATCACTCAAAGTAAATAATAATATGCAACGAAAGACTCGAGTTTTAAAGTACTCTACTGTCTAAAGCACTTCTAGTCGTGGCGATTCGATGAGGTCAATATCTGAACAAACACTTGCGTAAACAGAGTACTTATATGCAGCATTGAACCTGCAAGACCAGGTGCCTTCTGTCTACAGTGCATCTGTGTTATATTCGAGGTTATACGCCAAGCTTTATCAAGTCGTCACTTTCACCATACACACTATAGACTGAAAAATAATATCAATAAAAATGTATGTATTATATTTTTGGAGTGGTTCTTAACGACCCCATCCAACAGCTTGGTTATACGGGAGTACGAATGAGTGGCTAATAATGTAACGGTGCAGTGATGGAAGGTGAAAGTACGTTCAACAAAATCTTTACCTATAGTAAGGAATCCGTGACCGGCCGAGTTAGCAGTGCCTTAACTCTCTGAGCCAAACGGACTGCTAAAAAAACATTTTAAAATGAGTATTCGATAAGTTTCTGAAGGAAATATGAATTGAAATTAAACAAAAAATTTAAATTATTTACCATACAATTTCCTTACCTGTGGACATATAATTTTTCGAGCAATTGATTACTTATATTTAGCGTCAAAAATGAAACTTTGTTGATCTAGACTACGACTCATCTCAACTCTTTCATCTTTTTGATCTTCTTCATCCACTCCATTCCATTTCTCTTCTGAACTCATCTGAATACTTGCAGCTCCTCACAAGTGGATGTAAGTAAGTCTCGTTATTTCAAGAACCTTGTTTTAAAAGCACCCAGTCAGCTCCTATCCACAACTTCCACAACAGAATACTCGAGTGGACATTTCAATATTTTAAAAAACAAGACATGTTCTATGACAGTCAACTGGGGGAGCCACCGAGCAGCTAAGCCAGCGACGACTGGAATGTATGTTTGCTTTATTTCAGTTTTGTTTTTTGTAGGGAATTGTGTCCTCCCCCGCCAGGCTTTACGACGAAATGAGGGACTAGGAGAGAGATAAAGATAGCCATCGCTGGGTTTAGTGGACAGCCATGTCTATATATGTTATTTGTGGTGTTTCGTAAGTTTTGTATAAATTAATAATTTCGTTACGGTCGAGAAGACTTCGCGTCTTTGCGTATATGAAATTTAGTAATAATTCGGTCAGTGTTCCTATAATGAGGCTGTCACTCGGGAATAACTGTCGACAATGAATTTGAAATTGAAGTGATTCCACAGAAAAAATAGACTTTAATGAGGAAAATCAATTCTCGTAGAAATATGTTGACACATTCAAGCATCGGATTGGGGTTATAGTGCGGAGGAAAATGTCGATTACCGCTTAGAATTTGACTATTTTTGATCATTATAATACGAGTTTTCACAAAATACTATACCGATAATTAGGTTTCATGTTGAACAAACTTTCTTGAAATGATGCGCATTTCTCGTGTGATGTGTCCACATCGTGGTCAAGACTGGCATGAGTTTCAGGCTATAGTAAGCGAATCAACTGAATGTCAAATTGGCCTCAAAACTCGGGAATACAATTGAAAAAATCATGGTGTCAAATTTTGGACTATGTGGCCCCTCGACCCCCCCCCCCTCCTCTCTACTGGTTGTATTTATAATGTATTTTGTAAGTTACCATTCCTCATGAGAATTTTTTCAATCCGACCAGTACAACGGAGGTAGTCTATCAATTAATTTATTTTGGTCAAGTATTTGAGCCTCGCGATCGCCCTTAAGTCTCTTTAGCCCATGTTCAATGAAAAAACACGTATTTGTGCCTTACTTTCCTTAGGGAGTGTGTTAGATAAACACAACTTTCAGACAACCCGTTTGAAGTTGGTCACTGTGCTACTGAGTTATATCAACGCTGGGGATACTTGATTCAATCCTCTGCGCGATCAGCAATCGAATTGTGATTCCAGTTGTGAAGAGATCCAGCAAAATTGTTTGTTTGTAATTTCTAATGGTTTGAGTCTCACAATTTTTTAATGACATACCAACTTTCTTCTTACACATTTTATTATATCATTAATGTTGTTTACATTCATTCACTTGCCTACCCTACGTAGATTGAACTATAGTTTATTTGAGGCTATTACTACAACTATGATAACACATATTGATGAGACATAAAATGTCTCTATTAGTTAGATTGCATTAACGTTCCGTTAAGACAAGAGATTATATGCAGTAATTTTCTGTCTTTCCAAGTTCAAATTTTTTAAACATCGAACAGTAGTTCAATTCAGCTTTTTAAAATATTTTCTAAATGTCAACATTTGATAGCTTCTTTACCATTCATTGATGGAACGTAACTTCCTTCTATCTAAACAATTATTATTGGCCTAGGTGATTCAACATATACTTGAACGATGGCTGAGAAGAGAATCGTGTATAACAAACAGTAGATTACTTCATTTATTTGAATTCGAAACAACCTTCTGGATGGAGATGGTATAATTGCTTTAAGATTTATTTTCCATATAGTTTTATCGATAATTGCCTTTAGATGCACTATAGGGCGTTGTCTTCTATATGTTATAAACATCGCTAAAAAGAACGCCTTAGTTTTTTTCAGTGTGTATTTTTCCAGGCACTTTAAAAATATGATCTATAGCTGTATATTTTAATCTAAAAAAAAGCAGCTTGACACTTGACCATTTAAAATATTAAATAAATCCCCTCGTAAGTATGTTAATCATGAATTATATTCACAGATTGTTTTATATTTTATCAAATGTTTAATGGTTTCAATCACTTTTTGTGTGAGGCTGTTTCCTGTAGGTAGGTTTACGACGTCCATGAAGTTGGCCCCTCACATATCAGAATATGATAATATTATTTTACCATTCATTAGTGCTTCGTTAGTACCCGTTAGTACCGTGAAAATTATCTGGTTTTGCCGTCATAACGCGTCGTCCAAGTGAGGGGGCAACTTCACTCTAGCACCTTACATATCTCCGATCTTGAAAATTCCAATAGATTCTAGTGAGATCGTAAGTACTTCGTTAGTACCTGTCAGTTCCGTCAACATTGTCGCAAGTAGGCCCTACTTCTTTCATTTGGTGAGAATAAGAACTACTTCAAAAAATCGGACCCTCACATGTTTCCAATTTTGAAGTTGCCAGTATTGTCAATGCCTAGTTATTACCCGTTAGTACCGATTTTTTTAGTTTTACTCCTCTGAATTCGTACTTTCAATGCGTTGTCGATGTGATGGGCCAATTTCACGCCAGCAACTCACCTGCCTCCGACCTTAACATTTCCAACGGCAATAGTTAGTACTTCGTTGGTATCTATGAGCACCTTCAAAAATCGCATTAGTACTTCTTTCGTTGTTTAGTTTTGTTTACCTCCGTCTAATTTTTAAAACTAAATTCGCTTAAATGAAAGGAGTACTAACAAAAATTTTGACGGAACTAACCAGTACTAACAAGGTACCAACGATTTCCTTTGGAAATGTCAAGATCGGAAGCATGTGAGGGGCTGGGGTGAAGTTGAGCCCTCAAAAGAACAACGCGTTATAAGGACGAAGCCAAATGAGCCCTTACGAATTCGTATACGGTACTAACGGGTACTAACGAAGCACTAACGAATGATAAAATGATATGATCATATTCTGATATGTGAGGGCCCAATTTCACAAACGTCGAGAGTAATGAGGTATACTGTTATAGGTTGGCGTAGAGTTCACGGGCAGAACAAAAGGAGGGGAAATGAATCTGTGAAAAATTCGTTGAGAGATAATTAAAATGCTTGGGGGTTAAAAAAACTCACGCGTGCTCGTGCCAAGACAAATCAAATTAATGTGAAACGAGTTCATATGCATTAATTTTTTACAGTTGCTACTATACTATTATTAAATACTACATATTGTATTAAAATTGATATAATAACTAATTATGGTCATAAAATGTCGGCGGTAGGTTAAAGTGTGAAATAGAGTTATGATAATATGTGTAACAAGTTAAGCTCATGTTGCGTATGACACCTTTCTTTATATGAATACAAATGAAACTGCACACATTCCCATATATTGAAATATTAATTTGTCACAATAAATCATATCATATCGTATATTTTAATACTGCGGCCATTTTTACGACTCGATTTGTACATCTCACTGCTCCAAAAGTAGTATTGAGTGTCAACCAGTTTCATATTAATGACTGAATAATTTTGGTCATCCCAAATTGATGTGGGTTTTTTGAAACTGATGTTGATGCGAATGTTCATATATTATCCGTCTGGGTATTACATGCATATTCAAAATAAAGGCCAACATGGCAATACAATTTTTTATTTAAAATTAGTCTGTATGTATCCTTCCGTCAAAAGTCTGAGCACTAATTTTCAGCTTTTTCTCATGCCGAATTCGTCTTATAGGTAAAAGTATGTAATGTGATTGCTTCACCACAGAACACCATAACTACCCATAACCCATGCCTTATGCGGGACTCGAACCCACGCCCAATAAACTGACTGAGCTACCGAGAGCGGCTAATATTATTGTTTTCTAATAGCAAGATTACCAATTATTAATACAATCCGAACTAGACGATGTATGTAAAGAAAGGTACGGGTTTCAGTATACGAGCCTTAATGATGCAGATTATAAAATGTGAGGAAGGATTATACATTTCCTTTATACACGAAGAATAGTGACTGTGTTGAATGCAGGATTAAGATCTCAACCGTACACGAAACGTATCATGAAGTTTTTTATGAATAACAGTTATCAAACTCTAAGCGTATTATCTAAAATAATATCATTCACTCGTAAATAGAATAAAGTTCTTTTCTTTTTCATACTCGTGTTAGATCGTGAGAGTGCTGTTGGTGCCGCCTGCCGACCACTTTTCAAATGAGGGGACCGATATTATACTTAAAGACGTAGCATTATTCAAATAACTTCGCTAAATGCATGAGCTTTCTGAATATAAGCCCCCAGGGCCCAACAAATCCATTACCCACAAGATAATAGCTATTTAGACACGCGGCTCAGACCTTTAATGTGACCAATATCTAGTCGCGAATCGAAACTGAATGCCAATATGGCAGGGGTGGAGGAGGGGGAAGGGGAAGAGGAGGAAGAACTAATGATCCAGTGGGGATGTTAGATAAGCAAGCACGAACTGATTTGTTTCGAAACAAAAATAGTGCATCCGTTTACAAATACTATGCATAGGTCTAGAGTGATGCGGAAATTGTGCAGTTGGTCTGCTGAAAAACAATGATACACAATCAATTGAAAAGAAAATCTATATAAAACCGATTCGTTCTGATAAAATCATATATTACAGTATGAAATATAAACCAGGATGATTCAATATTGAGGAAGTTGTTATAGTTTACAAGTGTGAATAAACTTTGATTTGTTAACGCAAAATGGTTTTTAAATTTTCTTATGTAAATTTGATTGACTTCTAAGCACATGGAGTAAATATGATATGACTTATTCAGCTGGTTTGATACAAATGAAATTGCGGGGAGGTACCGAAAAGTGAAGATTTTCTTATAATTTCATAAGGACATTGAAATGTGAACAACTACTCATATTATGTATACTGCTGACCATACTAACCATAATATTCATAATATTCATAATATGATTCTCATTATCCATAATGATTCCCCTAGGAAGCTTTTACCCAGAAATAGACGTTATTCCCAGTCCCCAGATCCTGGATCTTGATAATACGTACCAACATTACTACAGGACGTGCCTCCAGCCTCCAGCCTCGTAACTTCACTTCCTGTATCTTCTACCTCATCTCGAGTCACGTGGATCACAACAGCTTGCCACTGGGAGGGGGAAGGGGAAGGGGGAGGGAGGGGGAAGACGAGGATATTATACGTTTGAGTAGAAAGAAACTAGATTAATTCATTTGTATTTGAATACATGTACTGTTGTATAAGATTTATTTTCAGAGAGAGCAAAGTTTATTCCAAGTACCCCCAAAATGATTCCCTCTCTATATAAACAATTATTTCTTATAATTGGATAATCAAGAATTATCACAACTATGTATTGACATTTTGTTCGATAAAACAAAGTTACGATAGGTATCAAATGCAACTTGTTATTGCGTTACTGCTTTGCTCTACACTTGGATATTGGAGGAGAACAAACACGACTGAATTTTAGACATATTTTGGAATACTTACATCTTAATGTAATTGAATAAGAATAGTTCAATCAATGTATAGATGTTGAACTCGAATGAAATACTTATTTTGCGATAACGTTCACAACAAAAACCTGCGAGGAAAAATTAAAGTACGATAAAGTATTCTTCAAAACAAACTCAGAGTCTGAAACTGTTACATCTGGATTTACCCACGTACACACACACACACACACACACACACACACACACACACACACACACACACACACACACTTGAAAAGTTAGGAGTCGAGTCTGTTTTCTGATTTCTTAACGCGTCTATCCCTGAAATCCCGATTGACCCGTTCAATCTTTTACGGTTTCTCGTTTTCCGCTTGTTTGCGTCGATTTGATACGTCTTTGCTCGTAAACCATCGCCAACTCCATCCTTTCACATCATATGTCTACGGGAACTCTGGGCACACACATCCACCCTTTCACTTTCGTATACACAACGATTCAAAAGACCACGTACGTACAACGTACAAGACGGGTCACTATTATTGATGGTTCATTTATGGGATACGAAGGGACCGGGTTCGAATCTTCGTCAGTTACGCGTGACTTCACTTGGGTAAGAGCGGTTGTAGCAATCGATTGAGATGTCTCGTAATTCATCATTTATTTATTGGTCAATACGATACATTTCATATGTTTTGTGACGGTAAAAATAGTCGTTCAAATGAGACGAAAAGGAAAATGACTCAATCTCGAGAAGTAATAATTATTATAATCTAACAAAATCTATACCTCGATGTCTACTAACAGTATTTATCTTTATTGGATGCAATATAATTTGACATCTGCTACAGGAAGAAATTGACTAACGCCATCATTTTGTCCATATTTCTCATTTCTATTTTCCGTCAAGTATAACATTTCTCTTCATAATTGCTTCTCATTCAAATATTCATCAAGTTGATTCAATTTCTTTTGAATACTTTTTTGTACGTTCATATTTTCAGCCCATGTAAAAAATACATAATATATAAAGAATTGAGAGATTAATGTATAATTAAATTGGTACTCAAGGCTTTAGTAAAATTATACATTCAATTTGTGACTGGATAACTTTTGATACCAAGACTTTGACATGAAGCATGATCAAAGACATTTTCATTGAAATTAATTCAAATGAATTCACTTTGATGTCTGCACACAATTCGTCTTATATCATAAGTATCTTCGAGTGTGCCTTCAATAGGCTGTCTGACCTCAGTTAAATGATTACAAACACTCGACCTGTGTACTTGGAATCAGTGTGGATCAAAAGATTGGCGTCATCTTCAATATTCAAAACTTGAAATGGATTGTAAAATTGTATTAACAATTTTTGTATAAGTATAATTTATTCTTGTTAGAGCTATAACAGCCACCCGTTTGCCTAATTGAAGCACTGCTTTGAAATGTGAAGCCGGAATGTCACGGGTTCGGGAGCCGCTGTATGGGTATAGTGAATTTGTGTAAATCTTTCTCCCATTACCACTTCGTCCTTTCTCAATCACCCACTAATTTGTATCCCCACATTCAATTTGGTAGAATTATCAAGTATAATTTTGAAAAATTAACCGTCGAGACTAAGCCTAGACAGTGTTTGTTTAACCGAAAAATTACTCAAAATACATTACACGATTTCTTGAATTGACATCAGATAAAATTTATTTCAATATAAAACTGGGATCAGAGTTTGGTATGAGAAGTGAGAGTACCATGAGAGAACGTTCAACCAAGCATCCTGACGGGATAGAATTGAATATTTTCTCGGGTGGGTCGTTGAAAGTGTGTGTGTGTGTGTGTGTGTGTGTGTGTGTGTGTGTGTGTATGTGTGGGGAAGCTCTGACAGGAAGCTCCCCTTGAATTGATATGGCCGTTGGTCGAGGCATTTCACGCTGGTCTGCATCCTTCCTTGGTTAGTTTCAATTCCTCTGGGATTGGACAACGATGTTTGCCATATAGCCTCTCATTGATCCATCTCTATATAACCATGTAACATTGTGGTACAGTTCGTTACAGTATTATATTTCAATGAGTAATACTCAACTTTAGAATCTCACTTTGGGTCTACATTATGTAGAAGACTGAAGTATAAGCCTTTATTTTAGACTGTTGTTGGCTAGAAGTTGACTTCCCAAGGGTTACATTTTCAGCGCAGTTTTGTTGAAAAATTAACAGATAAAAAATGAAAATAAGATTAATTATGTACTATGATGTGAACCTGTGCATAATGTATAATTATACTGTAACTTTGCAAACATTACTAGAACTTGAGAGATTCGGTTTAGTGAAACGACTGGCGGAAAATTCTCCTCTTGTTAAATCAGCAATACAGGTTGAGATTTTGAAGTGAACTTGTGTATAAGTTCTTATAAGCTACATTTGTTTTGTACCGTGATGTTTTCAAAGTTGAAAATATATAAATGAAGACGGTTCTATAACTTATAGATACATTTAGATTACAGATTAACTCATACAACCAAGCTGACTCACGTTCGGGACTCGGGGTTGCCTATATGTACACATATCACCCAAGGTAAAGATACACATCTCGAATGCAATGCCTTTATTATGCAAGATCCTTAAGAAAACACTGCTATTTCAAATGCCATCCAATTCGTAGTGAGCAGGGGATGGCGGATCACAGTAAAAACTGTTATATCATTATAGTAAGTGATGCAAAGAGCTCCAACATAGAAGGCAAGGAGGCGGAAGATAATAAAATTATAATCTTGAGGAGAAAACACTGCATGTTGATGTATATTGTTTACTTTACGACGTCCCCACCAAGATATAGGTTATTGGGAGGTACGAGTCAGCGGATGATAAAGTTGTATCCACGAAAGATGAAGATCATCTACCAACATAACAAAAACAAATATCATCGTTATATTCGTATATACAGGTGGTAATTCCGCGTGTTGTATTTTCAGGACGGAATTATAGGTCACAAACGCAATTTCATATTTCAAAATAGTTGAATTCTCGAGTTGACAGCGATATTATGTGATTACCGAGAGTTTTTTCAACTATTTAGTTGGTAGACGACCACGACCTTCTTTCGTGGATACTATTTATAGTATTTACACGATGTTTACCAAAACCCGTGTTTTATGCTGTACTCGAACCCACGACCCATTTGACTTTGAGACCTGATGTCCTAAACTTTGACTGAACTGGAAGGGCTGCGAGAATGCACTACAGGAAGAGAATGTGCAAAATGCACACACTTTTGAAAAGAATCGACGCAGGTTGAGGAAAAATTGACTTGTGAGAAAGTTAAGAAATTGTGTATGAATTAAAAGAGCAAATACAGAATTAATTGTGAGCAAAGTTTGCGCTGTCTGATATTTTAAGAATTTCATGCTGCGACGCGAATATTCGCAATCATCTATATTACATCATTATATGATACAGGATAGACATACGCCTCTTCGTGAGCGTAATACTGTTTGTTGATACTCATAGAAGAGGGTGAAAATTTAATGAAAACGAAAGAATCTGAAGAATCTCACAATATAAAATGGCCTCCATATATAGATGTAGATTCAAGAATATTATATTTCTTGCGTAATTTGGGTAAGAGAAGAAAGTAACAAGAAAACTCATTAAAAATTTATATGAAAAATCTTACGTAAGTTAAAAGTAAACTTCATTATCTTGTTTTATGAGTTTTATAATACCGTGGCAAATCGCATGCTTATGTGCAACACAAGTTTACCTAAAACCAAAACTTGTCTTTTTATTCCCAACTCGATTTTATAATATATAAACTATAAACGCAGATACTAAATTGACTAATCTAAGCTCAGTCAGTAACTCAAGTCTGCCAATGTGAAACCGAAGTGAAGTGAGGGGTTAGAGAGTCAAGACCAGCATAGGCCTAAGATCTGTTTTTTTGCGCACATCATTTCCATTTCACCCTCTCATTTTCATCTCAAATAACCTATCTGTTGATGGGGTCGACGAACAAGCAATAATTATCATGATCGAACTCAAAACTCGACCTTACATACTTTGATAACAATTATTACTCACAAGTTATACAAGTAAGTAATTTTACATCTATTTTCATATTGATACAGTATTCATTATTTGAAATATTTTAAATATTGATATTAGATTAGAAGCCCCACAGCATTTCGAAAAAAAAAATGATATACATCGATTTATAATACGTAGAAATTGTTCTGTATTTAAATCATGACTATCTTTGTGTTGTGGTTGCATTTCTCGTTGACGCCTCTGCCTAGGGCACCCATGATCACTCACATCTCAAAGCAGGCTCGTTCCGCTCCATAAGTAGCTAAAGGAAGCCAGCCTTTCTTGTAATGCCATCTCATAACGTGAACACAAATAAAACATCGAGATGAGACGACAGTGTACATTCTACATTAATTATTGATTGCGTCATATCTTTGTAGACGTTGATTGGAGCGAGCTCGACGCATTAGTATGCTGACGATGTAAGGTTTATATATGAAACTTTTGAGAGGAATTTAAAATTAAGAAAGAGACAGATCATGATTTAAGTCATTTTGGTGTTTAGAGGTTATATTGATATTATTCACAAGTATCTATTTAATTATGGCCTGATTCAATTTTTATTCTTACTTATTCTCACCTCGAGTCGATACAAATTTAATTGAGGTCGAGGTACTCGACACAAAATTTGAGGTTCACAATGAGTACCTTTATTTCAAGTTATATTTTGTCCGTTTTTAATTTGTCATAACAATTAACCGATTCTTATTTCTTTACAAAACTGACTAATTTGTTACTGAACGAACTGTTGTTCTATTATAATCTTTAGTTTTTCATTCATTACCATAAGATTATTCATTTTATCAAAAGAATCATAGATTTTCAAAATAATGTTGTACTTCATTACAATAATTCACTCTCTGTATTGTTGTATCCGAAGGGCAAACTTTTTGGCGGCATTGTTGAATAGGCCTGAACTTATCTTTTCAACATTATTATATGTCAATTGACAATAAATCAATTTTGGTATATTAAATAGGCCTACTGAGGCATTCTTTGCATGAGTGTTCTATTCGATATAATATGTGTATACATCATTTTACCACCATCAAATTTCATTGATCTTTTGAATATCGAAAAAAACTGTTTCGCGTATTAATAATAAGTTTCTTGAATAATAATAATTTTGTTCCTCATTTATTTCCATCCAATAAATGTAATCCAATAATGATAATAATGATAATAATAATGATGATAATTCACAACAACCACATATATGGGACGTCACGTAAAAGCAGGTATTGTATATCATGGGCCTACTTTTATAACAATACTTCCATGACATGGATTTTATTAAATTATGAAAATATTGACAAAGATCTGATATACTTGATCATTAATAAACTTACATGAATATCTTGAATACTTTTCCACTGACGTTTACCTGAACCACAATTATGGTTTTACGCTTTTAAATCAAAATAAATGAAAAATAACGGTTATCTGCTGTAAAATTGTAGATTTATAGTACCCCGCCATGAATCAGTGTTATGACATGCCAAATTACAAATTGTTGCATTCACGTCTTGCCTTGATGTTCGCCTGTACGATACAGCATATACTTATATATTTACATTATTGTTCTTTTTTATGAAATGTTGTCGAAAGGTGTGGGCAATAGATTCATATACCACCTTTTATTGTCTCATCAACAATAAGTTACTAATAAGGCAAGAGGTTCACCTATAGTGCTGTCACTCGCGGTGATACCTAAGACACACCTAGTTTGGATTGTTACCTTCACGGTGAGACACGATGCATTGCAATATCTTATCGTAAAAGTACAATTACTCGTGACAATTACTCAGACCGTCGTATAGTTTCGTGTCTTATCTGGACTGAGATGATAGTGATTATGAGACGGATAATAAATACTTTTTGATGTCGAATTAGTCTCGGAATAATGTATGGATATTCTTACGTCATAGGATATATACGAATTGTCTTCAGTTGAGGTTTACGATTGGTCGCGCTCACGACTCGAGGTTTACACACGTTTCCGAGGTGAGAGACAGAACAGATTATAATGTATCGAGACACACTCTCATCTGATGAAAAAATCTATTGTGTGATACGTAGATATAGATAAAACTGAATGGAAGATAAAAAGAGAAGAGGATATTTCAAACTCATTTTAAAAATGAATTGTTACATGTTATGTACAGATTGTAATATTTCGTTTTTTTTTATTTAATTTACTC
>OZ023330.1:10741641-10964141 GCA_964007535.1 Brachyptera risi | reverse complement strand
TGTCGAGCTGATGGCTTGAAACTCGATGTGTATACGTGGCATTTCCGGTCTGATAGAAGTCATTTCCGGTTCAATTACGATCGTATATTGTATTACGTTCATTGGACGTGTTTTGATATAGCTTCCAGTACGACCGATATAATGTGTTATTTATTGCTTTTTCTTCATTTATGAAAGGACAATCTAAAGTCTGGACTAAAACGTATCATCAGGCTATATTACTAGAAAAGTATAGTAATGGCGGAGGTAGACAGGGTTATAGGGGTGTTAATCTGTTCTGTGTTCACATTCTGTAGTTCACATTGTTCAGATCTTGATTCAAATGACATTTTATTAAATTATCTAATCTATTGACTTATTTATATCAATTAATGAAGTCAATTGAATGTCCACGACTATAATAATACTATTATATATATATATATATATATATATATATATATATATATATATATATATATATATATATATATATATATATATATATATATATATATATATATATATATATATATATATATATATATATATATATATATATATATATATATATATATATATATATATATATATATATATATATATATATATATATATATATATAAATAACACTACTAAATAATATGAAAATGTATGAAAATATAGAATGAATTAATAAATAAATGAACGCCACAGTCATCGCTGCCCAACCTCCACTAAAACTCACCCAAACTATCTCATTCACCACTATTTAGATATTTGTTGCGCTTCCCAATAAATAACCTATCGTTTATAGATAACTATTATTTATAGTGAAACGTTCTTTGGTGGCTGGTGTGGGTTTTTTAAAGACATTTATCAAACGTTAAATATCATTTCTGTCATCTTACAATGATAACACCCATAATTACTGTCATAAATTAATTGTATTTTTGTATTATCATTAAAACTATCTGACGTTTCCTGCCTTTTCAATTTATTTTATTTCTCCGTGAATTAGAGCCAACTATAGTAACTATCCCTACAAGTGTCACTATCTGGAAGACAGTCCATGGTTGGTAAACTCATGAACGAAAATCTATGCCCTAATCAGGATTCGAACCCGTATGTCTACATACTAGGAAAACGCCATATATGCGTTGTTAGACGAGCGGATAGTAATATTGTGTCGATTTTTCTGCCAAACTTTTGCCTACATTCGCCAATTGGGTGACATTTGAGTTATAAATGGGTAAAAACTGCTTCGAGTGGTACCAATTTAGCTCATTTTAAGTTTTTTTCTTCAAAATGGCTGACCTCATCAAGCTGAGAATTTCCAGAAATGTGTATCAGAATATAATTCAACTTGACACAAAATTTCATTTTTGTTGAAAATATAAATATCTTCTTTTTTTTCGCCGTGTTATTCTAAGGGGTATTTTTGAAATTTCTAAAATTCATGAAAATAAAAGTTACCACCCGATAATGCCACAAAACTATACAGATCTAAGTTAGATGAGGAACCATAATCAAAAAAGTTTAGAGTTGATAGCTGTAGCCGTTTGGCCTGTGGAGAACCGACAAAAAAATATAGAAAAAAAAAACATAAAAACGAACACCAATTTTTTTCAGTATCTCAAATTGAATCCTCGCTAAAGCTCGTCTAATAATATATCATGTTGAATTTGGTTCAATTTTATGTACGATCGAGTCTGTCAGTTCATTTTTATTTGTTGGGGGGGGGGGGCAACAATGAGTTATTCATTATATGTTTTCCTTCAATCTACGAATTTGATCGACAAAAACGAAATGGTTCATAGTATTATTCTGTTATGAAACATAATATTCGTTCATTCAATTTTTCCCAAGGATGCCGGTTTTTCAAAAATTCGCAATGGACATCTCAATTTAATTGACCCCGATTTTGCTACAGAACTACACAGTTGCAAATTGGATATAGGTAGGCCTACTCTCCTAAAAAAATGTCGTGATGATCAAACAAACCATTCGCCCTGTGCACCACGTACAAACAAACAAACCATCAAGTGAAAAACGAAAACTCATATGACGAGCCGCTCCTAAGATTGATATATTGAAGTATTTACTGAAGCGAGTATGCATAACATTTTTAAAATATACTCTTTTGGGGTAAATTTCAGTGTCAGATTGAAGAGCGAAGTCTGAAAGAGAAAATCTTGGTCCACTGACCTTCACCGTAAAGTTGTGTTGATCCACTGACCGTACCACGTCAGATCTATTGATCCACTGACCGCACCACGTTAGATTTATTGATCCGCTGACCGTACCACGTCAGATCTATTGATCCACTGACCGCACCACGTCAGATCTATTGATCCACTGACCGTACCACGTCAGATCTATTGATCCACTGACCGCACCACGTTAGATTTATTGATCTGCTGACCTTACCACGTCAGATCTATTGATCCACTGACCGTACCACGTCAGATCTATTGATCCACTGAACGCACCACGTTAGATTTATTGATCTGCTGACCGTACCACGTCAGATCTATTGATCCACTGACCGCACCACGTCAGATTTATTGATCCACTGACCGCACCACGTTAGATTTATTGATCTGCTGACCGTACCACGTCAGATCTATTGATCAACTGACCGTACCACGTCAGATCTATTGATCCACTGACCGCACCACGTCAGATCTATTGATCCACTGACCGCACCACGTTAGATTTATTGATCTGCTGACCGTACCACGTCAGATCTATTGATCCACTGACCGTACCACGTCAGATCTATTGATCCACTGACCGCACCACGTCAGATTTATTGATCTGCTGACCGTACCACGTCAGATCTATTGATCCACTGACCGCACCACGTTAGATTTATTGATCTGCTGACCGTACCACGATCTGCTAACTTTACCATCTAGCATTTATAGATCTGCTGACCGTATCACGTCGGATTTACTGATGTACTGACCGTACCACGTTGGATTTATTGATCTGCTGACCGTACCACGTCAGACTTATTGATACGCTGACTGTATCAGGTCAGATTTATTGATCCTATTACCGTATCACGCCAGATTTATTGATCTACTGATCGGAAAAAAATGAAAAATTTGGAATTAAAGCGAAATATTGACAAAGATGGTATAAAAAATATCTTATAAATCACGCCTATTACACCGTTGAGGAATACAAATTGGATAAGACATGTACCTGTTTTTACTGTGTTCAGCACTTCAGTAATTAAGCATGGTGAAACTATCAGGAAAGCTAGATATAGTCTTAGGTATCAATTATTACATGTACTTTAATAATTTGAACTTTTTATGTTAAAACAAACAAAAACAAAATAATAACCCTGTCATTATAATGACGTATGTTCAAATAATACTGACCACCATTTTATCAAATTTTTATGTATCTTCAGTTGAATTAATTCAATCAATAATTCATTCATTCAGTTAAATTCCTTTTCATTTTAAACTAAACGTATTTCAATACTTGTAACGCACTCAGCCTATACACATAAGTGAGTGATTATGTTATTATATAATGTATTTACGAATGAAATAAAATGTTACTTGACTTGACTTAACCTGTATCACGACTGTAGTGTTGATCCTCTGACCGTACCACTTCGAATTTATTGATCCACTGACCGTACCACGTCAGATGTATTGATCCGCTTACCGTACCACGTCAGATTTATTGATCTGCTGTCCGTACTAGTTCATATATATTGATCCGCTGACCGTACCACGTCAGATTGATTGATCCGCTGACCGTACCACGTCAGATCTATTGATCCGCTTACCGTACCACGTCAGATTTATTGATCTGCTGTCCGTACTAGTTCATATATATTGATCCGCTGACCTTACCACGTCAGATTTATTGATCTGCTCTCCGTACTAGATCATATATATTGATCCCCTGACCGTACCACGTCAGATTGATTGATCTGTTGTCCGTACTAGATCATATATATATTGATCCGCTGACCGTACCATGAAAGATTTATTGATCCTCTGACTGTACTACGTCAGATTTTGCCGCTCACAGTTGTCACTAATGAATGTCTCCCACGTATGAAATGTTACCATGACGATATGATTCCCTCAGGAGTCTGTTTTGTTTGGTATTAAAGTCTGGTAATAGACAGTGCATTAGTCTAGCTGTACAATATCAGCTAGCTTATTGATTGCACGCGTGGCTTGGACGAATGGATTGAGGGTTGAACAAAGAGGTCCGTAGGGGGATATAATAAGGGTGGATTATATGGTAGCTACACGAGTTCTCACACGAGATGGTTCTCCTTTGAATCATGAGTTAAAAGTGCTTCGTGTATTTTACATTTGGAGGAAATAAATATTAAAAGTGGAAAATTGACATTTATTCAGCGTTATTCGTATTTTGATATGATATTGATTCAATTTTAACAAAATACATCTCTCTCTCTCTCTCTCTCTCTCTCTCTCTCTCTCTCTCTCTTTTTTTTTTTTTGTTGTTCTCTTTGTTATTTCGGCTATTATTTATTGATGTATCGGACCTGATATTTTTCAAAGCAGCCTATTTGCAGCCAATATATTTTAGTTTTCCTCAAAAGAAGTATAACCAAAAAGACACAAACTTGTCTGAAAAGTTTTCGTATCTGTGAACACGCAACCGACGAGATGTAATTTTAAAAATTGTATTACAATTAAAATTCCGTTCATTCACTTTTCCATCCTTATCATGCTTGCCATATAAAATGTAGGCAACAACAGATGAAATCCACGTGTGTAGAAGCCAAAAAGTCTTACCAAATAATACCAAGTAACGGATTTTAAAAATTTGTATGGTTGGGTGAACGAAGTGAAGACTCAATTTTACCTTGCTCGTACTTGAAAAAAGCGAACATGCTTTTTTTCTCTTTGTTTGTTTGTTTGTTCGTGCTCCACAGGCCAAAGTATAGTACATTTGTAGAGGAAACTAATTGGCATACACATGTATCATCATCGAATTCGATACTGTGTAGTTTTGAGGTGCAAACTGTTGCACCACTTTTTAGAAAAACCCATTTCAAAAATGAATTTAAATGTTCACGTAATTCGAATATAATAATAATAGGCCTACACGGTATTCCAAAAAATATGACAATAATCAGTTTCACCGTTTCATTCAAAAAAAATTAAATTAAATTCTTACATTATGAGAAGCAACAGGTATAACCAATTATATCACAAAGCAATTATACAATTGATAATAAATAAAACAGGAAGGAAGTGGCATAATCATTCTAAAATCAAGGGCCGAGGTGTATATCTATTGCTTTCCATTACATTTCATATAAATATAGCCTATATCACTCATCCAACAATGCGTAATATGTAGCGTTTTCCTAGTTGTGAAGAAGTTCTGTGCAGCTCACCAACATTCACCATCATCTAAATCATCCAATCGTAAATCTCGTTCGGAAAAATGATTCAGCCTCAAACATCACAGCTACACAAATACGACACTATTACTTGTGTTTGTTATTTTGGTGGAAAAACGGATACTCTCGTGGATAATTCATTCTGAACTCGTGAAACTTGATGATTTTGAATAAATCCTATTGTTTATCGAGAATTGACCACTAGTGATACTGTGATAGGTGTGGCTAATCGCCAGGCCACCTAGATCTATACTTCATGTGGGCATTTAGAGATATTCTGATAGGTAATGTCAAATCACCCACATAGCAAACATCCCATTTGATTGGATGTTTTGTTTTGTTACGTTTGTGTGTGCGGGTCAATCACTAGTCGTCAATTAAGGGCTGTTTTTTGTATACTCGACTGAGACTTACGATATTACAATATTTTAATTTCTAAAAATATTTTGGATAGTTCAACATTTGTTACTGCTAATTTAGCCATAAAACTCATAAGCATTAATAAACCATAAGAAATATTGAATTATCACCTCTTTAATAATAACTTTATATCCACACTGTCAAGTTTTATGCGGTAAAATTACGCATTCACAGCCATCTGTGATTTGTAATTGGCATCAGAATATGAGATGTAATTCACTGTTGTTTTGGGTGTTGTTCTACAAATACTAGACATTTATATCACCTGTTATTTATGTACTAGTCTTTGGTATGTATATTAAAACGTATTGCGAGTGTAATTTAGTAGACTGCAATTTACTACTTGAAGGTTGAATGTAGTACGTAGATATACTACATGCAAAAATACAGTATATCTTTCTTGGAGATCGCCTATACCAAACGAAAACGTCCTCATTAGAATAGTTTGTTAATAGTGTCTTAGGCATAATACAAATTGACATAAACTTTTTTTTCAATGTCAATTCAGAGTCGTTAATATGAACACAATACCAGTCGGTATTTCAATCACATGCTAGTTAATTAAAAATGTATATTTTGACTTGTATTACTGTTTACAAACAAAAAAATGTTTCACAACTCTATATATCATCCCATTATTTTATTTTATTATTTCATTGAATCTTTATTAGCAACAGGGCCAACTCACAAGTGCAATATAATGTTATAGCCACAAACATTTCAAACGTATTGTCGAATCGAACACTTAAACACAAAAACAAAATTTGGAACTATATGGTAGGCCCTACAAAACAACAACAGTTGGCTTGCGTCTCAAGTCAAACATAAAACTTAATAATAAAATCCCTTTAAATTCTTAAAAGATATACTTTCTATGTCACTATTATAACCTTCAGTACAAATAATTGCATTGAACACAGATTGTATACACCCTGCGATTTAAACAACAAATTGAAAACATTCAATCAAGTCCTATAGGGACCATAAAGACATCATCGTTTCTCGCATGTATAGCAAGAAGTGTAAGAAAGAAGAAAGAAGTGTATCGTATACTGACACGGGTGTATAAATCGCCGGGGCTCGATTCCCGCCATGGTCGACCATCCAAACCAGAGTTTGTTTTTGTGGCTACCCTTAATCGTTGAATTGAGTACTGGAATGAGTCGCCACGTCCGCTTTCTTATCAGTCCCAAAAATATAATGGAATAACCTTTCAAATCATCTTTCCATTATCTCGTTCATCATTCACCGACGCCAATAAATCTTGGTCTTCATCAAAGTACTTCGTTGAACTGAATATATAAATAAATCTTCAAAGTATACACCTACCTTATACTCCTAGTATCTTATCATTATGAGATCTGGGAAAATATATAAATACATATTCAATATATAATCGCGTTGAATTAAAATAATTTATGATAACTAACCATGTTAATCCTTTCCTCGATCATGTTTTACCAGCTCATCAATTATAATTTATCACAACCTGTGGTTATATTACAGAAGTTTTTACTTGGAAATCTATATCGCTAGCATGACGCCTGGTCTTGCAGCTCTTGGCGTCAAGGCAGGGCTGGGTTGATCAAACATCGAACATTTATTATATACTTCATTGATCGTAATCTTGTTATGAATTATATTATGCAGAAAATAAATATTAATACGTTAGATTAGATAGATAGATGGAGATAGAGATGGGATGATGATTATTATTATTGTCTGCTTAACGACCCCACCAACAGCTACGTTATACGGGGGTACGAATGAACAGGTGATAATAAAACTATATAAGTTGATAACCTAAGGACGTTTACAAAAACCCATGCCTTATGAGGTACTCAAACGCACACCCATGCGGTAACTTTAGTTTCTGAAGCGGTGCCTTGGTTGACTGAGCTACGGAGGGAGGCATAGTGATAGGGAGAGTTATAGAGAGACAGTCATAAAGATACAAATAGTTGCTTGCAGACAAAGATAGAGATAAATGTGGATAAATTTGCGTGGGCTAAGCTAGTGATGTTCTTGTAAAATGTATAGCATATGTAACATAACTACGACCTAACATTGCCAGCATATCGGAGTATAGAGTCTAGTGTCAGTGGGGATAACAACTGGTTGCTACCGTACCAATTATGGTAATCTAGTGCAATATTCGAGTGAGCCTTGCGGTAATAGAGGTAGTACTGCTGGGGGAAGTTCCGTAGGAGGGAGTTGAGTGGGAGAGAAGGGGGGGGGGGAATTCAAATGACTTGACCATTAGCCGACAGCTCGGGTCAATTACTTCCATGATAATATTGTATAGAGCTTGATAGAGCCATACGTCGTCTTTATGTGTACGACCCCTTGCCTAAATGATGTTGGTACAGCAAAGAGTTCAAAAACCATTTAATTTCTTTTATTTATTCAACCATAGACGAAAGATATACTACACCTATGTTTGGTCTATAATGTAACGACCCGTATTGCTCAATCAGCTAATAGACACTGCTCACATGGCTCTGAAATCAAGTCGTACTTACTTCCGAATTTTGTTCTTTGCTTATCTTTCTTGATGATAGTGTTGGTTATTAATTAGATATTAATAATATTTGCATAGAGTACGGTACTATACTATATATTACTATAATATACTATAACTTAATAACTCCAATTTTCAGTTGTTATTAGATAGGCTAAGTTATTTGGAATACGATTGAGCGAATGATAGATGAATGATATTTTATAAAAACCCATGCCTTAAGCGGAACTCGAACCCACGCCAGACTTGACTCCAGTTTCCAAAGCAAAGTCTTGGCTAAGTGACCCAGACGAGCTACTTCTTTAATTGATTAAATTGCTGGTTCATAAAACAATATTTTATGTACATTAGAATACAAGTACAATAAATTACACGTAATACATCATTCAAATTGCCTTTGTAAAACATTGCAAAGTTTTTCCATATCATTATGCAAATGCTTTCAAAATTTATAAATAATTTGTAAATGCAGAATTGTCATTTCGATAGTGATATTGTTATCGAAATTCTTATAATAATATCATTTTCATCACTATTGTTATTATTTTCACTATTATTATTATTAATACTATAATTTTTATTATTATTAGCAGTAGTAGGCCTAGGCCTATGTTCGTTTGAAATTTAATAACTGAAAAAAAAAAACACTGGTGGAGTTAGTTAATTGAGACATTCTGCAATATAAAGTCGGAGTCATTTGTAAGTTGTAACTCACATTAATTTTTACTACCATAGCATTTCAGACCATGATAATGCATCCAACCCAATGTCTAATACATCATCTAGCTTGTAGTTTGTGGTAGGTTAACTCCCCAATTGCATGGTAATAAAACAATGTGAATGCATTTTATTCACTTCAGAAAGAGAACAGACATTTTGTTCCTCATCGTAAAAAAACTTCTGAGTGCATATTTTACGATTATTGTCTGCACCAATAGATTTTGTCTGCATTATTTTGAAGGTCTCTTTGATGGTTTTAATATGGCTTGGAAAAAACAAACCCGTGTGGTGTGAACTTTAAAAACGAGAATATTAAACTTCGTAACTCCGTGTCGTTATCATAAAATGAAAATTCATGGTAGTCAATTACAGCCAAGTTAATTAACTTCTATCGCCATGGTTTGCCAGAAAAGCGTCTATTATATTGACCGATATTTCATTTTCTCATCGTAAAAAAAAGTTAATCTTAATTTGTCGGGAGCTGTTATCGTGGTTCTATAGTGTCATAATAACCCACGGGAAAGTGGTAGCAGCACAGCGTTGTTGTCTAAGTGTTTTCAGGAAATGGTGGTCGGGGTGGGGGAGTCAAGTGCTCTAGAGTTGTCGTCACTTTGGCGCCCAACATGAGGGCCTAAAACGAAAGTTTTATAGAACAGAAGAACCAAAAAGGGAAGACTGTAGGACGAGAGAAATAGACTATCAAGTATGAATCCTTTCGCTTTTAACGCAAACCTCTTATGATCATCTTTTGTTACTATTACAATCAAATAACTCGATCTTTTCTTTTTCCCATGGACGAAGAAGTTGTCGAACTTTTGCCATGAGGTAGAAATTTTTTCTTAGACAGACTTTGACAATCACCATTATTAGCTATATTGACTAAAATCATCAATTTTCACTAAACAGCCAAGTGGCTAGTAAATATAATTTCCAATACATTAAAATATCGATCACCTATATTGGGCTCTTTCAAGAAATCTTCTGTATCATTAAAGGAAACTTCTTGCAATATATTGCCGCAAATACTAATGTTTTCATGAGCGGCACTTTAGTAGCTAGCATAGAAATAGTTCACATCACATATACATATAGGTGTTTTCATAAAGATATTCCATTTATTTACTTGGTGGTGGATTGATAGCAATTGTGTTTTAGGGTTCTTTAGAAGATTACAAAAACAATATATATAGATATATATAAAAGCAGAGGCTTATCGCATTTATCATGAAAATGTATTGTTTTGTTTAACTTTCGGTTGTAGGCCTACATATACACTCGTTCGTCAAGCATCCGGTAAAATGAAAAGCTCGCACTGCTGACTACATTTTGGATGAGAGAATTTGGTTTATGAAAAGGGAGTTAATGAATAGCAAACATTTTGATAAAAGAACAGAGAGACAGACATAAAGTTCCTTTAACCTACGGACAGATTGTGATGCGTTCGCGTTTTAGTAATTCCCTAGACTTAGTTTCAGACAGTAATATAATGTATAGCGGGTTCACTTCGCATTCATCTGTTTGCTTTAATTGCTAGAATTATGCATTATACGTACAAAAACAGAAAGCTTGTGTAGAATGAATTTTCTGTGTGTTTGTAGGCTGCATAAAAATTTCCTTTTGAAAAAGTGACTGCTATTGTGTATTTTTATTTTATATAAAACCCAAAATACTTAATTATACCCATGAAAATAGAGAGATATTGATCCCATATTTTTTTGAAACATAATATGATTACTTACATACTTTATATGGACCCTACCAGTGGCGACCCGAGTATACAAAGTCGGGGCCCAGCGCGCAAAAAGGGTGGGTAAATGTCTGGTCAGGTATCTAATTCGACATTATTCCACAAGTTTCAACGTAAATCGTTATACTCAATCAAAATATGTGTTATCCTTATGTCCGTGTATGCCGTTTGCCTAAATATTCAAGCTGAAAACGAATGCGATGTAATTCAGACTTCTACGTGTAATGTGTAGGAAATTTATTTTATTTATAGCCATAATTATGATTTTGATTGAACGAAATCATAAAACGTTCACTCATTCTGTTGAAGTGGATTTTCCGATTTTCCATGTCTTGTCATGCGGACGTTGTTGGTTCAAGGGGAAAAAAGGAATTTTAAAAATCGAAGCTTTTTTCAATACCGGTGTATATGATATAGGGAAGTTCTATACTCGCTTTATTATATTCATTGACGGACTAATAAGACTTCATTGGTGTCTTCTATCTAAACCCGTGACATTTTTGTCAATTATAACATGTTTTAATGACTATATGAGATTGATATTTAAGCTACTACAACGGTGACATTGTACTGCTGTATAACTTTCATTGTTGATGCCAATAGTCTACTGATACAATTATTGTTGCAACAGTTAAAGTTACACTTCTGCATCCTCGATGCCATTTTTTGGAGAGATAATTATTTCATCGTAATTAACTACAACGCCGACGCTATACAAAAATTAAAGAAATTATATGCATCCAACGGGACGTTGTAATTGAATTCGGTACTTACAATATACAGTCTTCGGTGATTACCTTATTCCTTATTTAAATACTATAATTGAACGTTGCTTAGCCAACCTATCGTTCTGGTGCAACGTTGACGTCTGATTGAATGATACAGCTTTAAAGCAGAGCTACATGTATTTCAACTCTCCGGCATGAACGAAGCTTAGTAACCATGGAGACGAGTGGCCGTTGATACGTTGATTCTATACATCTTAAATCGAATTAGGAATATAATTTCCAACTTCGCAAATAAAAATATAATTACCGAGCACTAGCATCGACTATTTCCACTGTCATTCGTAGATAGCACTTGATTTATCAACAATTGAATAACAAAGAAAAACATTTATCGTATTTAAAACGATTGACATAGACGGTAGCCTGGGCTCATTGGGAGGGAGGGTGGTGGGTGGTGGGTGGTGGGTGGTGGGTGGTGGGTGGTGGGTGGTGGGTGGTGGGTATCCAACTTATCTGACCCCGCGTGCTTATATGGGCCACTTTGAGCCGCCACTGTTGATAAGAGTCTGTTCAATCTGAGAGCAGTGCCCGCAAACCATCCAGTGAAACTTTATGATACCGTTGAAAAGGTTTTCTTTTATCTGAAAGTCAGATCATCGAATAATCTAGGATTCTCTGTTTTGATGACTTTTAAATGAGCAAAAATTATTTGAAGATTATCAATTGGGTGAATCGAGTTGAATTGAAGAATGGATTTTGAAGTGTGAACAAATCAAAGAAATCATTGGTGTTGCATTTGATTACCGGTATGTATAGGAAGAAAGAAAGATGTCTCCCCTAACTCAATGAGACAAATGACACGCTTATATAGAGCAAAGAGATTAAATGAATATAGTATAAGCCGTCTACATCACTGGAAATGATTATAAAAAGTGACTATAAAGATACTATAATAAGATGGGCTGTTCCTCCATCTAACAACTTGTATCGATTATCTTCGATAATTAACCGTAAAATATCGATATTTTTCCCCTTTTCGATAATCGTATCGAATGTCCGAATATCGTATCGTATTAAAATTTTGAATTCATGTGCGTCTTTAGAAAAGCGTTTCGTATTGACTTCGGAGATTGAGAGTTCGATGAAGTGTTACTTTCGCGCCGTTCTCACTGATTGGAGAAATCATGCAAACAGAAGGTGGGGACATTTTGCAAGATTTAAAAGATATGTTCGGTAATCGATAAAAACGTAGTGAAGAAATTGAATCGATTATCGTATAGTTTGAAAGACTATTATTCTTAATCGATATTCGGTTATTATTGACAATTCCTTAATAATAACTCTATAAACTATGTAACTATTATCATTTTTACAGCACACAAAAAAACGTCTGACTGTTCTTGATTGCATAGATAATTACATAAATATAAATTACTAAATACTGAATACAAATTATCTCAGCCTTTTAAATGAGGGCTTCGTGTCAAAATTTCGATATTATTAAAAATACAATTTTAAAAATCTCAAGCTATTCCGGATGACTCATTTTGTGCTCTTTCCTGACAGTTCCTGATAACACCGTGACCTGTAGCTAAAGCTAGCGCAGAGAACTGGAGAACTTTATTTTTGTGATAATAACTTAGTCGTAGCACGTCGTCTCTTAAGCAGAATGGCACCATTTTAATGATGTCGCTAGGGGCGCGATCACAAAGAATACGAGATTCATCAGAGGAAATATCAAATAGACACTTTTTAAAATATAATTCTGGCTTTATATAGAAAAATAATAATTTTCGAAACACTCTGCATGAGATGTCACTGTATAAAGAAACTGCATTTTACAATATTTTCATTCAATTGAACTTCAGTTTCATTCTGTTTTCTTTTTAGCACGACTATGTATATAGTAACTTCTGACGGTGACAAAAGAGTCTGCACCCTAATGCCAAACACTTAACATCAATGTGTGAAAATTTAGATTATGATGATCCACATTTATGGGCGTACATTTTTCACAGTGTTTTGTTCATGAGCATGCCTACAAACCACACGCTGACAAATCTACCTAATTTCGAATGCGAATTTGAATGTTGGACCATAATCGAATTCGATTAATTAAAAAAATTCAAACTGATATAATCAAACGAATTTTTAAACACTTTGTTCGTCAGCATGTAAATCTTATTATTATAAAGTAATTGTTAATGAAGGCTGAGGATGACAAAGTTGGATCGTTCGGACGGGGCACCAAAAGGGCAATTTACCACCCCAGAGAAAGTGAATAATGAGTATAATTGGATGAGCGAAGCGAAGACTCAATTACACTATACCGAAAAAAAGTGCCTGTTTTTTTTTGTTTTTGTTTTTTTGTTTTTTTGTTCGCGCTCCACAGGTCAGACAAAAATTCAAAATCAGTTGAAACTTGGCACACATATGAACCCCTATCTGACTTGATGCTGTATAGTTTTGAGGCACGATCGGTTGAACAACTTCTGAGAAAACTCATTCCAAAGTTTTCAAAAATCCCATTAGAATAACCCAGAGGAAAACATTCGTGAAAAATATTTCATCTGAGAGAATTTAAATTCTCAGAGAATTTCAATCTGATAATGATACACATTATTCCGAACTTTTACTCAAATCGGATCAGCCGTTTCGATGAAAAAAAATATATAATGTTATTTGTGTCAATTATTCAAAGCTATTAAGATACCTATTAAATCAAAGCAACAAGTGTCACCACTTGATTGTAAACGATTAAAACAAAGCCTTCTTTATTATGATATAAATTACTAGGCAAACGCGTTATGTGTTTCCGCGTTGATGGATGAGCTGGAACATATCAACTTATCTTTGGATTGGTCATTATATATATATACACCTTGAGATCCAAACCATTACATCACTGCCATCTTATTTTCCAATTATAATTTATATAATAATAAAGAAGGCTTTGTTTTAATCGTTTACAATCAAGTGGTGACACTTGTTGCTTTGATTTAATAGGTATCTTAATAGCTTTGAATAATTGACACAAATAACATTATATATTTTTTTACATCGAAACGGCTGATCCGATTTGAGTAGAAGTTCGGAATAATGTGTATCATTATCACATTGAAATTCTCTGAGAATTTGAATCCTCTCAGATGAAATATTTTTCACGAATGTTTTCCTCTGGGTTATTCTAATGGGATTTTTGAAAACTTTGGAATGAGTTTTCTCAGAAGTGGTCAAACCGATCGTGCCTCAAAACTATACAGCATCAAGTCAGATAGGGGTTCATGTGTGTGCCAAGTTTCAACTGATTTTGAATTTTTGTCTGACCTGTGGAGCGCGAACAAAAAAAAAAAAAAAAAAAAAAAAAAAAACAGGCACTTTTTTTTCGGTATAGTGTAATTGAGTCTTCGCTTCGCTCATCCAATTAATGGAAAATAAGATGGCAGTGATGTAATGGATTGAATCTCAAGGTGTATATATATATATATAATAACCAATCCAAAGATAAGTTGATATGTTCCAGCTCATCCATCAACGCGGAAACACATAACGCGTTTGCCTAGTAGTAACTAATTTAACAAAATGTGAATAAACTAAAACAAATAGTTCCGGGATATTATTGGACGTTATACATTTTCGGGCCAAAGAATCTTCTATTGTGTCTCTTTATATCTTTCCTTCGACGATTGTTCTTTGCCTATTTTCAATCCAAATCTTCTTTTCTTCAACTCTACTTATCATTCATCACTTTGTATTGATACAATGTGTTATTTATCATCATCCAACATATATAAGTTGTACATATATTATATTAATAGCATGAATTATAGAAGTCATCCTATAGTTTTACATTCCATGCCGGCTCTATGTTGAAGATGCGATGTGTGTACCTACACTAGGCAAACGCGTTATGTGTTTCCGCGTTGATGGATGAGCTGGAACATATCAACTTATCTTTGGATTGGTTATTATATATATATACACCTTGAGATCCAAACCATTACATCACTGCCATCTTATTTTCCATTAATAATTTATATAATAATAAAGAAGGCTTTGTTTTAATCGTTTACAGTCAAGTGGTGACACTTGTTGCTTTGATTTAATAGGTATCTTAATAGCTTTGAATAATTGACACAAATAACATTATATATTTTTTTACATCGAAACGGCTGATCCGATTTGAGTAAAAGTTCGGAATAATGTGTATCATTATCAGATTGAAGTTCTCTGAGAATTTGAATCCTCTCAGATGAAATATTTTTCACGAATGTTTTCCTCTGGCTTATTCTAATGGGATTTTTGAAAACTTTGGAATGAGTTTTCTCAGAAGTTGTTCAACCGATCGTGCCTCAAAACTATACAGCATCAAGTCAGATAGGGGTTCATGTGTGTGCCAAGTTTCAACTGATTTTGAATTCTCGTCTGACCTGTGGAGCGCGAACAAAAAAACAAAAAAAAAAAAAAAAAAAAAAACAGGCACTTTTTTTCGGTATAGTGTAATTGAGTCTTCGCTTCGCTCATCCAATAAGGGCTCGTGCACGCGACTGCATGGTGACTCCTTTTGAGTGACTGAAATCCCATTTTCTTGAATTCTTTCGCCTCTGAGCGTCATCTATCGCCCGACGCTTAGCGTCTCCAGGCGTCTCTGCTTGTCACCGAACCTCTCCCCCCCCCCCTCCCCCCCTAACAAACAGCCCGCGGACGTCTTTCTAACTCTTGACATTCTCGGTATGTTCACTTGGAAATTAGTATAATCAATTTCAAATAAGATCACACCCGTTTGAACTTCAGGCTGCGTTTTATTATCTAGTAATGAACTATTTGAACAGTTCTAATTCGGCACCCGAACCCAATCACAACTGACTTCAGATTTCGATTGCTAGATCAATAATTGATGATTAGTGTATATGATGACTCCATATGTTATACGTGTAGGCCTTCCTTTAGATTTGTTCGATGATGTATCCATTCAATGATTCAGTATTTATGCCATAATACATTCAGTATTTTATCCAGTATATTGTTCTGTCATCACTATTTTATATTCAAATGGTGATCCTCAGTGAGAATACTATAATCTCGGCTGTAATATGAATTAAATAATCTATAGTGCAGATATTGAAACACAGAAAACGAATTTAAAATCAAATGATACGCTCAATCTATTATAGTAATGAATCAATTAACAATGGGATTAAAAATGTGAGTTTCAGGAAATATATAAAGTTTACATTTTCGTTCTCAATGTCGTCCGCGCGTTATTAACTTATTACAATTGAGTGAGTATGAATGCAATTATCATTGTGCTACAGTGATAAAGCATTTGTTCGATGAAAACAGCGTCTTTGACTCAAATTAGAATGCTTTGTTGAATTGGAAGGATTATATAGTGAGGGAGTTATCTTCTCAAGAAAGAGAATTGCCCAAAGACGGCCATAGCTAAGAGGCTAAGACAATTTAGAAATCCATATCAACAGACTTGAGCCACGAACCCTTGGTAGAATGAAGAGGAATTTAATCTCCCGAATGCTAGGATTTGAGGCGAACGCAGATTTGCATTCCACATTATCTCTGAATTGCCTTCAACTTGAGCTGAGGCTAAGAGTAAAGACCACTGATTGTATTAAATATAAAAGAAGAGATAATCAATAAGTGCACAAAGACTGGTTAACAAACGTCTAGCTCCTTTCAGGAGACAGTAATCACGTAATTCGCCTAATACCACATTATAAACAATTTAAGTAACACCTATTCATATAATTATTTTATGTGGAAAACGATCGTTAGTGGTTATTGTAGAACGTTCTTGGCGATATGTTTTTGAAATGTATATATAAAACTTGTGTGATAAAGAAGAGCCAGCTCGACCGCCGCTTAGTACTGGATTCATGGGAACTGAGTCTATCTGTCAAAAGTCATCACTGAAACTAACCAAACCACTGCATTGAAATGCATCTCGAGTCGCTTACACATGACAACTCTAGTCGCCACGTAACAAAACATATTACTTCGGGTCATTAAATGAAATCAAGAAAACCGTCTTCAGAATCGACATTCATTTGCTGAGAACACCAGAACAATGCGATTGTAAATACCTTGCGAGTTGTGAAAGAAGAAAATAGTAAAAGTCATCACAGTTTGTCATTCAGAGTATCCCTAGTATGTGAAGTAATATCTCTCATTGGCTGTCACCGCCACTTTGAAACAAGTTCAAAGTGGCTATTTGTCTGCCCGGAAGTACATGTGGAAAATGGCAGAGCCGCAATTTTAGGTTAGATCAAATTAGTTTAGAACAAGCTCGTTGGGTTAAAGTTGATCAGGTTAGTTAGTTTGGGTTGAATTTTAGTTTTATTCAGATCATCTGAATAAAACTATAAATCAATTCATACTAACTATCTACCACAACAATTACACGTAACAGATAGTTTGATATTCCTTTGAATATAGAGGCTGCCAAAAAAAGTATTTGAATTCTGCTATCAATTTTAGACAAGAAATCGATGAAAAGCGTAGGACTTATATTCAGCGGCCGCCTAGTGGATTTGAAGGATTGATTTGATTACCTGAAATATGCCTGTTTAATCTTGTTTTTCATTCGATGGAAAGTCGAAAAGTTTCAGTAGAGGGTGTATGCTATTTGTCACGTTGTATGTATTTAACTTACCCAAAGGTCAATTTATCGATTTTATTGTAAAATTTATAAACAAATAAATGACCACTGAATATATATATATATATATATATATATATATATATATATATATATATATATATATATATATATTCAAACTGAATTATATAGTTTGGTTTATCAATGGTTTATTTAATAATTTCACAGTTTATTGGAGAAGATTATTCAATAATGTGGCAAAAATGGTTTCTACTGCGACACAATATAACAATGAACAATTAATTGTCGTAATGAGAAAAAAATTGAATATGGATAAATATAATTATATATATATATAACCAAAAACGTTATGAAAGAACATGAGAACAGTTTGGTATGATGATAAGAATAAACTCTCATTATACAAGTGCAAAAATGACTAAATTAATAATATCAATATCATTAAAAATACAGATTAAAGGAGATGTTGTCTATAGGTAAAAAAAGAAAAGAAAAAAATTGGAAAATGGAAATAAGAATAGAATATTGAACAACCTAAAGCAAATAGATTCATATGCATGTTGAACTGGCTATTTCCTCATTTTAAATTATGTATACAAAGGTGTCTGAAGTGTGGTAATTGTACGTTGGATGTGCTTCATTGAATAAACCAATCGTGACAAGACTTCCAGCGTTATATTTGTCTGAATATTCAACTAAATTATTTACATACCCAATGTATGAATTTCACCAATGCATACTTTTCAGTTTCTTGTTTTTAATTATAACCGTTCTCGTAGCATGCACTGTTCTTCGAACATAAAATAGTTACAAAGAACACACCATATGTGTATGAAAATCTGATGATAATGTGATAACTAAATGATGATTTAATCCAGACATGGTCTCCTTTCTTACTGAGTGTCACTCAGTATAGTGCAGCTATTGATAGTGCACTTATGACTTCACATTGAAGTGGTGTAAAGAAGAACTTAATTCGAAGAGACGAGCTGAGGATCTGTGAGATGCTAATCACCTGTATCTTCTATTTGTGACGTCACAAACAACTAGCTTACATTTTACAGCTTACTAGCATGCTTTTTGTAAGCATTTTTAAAAAGCCGAATGGCGTTATTCGTCACACTGTTTAATATCAGAGTGTATATTCAACATTTGCCGGCTATGAATCTTCAAAAGCCTTCCATTTGATTAAAATCAATTGTTTTAATACAAGATTTTAATTATTTTTAAAACTCAACTGAAGTACAGCTTTCTTAAAATCTTGAGAACATTATTCAAATAAGAATAATGCACAGATACTCACTGACAATATTTGAGTCGAAATGAAACGTAGCATTGCGTTTTCAATATATTCACATTGAAAATATGTGGAAGTGCAGTGTGATAATTTTTCGAGTTGTATGTGTTTTTCATGCCAAATGATGATTTCCTATTTTTATAAATCGTTCGAAAACCATTAAATTGAATGTCACCCAGTTTTATTTGCATCATATATAAGAAAAGTATGGTTTGAACTTCAGTCCATCGTGGATTGTAATACAGCATTCGCACTAACAATAAATTGAAGAACCGATTTGCGCGACTCTGAACGTGGCCCATGGCGATAAGCTTCTACCCTATACATTGTAATCAAGATTCATGAAGTTAATCAGATCATTAGTGACATCGCTTTTAACTTGAATCTTTTTTAAATTAATTGGTTTTCAAGTGGCAGTAGAAGTTCTGTCAGTTTGTATAAGACAGAAATTTCACATTAATTGAAATTGTATCATAGGAGTTATTATTAGTAGATAATTATTCAATTCGAGCAAGAGATCAAAATAAACTCTTAGAAAATCCATTTGATTTCTTTTCTTCGATTCGATCTTACATGGTTTATTAACAAGGTTTCGTGATAATATTATTCTCTAATAGACCTACTTTCTTGAAACGAGTTATTCTCGTCAATAATAATTATATTCAGTCTCTGTCAAATCCTGCATTGAATAGTAAGTTATATTTGTTATGTCCCCTCTAATGTCTTCAAATAGTTATAGCTTATACTTGAACCGGAATTGTATTCATTTTATATACCGTTAGGTTGGTACTGAATTATCATGAGTCAATATTAGATATAGTTTTCCATATTCTAACTCTCAAGGTATTAGGGACGAATAAGGGAGTACTGCGATTCAGGCATAGCTTCAAATTTTGTAAACCATCTATATACAGATGTCGACGACGCCATGCGATACGACATTTGTAGACAAAGATCCTGATTATAGGTCTATTCTGTCAAGTAATTAACGGGTTGGGAGAGAGGCGAAGAGAATGATATGCAGAGAGTGGGTGAGTGAGTGAAATCATGCGATAATTCACGGCTGCAGTGCAACTGGCGGTAAAAGAAGGTGGAACTGTTAGATGGATTACATTGTATGCATGTCGATTTGACGGGCGAGGCTGCTAAGTTGTATTTCAAAATGATTTACTTTCACAGTTGATTACTTGGGATGACCCAACAGTCCAAGACCTGCCTACTAGTCCCCTGTCAAAACGATCATCGTTATAGCTTTGTAGTGAAAAAACAATGTTTGATATACAGTGAAAAGCATGATCCTTATTGTCATTGAGACAGTTAGCACTCACATATGAGTATCGAATGTCCGATTGGTAAGATGCTCAATCTCGATTGATCGCCTAGTGAGCGAATAGTGCGTGGTTAGGAGAGTAGGGGTTAGCTACAATATCGTAAACGCCGTTGGGAAGCTAAAAGTGAAGCCATTGATGTGTGGAAATGCGCGTTATCCAGTCAATTTGGTTGTCAGCCAAGCGTACAAGCTGATACATAGCTGCTAATCCAAGCTACCCATGCACAGAACATGCTTTCGCTTGATTCTTAGACGAGCTGGAATGACTTGACTTAATGTCTGCGTTTACTTTCTTCAATAACTCGGCGTTGTAAGATACACTTTCTTGAATAACATGTATGTCAAAATACGTGTTGAGACGTATAAAAACTGTATTCATAGTGGAACATTGATTAGTTAGCGAGTTATAGCTGGCTTTGATTTAGATCGTCTACAGTAGATGCTAATATTACATGAAACATTGGTGAATAATAATATTACTTATTATTAGATATTCATAGTGCAGTTGTATAGAGACAAAATGTTGTCAATTCTGATTTAGTTTAATTTAGTCGTAAACTTGGCACCTCCACCGTTATTTGGAGAGAGACTTTGAGAGAGTTGGGTCCTTATCATTAAACTTTCGGAAATGAAGTATATGTTCGGTGTACTGAAATCTGTTATACCGTGATGCCGTGCTATCTTGGAAGTATATTTTCTCAAGAAAAACATGCTTCTATGTACTTCCTCACCATGTATAGATATTGAATCTTACAGAATTCTTGTCACTAGCATTTTTCAAACAGTGTATCGTTGCAGAAAGTTCAAATCTCCGCCTCAACATCTATCGTAAAGAGCAATTTATTTTTAGGATGTATACTTCGTCGAGATCGTAAAATTCTCCACATTTTAAACGTAAGTGTGCTTACTTAGGGAACACCCTATTAGTCAATCGTTTGACTAGATAGTAGACACGTGTCTACAAAATGTCCAATGTTTGACAATCTACATTCGCCCTGACTCATATTCCCCTCTTATATATAACTGCATTTCAGTGTTGACTAAGGGTTGAAATATATTATTCTGTCACCAAACTGTACTATAGCATCCCATTTCCATCTATTGACAATATTACCGAGGATCGTATTGCAAATTGCCAAACCCTCAACTCTTATCATGCTATTCTGTTTGTTAGTGATGTAATATTATACTGCTGTAGATAAAAGTAATGTATTCGCGTTCGATACATGTAGGGTAAATTGGAATAATGATGGAATCGGGATTTCTGTATTTTTTATTCTAGGCATATTTGGCGGGTATATAATTCGTTGACTATAATATTGGAGACTTGTTTGGTTTGACTTTAACCCTTTACAATATAATTGGAATTAGAGAAATTAAAGCGGATTTGAAATATTAAACCTTGGATTCAGATAACCATCGCTAGAGGTCTACTTTGCTATTTTTCAACTTTTAACGAGGCATACGATGCGATCATCTCACACAGTATACCAGTATTGATGTACTGCTTCAGTTGGAGATCAGATCTCAGTACACAGTTGGTATCAGTTTCACAAATACAATTGATATCTCTCTCATCAGCGCAGTTCCTGGTGTTGAGGTTCATTTTTTTTAAATAATTAAAATAGAGTGGTGAGATCGCTCTTGTGGTGCCCCGTCCAAGCGATCCTATCCATAGCCTTAATTGGGGAACAATGATTTTGTATCAAGTTTCGATGTTGAAAAAAAATCATTTGTAATTAGGTCCATAGATTTTAGTTTTCAATTGTTGTAGACCGTTATATTGCGTGAATGGCGTAAAATAATAATAAAATTGATATTACATATATTAATTACGCGTCAAATTTTGGGTGAACGCGGTTTCTGTGCGTTTGTTGATATCAATGCGTTACAATAGGCCTATTGCAAGTTACAGTTAACAGTACGCGATTATTTCAAGCTTCAATCTTTGTCGTTTGTCGTTCAATGTCGTTTTTTCGGCCAAATCAACGAATTAATTGATAATGAAATTGTATATAGAAATCTAAATATAGAGAACAATTTCGGTAAGGGTAATTTGATATAGTGATTTTAATTAATTGTCCTCATCGCGTGTTCTATATCCTCTTCTACATCTCGCCCCGTGGGTAGGTATTCTTGAAATAGACTCACTCATCTATTTTCATTATTATTTTAAGACCTTTCCTTGAATATACATACACCTCGCCGACACTACTCAATTTTTCATCAACATTTTTCACCGCTATAATATATTTACTACGTCCAAAAATGATGGCGTAAATGTACCGAGCATGAAGGCGATGCATCTGACAACGTTTTAATGGGAGGGTATAAAATCATTTTACTAATTGGCCGCCTGTCATGTGACTTATCTCTCTTCTACCCCTACCCCTCCCCCCTACTCCTCTTCTCCCTACCACCGTACTGACTCATCAATTACCGAATTAGTTGCCTCAAAGGTCCACAAGGGGCGCTTTAAAATGCGACGAACCTTATCCTATTCACGTCGTATAAAGCTGTTCGCTGGATATAATTAATACCGTGCATGAATAATAAGTAAACTGTAAGCTAGAGCTTTCCCATGTTATTAATTTGTGATAGGCTGATCGTGCTTCAAGGTTTCGTTATGAACCTTCTCTTTTCAACAAAATAAGATGACCAGCATAATATTTTATATGCGTTTAATAATATCACACTATGGTCGTCGGTCATATGTCAGCAGTCCTGGTGTCAAAGTTCATTGTTTTTATTTAAAATAATTGAAATGGGGTGGTAAGATCACCCTTGTGGTGCCCCGTCCAAACGATCCCACTTTAATCCATGGCCTTAATTGGGGAACAATAATTAAGTATCAAGTTTTGATGGTAATTATGATTTTTCCATTTTAAATTGACATCGGCAAGGAGGGGGGAGGTGCCCTCTCCTTTCTTCCTGAATATTGTATTGTAAATCATAAAAATATCATATATTTCGCAATTTTGTGTAATTAAAAAAATGTTGCAAATGTTTGAGAGCTTGAGTGGAAATAACTACACCGTGGTGAACCGTGAATAGTATCTATACCTACTTCAATTTCTCTTGTCAAACAGTTGAATGTTAATGATATCTGATAGAAATCTAAAGTCAACTGAAGTGAATTAGTACAAATTCAAAATACCTCCCAAAAGAGCACGAAAAATAAAAATTCATAATATGTCCTGTGAACCTGACCATAGTGCCATAAACTCGGGCAACCCGAGACGAAAGAATAGTGGCTTATCAATCTATTTCGCCACTCGGGGAATTAGAAAACGCTGCATATTAAGGCTGTTACGAATAGTAGTGAACAAACCTATTATTAATGAAATGTAAAAATACAAATTACCGGCCCTGTAAGGTCAGTGCTGATTGCTGAACCCCTATGAGATGTGAGAAAAATAAAAATGAGTGAGAAAACGGTTATCTCACTTAAAATGGCCGATTGGTAATGGTAAATCGGCCATTTCAAGTGAGATAATCGTTTTCTCACTCATTTTTATTTTTCTCACATCTCATTTATCTCAGGAATCCATCAAGGATTAAAGGATTAATCCTTTAAAAAGGGGAAAAGGATTAGGTCCAGAGCCACTTGCTCAGTGTGACATGGGAGCTGAGATTAGACCGGACCTCGGTTCGATCCCTGTCGCCGTCCAAAGCTGTCCTCACTGCCCTTCCCATTACGTAAGAAGACTTCATCTCATCTTTTATTATCTTTCACCTTTTAGTTTTCATCACTGTGCGTCGTTAAACCCAATATAAATGAAAAACGAATTGAACTCTTTTTCGAAAGTTTATAAAAAGGTAGCATCTGGGCCTGGCTGTCAATCGCACAATGGATTTCTGAACTATTGGGTGCGTGCGTGAAGAAGAGACATTATTTTTCTTGACGTCTTTCCTTTGTATTGTTTGACATGTGATGACAGCGGTGTTCTTTGCATATATAATACGGGATGGTTTTCCAAAAAAACAAATACAACCGTATTATAAATAAAGCCTTTGGCACTTGCTGGCGTATAAGCTTTCACGCATTGTGGCTGCAATGCAATGTCTTACTTGGACGGCGTCTAAGCTAGGCCGGGGTTTAAACTCCGTCTTTGCAATCCACCCTATATTTTTGCTGTCCATTTTTACCTCACCGCGTACCGTTCCATACAAATAACACGTAACCTATCGTGAATGTCAGTTATGGATCAACAATATTTTTAAATGTACAGAAAATGCTTCTTGAATGGTGTGAAGCAGTTTCACTACAGTATGTTCGTACGGGAAGTCACTACAACAGTATGTATGTTATTACATTGACACTGAAAACGTTACGCTGCTGTGGTAGATTCCCCATAAGAGCTTAACAATGTGTTATTCTCACCAATCGAAGATACCAATTATTTGACGGCTTGATTACAATATGTTCTTATTTGTCTTATTTGCAGTATTACGAGATGAGTTTCGCGTGGAACCAAAGGACACTCGTGTAGCTGCTGGAGAAACGGCGTTGCTAGAATGTGGGCCACCCAAAGGTCATCCAGAGCCGAGTTTAATCTGGAAGAAGAACGGTCACACATTGGATATGAATAATGCCAAACGGTAAGGGTACATGGATTCCGCATGAAAAAAATGATACATTTTTTTGGCAAATGTAGATAACTTGGCCATGAAGTCATTGGCTATGAAGGGTATAGGATCGTTTGGACGGATGGGACGATGGCGATCTTATATCACAGATGAAATGATATGATACTGATTGACTTTGGATACCGTTATCGACCTTCATATCCACCATGCACATTCACACCATTCACATTGCTCAGAACATCAAGGAATTATATTTCTACCCTACTGATGGGCGCTTCAGAAAAAACTGCGATTAGTTCATCCGTCACTTGAAACTTTTTTTTTCACTGCGAACTTATGTGATAGAATTGGTAGCCCAGTATACACGAAAGGAAAAGGTCGTCGTTCTACAATCCAAACACAACAAACACAGATATTATATAGTATATGAAGCTGTGGTATTTTGCGGGATTTTTGATGAAGTAATTTGCGATTAGAAACTCGACTACATCTTTCAAAAGCGTTAAATGTTCAAAACTGTGACAAGTTTTTCCGAAACTATATAAAATTTTCTTGAAATTATATCATTGGTAAACCACTTTCATATCTCATTGATTCAATGCAAGTCTAGTAATTAATAATATATTATATAATGAAAAATAATTGTTTGAAAATAATGAATTTTTAAAAATTAACAACTCCTGAAATCTGGTGTACACTGGTCACGAAATCCCTTGAAATATTCTTGAAATCTCTCGAAATCTTCTTGAAATCTCCCTGAAATTTCTTGACATCTTGAAATCCCGTGAAATCGCCCTCAAATCCCTTGAAATCTGAAATCAGATGGACTTCAAATACATTGTTTGTATTGTATTGTACCATCTCAATGATTGTACCAATTAAGTGATTGATTTGCCATGAGACTTTTAATGGTAATGATGTGTAATAATCTAATAATGATTTTTTTGTCAGGTTACAAATCGTTGACGGCGGTAATTTGATGATCACCGACGTCCGTCAGAACGACGAAGGGCGCTATCAGTGTGTGGCTCAGAACATGGTGGGCACGAGAGAGAGCACTCCAGCCATGTTGACAGTGCATGGTGAGTAGATAACGTACCTCCAGGCAGTAGAGAATCTCGGCTGTGAGGTAACGTACTATACTAACAAAACAGAGCGGTTGTGTCACAGTGCAATTGAAGCATAGACACACTAGGCGAAGCGTATAAGCCAATATCTAGATAATTCCAATTATATGTATAAACCAGGCTTGAATTTTTAAAAATTCTAGGATAGATATACGATTGTGAAATGACGTGATAAACAACACTAAACTGAACATTTTTTATTGCTAGTTGCTTCTAGGTAGCTTTTTCTATATATTATATTTTATGTTTTTTGATAGATAATACGAATAGTAAAACATTCATTTTATGGCGGTTCATCCTGACACTGATACATCTGACCAACTTACCAGAAAATTTCTTCATCAGCTTTTTTAAGTTCAAATGTATAATCCAATTTCATTTAGTTACATATCAATCAATTTTGTAATTTGAATGAGGATTTAAAAGGGTAAAATGACATGTATTTTGTAGGCTCGAAACATTTTCGCACTGATAGGTGTTTATAAGGAGAATTCCCCCTCCCCCCCCCCCCTCCGTGTCCCCTGTTCAGACTAAACAATAAAATAAGCTTCTGCAAATACAATATGTATGGAACTTGAAGAATTTAACTCCACTCAAATAAACTCAAAAATCGTATTGTTGCTCAGTACGTATGATTGTTCGGATATACTTTCATGCCGATTGGTCAGATTGCTGGACCCAATGAAATAACAATAATTAGATGAGCGTAGCGAAGTCTTACTCCACAGGTCACAGGGTTTGACTGATCGACATGAAACTTTTTATGTAAACGCAAACTCATCCAACTTGGAACTGTATAGTTCTTGGGATGAATCGGTTCGACGAATTTTGAGAAATATCATCTCAAAATTTCTAAAAACCCCATAAGATTAGACTGGGCAAGAAAATTTGAAAAATAAAAGTTCTCCAAAAAAATGAAATTTTTCCTGAATGTGAACACAATAAAAATAATACAAATTATAACAATTTTGTTTGCAATTCAGACCAGCCGTTCTGAAGAAGATAATTAAATACATGTTTTTCATTCGACAAAAGATAGAAATTATTGCAGAAACATTGCTGTTACACTGCTTTCTGGATTCGATATTCGCCGAATTTTCATAGGATTCAAGGTGTGTAGAGTTTACCAAAGTCGACCAAGTGACGCAGATAGAACTTCTTTAACGATGATATACCTTATTCAGATATCTCGCTCATCTTAAACGCATATGTTGCGTTTGACTGTTAGATGAGCGTAGCGAAGTCTCCATCCCACTCTTATAGGGGTTTGTCTGTGTGTTTTGTTTTTTTTAAGCACTCCACAGGTCGCAGGGTTTGACTAATGGACATGATTTTTTTTTTGTACACGCAAACTTATTCAACTTAAAACGGTATAGTTTTTGGAATGAATCGGTTTTACCGATTTTGAGAAATATCATCTCGAAGTTTGTACAAAACCCCATAAGATTGGGCTGGGCAAGAAAATTTGAAAAATAAAATCTCTCCGAATGACATAAGATTGTCTCTGAATGTGTATACATGAGTAATACACATTATCACCATTTTGCATGCAATTCAAAGCAGCCGTTTTGAAGAAAAAAAAAATTAACTGTCCTTAGTCATCAAATGTATCATAAAAACAATGACAGAATTAAGTTACTGAGATTCACTGCTTCCTAGATTCAATATGTGCCCAACAATGAAGTATTTTCATATGCGTCAAGGTGTGTAGAATACCAGAGTCGATAAAGTAGCAAGGGTAGAACTACTTTAACGACTTATGTACCTTATTCAGATATCAAGGTGTGTGGAATACCAGAGTCGATAAAGTAGCAAGGGTAGAACTACTTTAACGACTTATGTACCTTATTCAGATATCAAGGTGTGTGGAATACCAGAGTCGATAAAGTAGCAAGGGTAGATTTACTTCAACGACTTTAATACCTTATTCGGATATCTCGCTCATCTTACAACGCATATTTCGCGTTTGCGTAGTCAAATAAAGTCAGATGGAGACTGTACTTCATTCACCCAACAAAAAAGTTGAGTGACAGGAAAAGAAAGTGTATAATGATTTTTTTTTATTATTAATTCAATGAAACGCCCAGATACTTGAGAATATAACTAGAATAGTAACTGGACAGTAAACAACTAGAAAAATATCTGATATGGGTGTATATGCCAGGTTTCTTGAAGAATTACACGAAAATTTCAAAACAATGTTCATAATCATTTTATATGCATGAAACAGAAACTCATGGTAATCTGATGATATAACTAGAATAGTGACTGAAAGACTGAAACAATATCTGTTAATGAATAATTATTCATCTAGTGTCTCATTATGTTGCATAGGTGTCAGATTTCTTCAAGACAAATAACAAAAGTTCAATAGACCTTCAGTGTACAGGTGAAGACTGAAGTAGACTACAATGTAAATTAATTAGTGTTCTAAAATTACTAAAATCTAAAATTACTCATTATCAAATTCCAAAGTACAAAGGCTGAAATTAATATTTCCGCTGGTTCGTTGTGAATTTTGTTTTTCAAACATGTAATAACTAATCAGCAGGACCGTATCAAGATATTTTGCACCCCTAGACCCAACATTGTTCGCCCCCCCCCCCCCTCTCCCATCATTCCCTCATTTACTTAAAAGCAATTTGCCATCAAATTTGTCATCAATTAATATTTTTTGAGCATTGTTTTTTATTACTCTCTTCAAAAAGAAGTTGACATCTCACTATATAAATGTATGCTAGGAAAACGCGTTATGTGTCTCCGCGTTGATGGATGAGTTAGAACATATCAACATATCTTTGGATTGGTTATATATATCCACGTTGAGATCCAAACAATTACGTCACTGCCCTCCTATTTCCTAATTGATTTTTATGATAATATAGAAAGCCTTGTTTTAATCGTTTACAATTAAGTGGTGACACTTGTTGCTTAGATTCAATTGGTATCTTGATAACTTTGAATAATTTTTAAAAAATCATCATATATTTTTTTACATCAAAACGACTGATCCGATTTGTATGAAAGTTCGGAATAATGTGTATCATCACTATATTGAAATTATCTGAGAATTTTAATTCTCTTGAAGGAAATATTTTTCACGTTTTTTTACCTGGGATTTTTGAAAACTTTGAAATGAGTTTTCTCAGAAGTGGTTACCGATTGCGCCTCAAAACTATACAACATCGAATTAAATGAGGACACTTGTGTATGCCAAGTTTTGACTGAATTTTCATTTTCGTTCGACCTGTGGAGCGCGAACAACAACAAAAAATGTACTCTTTTTTCGAAATTGAGTCTTTGCTTCGCTCATCAAATAATATTAAAAACAGTCCTTTTTGAAAAAAATACAACTTTATATGGTGAAGAATTTTTCAATTCATTGGGCTGGTGAAAATTTGGTGTTCCTTTAATACTTTGACGCCTAAGGCCCGGACCTCGTGGGCCTGTGCCTTAATAGTTAATACGGCCCTGCTAATAAGTAGTATAAACGAAAATTAACTTCTTGGAATTTTTTTTTACAGTTCTGCATGCAATACTCATTATTTCTTTATTTTTTTCTCTCAGTGAAACCATTCTTCATAACCGAGCCGAAAGACATCACCGCCATCAACAGCCAAGTCGTTCAGTTTGAGTGTCGCGTGGGTGGCGATCCTGATCCCCACATATTGTGGCGACGTGACGACGGGAAAATGCCAATTGGTCGTGCACAAATACTCAACGACAAGTCTTTGAGAATAGACCGTGTCACTACCGAAGACGAAGGTGTTTACATTTGTCACGCTGAAAATGTTGTCGGATCTGTTTCCGCGCGAGCTGCTCTCATCGTGCACGGTAAGAAACTCAATTGGAATTTTACTGTAGATTACGCATGAAGTTTATTCTATCCATTTTGTTCTTCTGTACTTAACAACTAGGAAAACACAATATGTGCATTGTGAGATAACCAAATATGAAAATTTGAAAGAAAAATATTATGTCCGCTTACTGTGTCTTGTCCAAGTTATATAAATTTGTAATAATCTAGTCAAATTTTCAAATTGAGAGCAGATTTTAAACTTTTCAACCATTTTTTTTTTTTGTGAGTTATTCCCAGTAGGTTATTTTTATGGGGTATCCTGATATTCCGTATTGGTTTCTCACCAACATTTTTTAAAAACTTGTTATAGTTGGTATAGTATGGCCTATATTATGTTATTGTATAGTGTTATATAGGTAGTTTGGTACGGTTTGGTACCGTAGTGTTTGTTAGTGTTTGTTATAGTTCTGAAAATTGATCTGCCAGATGTGAAGTACACACAAAAGATACATGCAAACAAAGCAAGTTTTTCCAGTGTGTTAAATGGAATCTTCACTTGTGCTCATCTAAAAATAGACCCCGCCAAATTCTTTATTCTAATTTTATTTTAATGTTTATTATCGATTCTAAATTATTTTTTCTGCTAATGGTAGAAAATCTTCAATTGAATCATGATTTATTCCTTTTCAATTGAATATAATTTATTTATTCACAATAAGAAAAACTGGTGGAAACACCCTCTGACCCAATTTAATTGGTTATCTGGGTTTGAGATATATATATATATATATATATATATATATATATATATATATATATATATATATATATATATATATATATATATATATATATATATATATATATATATATATATATATATATATATATATATATATATATATATATATATATATATATATATATATATATATATATATATATATATATATATATATATATATATATATATATATATATATATATATATATATATATATATATATATATATATATATATATATATATATATATATATATATATATATATATATATATATATATATATATATATATATATATATATATATATATATATATATATATATATATATATATATATATATATATATATATATATATATATATATATATATATATATATATATATATATATATATATATATATATATATATATATATATATATATATATATATATATATATATATATATATATATATATATATATATATATATATATATATATATATATATATATATATATATATATATATATATATATATATATATATATATATATATATATATATATATATATATATATATATATATATATATATATATATATATATATATATATATATATATATATATATATATATATATATATATATATATATATATATATATATATATATATATATATATATATATATATATATATATATATATATATATATATATATATATATATATATATATATATATATATATATATATATATATATATATATATATATATATATATATATATATATATATATATATATATATATATATATATATATATATATATATATATATATATATATATATATATATATATATATATATATATATATATATATATATATATATATATATATATATATATATATATATATATATATATATATATATATATATATATATATATATATATATATATATATATATATATATATATATATATACTGTATATATATATATATATATATATATATATATATACAATAAAAACAATGTGTACCATTTATATTTTGTTGATCCAGCTCCACCTACGTTCTTGTCACGACCTGAGGATCAGAAAGTCGGACTCAACGGAGTGGCTAGCTTTCCCTGTGTTACGGCTGGTAATCCACTTCCATCCGTATTCTGGACCAAGGAAGGCAGTCAAATACTAATGTTCCCTGGAAACACATATGGGCATCTTCATGTGAGTCCTGAAGGAACACTAGTCATCCAGGGCGTCCAGCGAGAAGACGGGGGGTTTCTTGTCTGCTCAGCTCTTAGTGTAGCGGGATCAACTACTGTCCGTGCCTTCCTACAGGTAAACTTAGTTCTTAGGTATTCTTTGTTTTCAACCAAAATAATGTGAAATGTATTCATCTCTGATGAAATAAATTGATTATCAACTTCCCTCGAGATGAATAGTCTTGACTCAATAATGTGGTTCAATTATGCCCATATTAATAAATAAAAATTAATCAATCTTATGGCTAAGTCAACGAGAACCCTTGAATATTTTTTTTTTAATTCTGTAGCGGCATTTAACAAATTAATTCAGTACTAGATATCAATAATTACTAATCAACTGACTACAAAACTAGTGAAATTATAGTGATAGTAAAAATAATAATGATTCGTGAAAAATTCAAAGCTAAAGATTTTTTCAAAGATTCAAAGATTTTTTCAGCCAAAAAGAAATGAATGAAGTATTTTGGCAAGGAATGCAAGTGAGGCTGTACAATTATGATCTTTTGTGAACAAGTTGACAATTTCTCTAAATTATATTGACTTATTTTTAATTTTATAAACTTGTACTTGGTAAAGTGCCTATCATACACCAAACTCGGAGAAACTGAAGTAGTGAAGCAGAGTTCTAAACAGAGCCCAATCGATTCCAGGTGACGTCAGTGGACGATGTACCACCTCCGATAGTTCAGATTGGACCAGCCAATCAAACGCTTCCTGTGAGCTCGGTTGCACTTTTACCTTGCCAAGTGACCGGGACGCCACCGCCAACCATCAAGTGGTTCAAAAATGGATCAGCGCTGGCTACGCAAGGGTCCAAAATCAGGATCATTGATTCAGGAACACTGCGTATTGATGGTTTGTTACTAATTTCAATATTTATATTGTGGTATTCATTCACAGTGATACTATGGTAACAAAAAGTAGATATATAACCTAAATAAATCAGTACAAACATTTGGTAGTTGAGTTGAAGACATATCAGTTTTTAAGTGATAACTTTGAAACGGTATATAATATATTATATAAACTTTAATACTACAGAAACATTGGTTTTTTGTTTCAACTTTTTCTAGATGTTACTTGTATGTATTAATGATTAACTAATATCATTTAATTATCAGAGGTGAGAAACTAATGTTTCAACTGGTTATCTGTAAAAATGTATGAATCAAGGTTAAACTTTTAGTTGCTCTCATTTTGAAAGTATTAAAAAGAGTTCAGTGTTTCTGTAGCATTATGATTTTGATATCTTATACAGTTCCAAAGTCTTTAACAAAAACTTGATATTCTGCTGAATCTACCCATTTGATCATAAGATATCCATTTTGATACAGGTATCGTCAGAACTAAAGATACATAATATTACAAAAGCAAAATAATTTGGTCACACAATGCCTTATGAAGGTAGCTACCTGTATTTTATTAATTTATTTTTAATATTTTTTTTATTTTAGTGTCTACAAAAAATACAGTGTCCAAGTTTCTTTACTTTTTTCAACACTAATTACAATTTATTAACCGATAGCCTAATAGACTGATTATAAGAATAACTAGTAGTTACAGAATAATTATATAAATAATTTAACATCAGATTTTATTACCATATATCCAGTTTTCACTCTGTGTATAAATGTACTCTGTATGTACATAATACACTCAAATCTCTCTTTGTCCACTTCCTAATAGAGAAGATTTACCTTGAGCAGCTTTCAGTGCTTTTCTAAATATCTTGAAATCACTGAACTTTTTCTCCCCATAACTATCCATCTTCAACATGTCTCATAAATTCTATGCCTTACTACCTGACCTCACATGCAAATAGCTACAGCCTCTAACTATGTTATTTTTTCCATGCAGCGCTACAAACGTCAGACTCCGGCTTGTACACGTGTACGGCATCGTCCGAGTCGGGAGAGACGTCGTGGTCAGCTTCCCTCACAGTCGACGCAGCGCCTGGTCAGAACTTGCATCGCAGCCCCGATCCGACGACCTTCCCGACCGCCCCGTCGCGACCCCAAGTGCTCAACGCGACGCACTCGTCCATCGTACTGACGTGGACTCCGGGCCAGTCGGGCGCCTCGCCTCTCATTGGATACACGGTCGAATATTTCAGCTCCGACCTGCAAACTGGTTGGGTCGTGGCGGCAAACCGAGTCCCCACGGAAACCATCACGGTGAGTTTTTGACGGAACTATTCGGAGGTCGACTGTTCTATCAATGACCATTTTATTTTGTCGTTGAAATTGAACAATAGAATTGAAACTCGTGAATGGATTACACTACAATAATAATGATAATATGAATTCAAAAGGAATGGTATGGGAATAAAGGTTGTGCTAGTACTTATACAAATATTTAGCTTACATAACAAAAAAAGGACCTTTCAATTCCTTTCATTTTTCAAAATATATTCCAACTAATATATACTTTCTCTAATGTTATAAAGACCTCTGCTCATATACTCCGTTGTTATGTGATACACTATCTGCCATTTCATTTATAGCTATCTACAGGCTGTTCCAAAAATGAAAAAAGTAAATACTAGCAATTTGTATATTCATTTCATTGATTTTTCTTCAGATTGGTGACTTGAAACCAGCCACTTCATACGTGTTTGTTGTTCGTGCCGAGAATTCCCATGGTCTATCTGTGCCAAGTGTTGTTTCCGAGAAGACTCAGACTCAAGGATCGGACAGGCGGACGGTTTCTCAGTTCGAGTTAGACGAGGCTCGGGCACGGCTCGGTACCAAGGTCGTACAACTACGAGATATTCAGTCTCTTAATTCTACAAGTGTGAGGCTTGTTTGGGATGTAAGTAGTAAACAAAACAACATTGAAATAAGTAGGGTTGTGCATGCAGAGTTTTTTTCAATTCAAGCAAGAATCGATTATTTCGAGCGAGTTTTTGAGTAGGATCTTTACCCAGCTGAGATCAAGCTATTTTAAGATCAAGAAAGTTGGGGGTATTTTTGATTGAATACATTTTTAGAATAATTCATAAATAGAATGAAAATTTAAAATATATATTATGTTTGTAAATTACTACGTAATTTATCATTTAAAAAAATGTATTTGGATAATTTACAAATATTTTCGGAAGAAATAAACACCTTAACGTGAAAAAACTCTCAGCATCTCAGCGATATTGGTAAATCTCCATCTCCCATTTTATAAATTATAAATTAGGTCTCTGATTATCTATAAATTCTATTACAGTATTACTTGAAATAAATGTGATATCCTCCCAAAAAAAGAAAATTTCATCATATTTATATTCTATTTTTTCAAAAGAATGTATAATCAAAAGCGCTCTTGAATTAGCTCAATCTCCAATTAGTCCAATCTCGAACCAGCTTGATCTCGAGTTTACCGCTCAAATCTCATTCAAAATACTCTGGTATTATAACTTATAAGTAACCTTCATAATTAGGAGCGGAGTTGGCAGGCATTTGAGATGAAATCAACCTTTCACATAGACATGGTCAATCACTCACCGAGTTCAGTGTTGAAAATTATCAAAATCTGTTTTATATGAATTGGGTGAAAGGGAAAGAAAGAACAGCAGCTTACCAAGATTTATGAGTAGAGAAAGGCCTACTCATAGTGGAGAGCCCATTGATAGAACACATAGAGATGAAAGTTACACGAGGTTTCGACGTTTTGGCTATAGCCTTGACTCTCTACTCTACTGTGACCAAGGCAATAGCCGAAACGTCGAAACCTCGTGTAACTTTCATCTCTATGTGTTCTATCAACGGGCTATCCACTATGAGTAGGCCTTTCTCTACTCATAAATCTCGGTAAGCTGCTGTTCTTTCTTTCCCTTTCACCCAATTAATATATTCCTATACACACAAAATCTGTTTTGTTGTTCTATTCTCTAGCAAGAAAATAAAACACAATTCAAGTTGATATTTTTGTATACCAGGTAGTGAGAATTTGCGGCATTTAAATTTCTATTCTTGGACTTTTGATGCTATAGTGAGCAGGTCGTTGAAATCAATCGTTCCCATGATCCTCGTTCAGTACTTGTATTTTATAGACATTCGGTATTTGCGTAAACCTAGCTCATTTCTTTAAAAACTGGAAAAAACATATTTCATGAACTACGGTCTTTGGAGTTTGTGACATGGAACCTTAGAAGCCGTGCAAATGCCTGCTGCCTCCTAATTATATCATGTATATTACTAGTAGTCAAATTATTATTATAAATCAAGAGTTACCATACGATTTTGATATTTTCGATAGATCCAAAGACGAATTAGACCGGTATTCAATATTCGATAAATTCTATGTTGAAGTAATGATGGATATCAAGTCAGAAATTGGAAATGGCTAAGAAAATGCGCTATGCCAAGAATTTCGTTTCACGAGCAAGTTTGTTCACTTGGCACCATGGTGTTTCTTAGCAATAATTGTAATTTCCCAAATTTTAAATTGTGGGTATCGTCCAGAAGATTTAAACCAATTACGTATAGCTCTTGAAATTTCGGTATCTTCATCAATTTTTGTATCAAATGACAACCCTTTTTATAAGTGGACAAATATAATTCTGTTTAATCATGCCTTGTCTGGTTAACTGACAATAACCATACTGCATTTGATCAATTGATACCAACCTGTATCTTCTTTTCCAGATTTTGAGCGGTGATGAATATGTCGAAGGGCTTTACGTACGTTTCCGTGACCTATCGGGAGGTTCCCAGAAGTACAACATGGTAACAGTTCTGCACATTGGAGCAACAAAATACAGCGTTACAAATCTACGAAAGTATACCAAATACGAGTTCTTCCTCGTTCCTTTTTATAAATCAGTCGAAGGTCAACCATCTAACTCGAAGATTGCTGAAACTGACGAGGACGGTATGTTACTTTTCTTCTGAATCATTATCATGATGAATAGTGAATAGAAAGCATTTCTCCAAACTTCTATTTTCGACGTTATAATTGTGGTCTAGTGCTGTTGGGCCATCTGCGTTAGCCAGCTTGTAAGAGACAACAATGTTTCTTTGTTTGGAACAGATGAGATATAAATGTCATCGCATATATAAAAAATACTCGAATAGTCAACATTGCTTCATTTCGTATTTGTCGTAAGAAACACTTTGAATTGAACAATAATTTCACAGTTATAAATTAGCGATACAGCCTGTCGGCGATCAAACGTCCGCCCTTTAACATTGAAAACTGAGACAATCTCGAGAGAACTATTTTTTCTGATTTGTGAAAAAACGAACAAAGTTTTACTGTGAGTTTTATTGTAAAATTTGATTGTACCACGTTTATGATATAATGACGATTAGCCTCTTTCTCTTCAACGTTGTACATTATCGATATTAAGGTTCTACCTAATGCTGTATACCTATTGATGTATTGACCTATAGAATAATAAAGTTTTGCATGTTATCTATGGCACAATTATATCATCTAATATAGGCTATATTCTGAAACAATTTTTCTCATTTGTTTGGTATTGTAAACCAGTTGGCACTATTGTCGTTATATCATAAACGTCGTACAGTCAAATTTGACAATAAAACTCACAATAAAACTTTGCCTGCTTTTCTTACAAATCAGAAAAAAATAGTTCTCTCGAGATTGTCCCAGTTTTCGATATTATTGGGCGAACAGTTGATCGCCTCCAGGCGGTCACAGTTTTTATAACTGTGAAATCATTGTTTAATTCTTAGTGTTTCTTACGACAAATACAAAATGAAGCAACGTTGATCATTGAATTTTTTTTTTTTTTTTTTTTTCAACCTCGTGTTTATCGATGCCACAAAATATATAAGTGTCTTTTATACATCACCAATTACCGTGATAAATGCCACAGTGTTTGATAAATTGTTTGTTTCAGTTCCGTCGGCACCTCCGGATAACATTCAAGTAGGCATGCTGAACTTGACAACTGCTTTTGCCCGCTGGTCACCGCCGCCACCGCAACACTATAATGGCGTTCTTTTAGGATACAAGGCACGTACAGACTGAACAAATACATGTTGCTACTTTGTAATGTCCTCTTCATCCTTTGTGGGTAGAAATATTTTTCTGACTGAGAGTGGTGGATCAGTCATTACCTCAATGAGCCGTCATTCGAGAAACTAGGGTTCGATTCCTGATTCTGACAGAGGTATTTTGTGGTTTCACACAGTCATTGAATTAATACTGTTGTTTCCTCAAGATCAGGTCACTGCTACTTATTTCTTCATTCTTGTTGGTTATTACTTTTCTTATTTATTGCGTATTTCTAGAGGAAATTCTAATAGGAATTAGCTGAAGGAATAATGTATTTGAGATTATATCGAAGACCATCGGTCAAGTTTAGGTGACCTTGGAAAACGGTGATTTAAAATGGGCCGTTTAGAAAGCTGTAGATATTGAAAAAGTTGTAACTACCTTAATGAATTGAATGATGATTATTCATTATTATTATACACTAATCATTTTCATTAGACTGTGAATCTGCCTGCTTTTCTCTTCGCACATTACTTACATCTGTCTTGACATTCTATTTCTATCCATGTGATTTTTATGTCTGGACCATTTAAAAATTGTTCACAAAGTTATCAAAACCTGATGGATGAAGTACTTCAATATGAAGATTTCTAAAAATGCAATTTTCTCTTCCAGATTCAGATAAAAATCAATGGAAGTCGAGTGGTTGCTCAACAGACTCTAAATGCCACATCAACATCTGTTATTCTCAACAATCTTACAACTGGTGTAGCCTACATTGCACGTCTCGCTGCTTACACGCGAGTAGGACTCGGCCCATATTCAGCACCATTTCAATTACTGATGGACCCAACGCTACTCCCGCAAAAGCCAGCAAAGTAAGAATTTCAATACTTACTCTGCATTTTTTACGATCGGCGTTATATGTCTACGTATGTAGCCATAAGCGATAACTGTATTGAATTGATTTTCTGTGTTTTTAGCATTGATTATTTTCATTTTTTTAATTAAACTATATAACTTTCCATAAAGTGGTCATAAAAGAAGGACCACAATTTGTTATTTTCGAACAAGGAAAGAAAGCACAAACCAGCAGCTTACCTTGTTTATGCATTCAGAACCAGAAAGTATAAGCAAAATGAATAAAAATGAATTGAACCAAATAGATAATCAAATCAGATAATCAGTATATAAAATAAATATATAATCAGTTGATGACCATAGGTCCGGTTTGAGGTCTTGTTTACGTAAACGCAAAGAAACAATTCGGCGGCTATAAACATTTTTCAAAATTGAATGAATCTGCGACTGTTGAAAATATCTGGGAAAGGAAGGGTAGGTTCCAGGAAAGCCCCTCGAGGATTTTTTCTATATTTGGATGTTTTTGTTTACATTTCACATGTTCTGGGTTTGTTGATTCAATGTTTCATGAAAGAATGGAAATTCAACCATTTAAGTACGTCTACTACCACCTCGGCCTCTATAGCACTCATCTACATTGGCCATCTGCTTGAAGCAGGAATTCACTCGAATTAGAACTAGGGGTGTAGTATTGTCACTGATTTTGTATCAAGTTTCAGTGTTGATAATGATAAAATAATAGTGTTATCACTGTTCACATTATCTGTATAATCACCATTGTACTAATGCTTGAGTGATTGACTGATTAATATTTAAATATGTATTGGTAAAATTTTTTCAATATACGGTACATAAAAATCAAAGTGTCGCCTATTCCAATGTGCTGCTGTAAACGGTCGCTTACACCTAAAGCTGGCCCTGGATGAGCAAATCAAATCATATAGCCCACCGTATTTATTTATTCAATCTGCTTGACAGGGGAAAGTCTCCCAGTGGTAGATGTTAATTTGTGAATAAAGTATAGAATTTAAGCCCAGAATGTAGCGCAGAGTCAGTAAACTCTTTCTACTTTCTCTAGCCATACTACTTTATTGACTCTGGTTTAATGTACAGTATACGTTTAATAACTAAATGATGAGGTGGTAAATAGGTTTGGTAATTTTGCAGCATAGAGTATTATATAGTTTGATCATATTAATTATATACACATGATTCAATTGAATTATTTTGTTCCAGCTAACTAGTCTCTAGTCATAAACTGAAATGCTGAAGTAATTTTAAGTGAAAATTTAATATCAATTTGTAGAATGTCTTTTCCCTTGATCTTTTTGTGTCCTTTATGAGTTGTTATTCTTTTTTCAGTGATGACAGTGATGAAGATGGAGAAGGTGGATCTGTTATCAAAGAAACGTGGTTCTTAATACTGATGGCCGTGATGATACTTACAGTAGTCCTGGCGTCAGTGGGAGTTCTTTACCTTCGGCGCAAGCAAGCGCTCACAAAAGAGCTGGGACATCTGCATGGTAAAAGAACAAGAAAATTACAATTTCACAATTACACATTTTGGTGAATTTTGTGACTGAATATATCATATCTTCAGTGCAGTGCGTCATTACCCAAAATAAATAAATGTGTGAATATTGATAATATGTGGTCCTGCATTATGGTAATCCTATATTTTTTATAGTGAGAAACATGGAAATATTGTATCGAAAGAACTTTCTTATTTTAAAAACAGCTCTATGCTCATTGTACTCATCTAAACAAACGTAAACTAAATCCAATAGCTAACAAACTCCACTGAATTCATACTTATATTCCCGTTAATTGTTTTGTGTATACGGTATTATTTTTTTAGTTCCCGTAGTAAACGCAAATGACATATCTCAATTGAATCTGATGAACGGCAAGGAGACATTATGGATTGATCGGGGCTGGCGTCCAGCAGACAAAGACTCGAGTCTATCAGAAACGAAACTATTGAATAATCAAGGTCACGATTTGGGTTCGACGGATTATGCCGAAGTTGACACGAGAAATATGACGACTTTTTATAACTGTCGGAAAGATTCCGATATACCTGCTCCGTACGCTACAACTACTCTGATCAATTCAATACCTAGAGGCCATATGGTAAGTCACCCAAGTTTGCAACTCACAATACAGTTTATCAATATTTGTATTAATAATTATTATTTATTGAACATTTTGAATTCATCATTAGACTTATTCATTCAAACCGTAAATTAGATATACAATATAGGATCGATATTAGCTTTATCCAAGCTAGTAATAGTACCCATACTGCTACACCCTGACCCAACTACATCCTTGGTTATGTTCTAGATTTGGAACTGAAATGAACCAGTAGTTCTGTAAACTTGACCTTTTACAACCAAGGCACCTGTACTGGAGTTTGATTGGGATGGGATTTAGTTAGAGTATAAACTATGTATATTATACATTACAAGTACACTCAAATTCAATGTGATGTTTATTATTCTCTTTAGGATAATGGTCCAATGTTTATACCAATTATGATGGGAGGTCCAAACGAACCTAAAATATCGAGCTCAAACGACTCGTGCACCAAGCCAGATCTATCAAGTCTTGACACAAATCCTGACCATGGAAATAAATCTAGTGGTTCAGAAATTGGCAGCATTTACAGAGGTGAGGCACAAGTAGATCGAAAAATATACTTAAAGTAATTCATTTTAGAGAGAGACGTCCATCTCCTTGCGCTATCATAAGTCCTGGCCTCCATAATTTAACGCAAGGTCTACCTCTTCACTGGAGACACCCTCAATTGAACACGATCAAATTCTGAAATATGCCCTATAAGCCTTATTGAAGTGCCCAAATATTCAAAACAAACAATGAAATTGCAAAATAAATGTGATACCACTCACTATCAGTCATATGGCAATCAAAGTAAGTAACTATGGATATTAAATGTGTTGATATGTGTGAAAACGTTGATATGTGCTAACGTACATAAAAATGTGTTATTTTGTTTGACCTTGAAGCACAAACAAAAAATATAGTTCTTCTTCAATTTCTTTTTTTCACTGTACTGTGAAATTGAGTCTTTGCTTATGCTTATCCAATTACTACTATTGTTTTATTATTATTAACATAACAGTTTTAATGTTCTTGTAATATTGAAATCACAAATCGAATATTTGTACTATATCATCTTGACACTATTGTTGGGGCCTACTTTTACTGATTACTTAATGATAACTTTTTTTCTAGATGAAAATGGAATGCCATTTCGACGCTTACCACCTCATAACCCTGTGGCAAACCTTCGTTGTGGGAAATTTTCTGGCAATCCTAACCAGCAATCACCCCTTCCTAACTGGTCCGAGTTCCTTCCCCCACCTCCTGAACACCCCCCACCAACAGCTGACATGGGTCGACTTCATGGTCAGGTGAGAACGATATTAGTTGTCAGAATAAGCACATTTTTCAAAAACTGAATCACATCAGTTATTTCTCATAGTTATACAAGTTTTTGAGCAACTGATATTTCACTGATTTGATTGTAAAAAGTTTAAATTGACAATAGATAGATAGTCTTTTATTCATCATTAAAACATTGTGCATAGGTTATAAAAACATAATACAATGAGAAGAAATGATGAGAATGGCGAGGTTCGGCAAAAACCGCTCTTCCATTTAACCAGAAACTACTTAAAACAAAACATATAGGCCTAATAATAATAACATGAACATATATATGATAATGTTAAGAATTATCCATATGTAAACCCTTTTAGGGTTGGATGATGTAGATTTGAGTATTATGTTGTTCTCCTGTTCATTCAACAGCCACTCATTATATTTATTTTTGAAAACATTGCAAGATTTCTCATGTTTGAGGGACACAGGTAATTTATTCCATAATTTTGGGCCAAAAGTTGAAAAAGAGGATGAAGATTTGTTGGTGTGATGACGATACACTAATCCCAGATTTGCATTAAATCTTGTTTGGTGGCTGTGAAGGTTTCTTGGGAAAATTAGTTTTTCATTGACAATTTGATAATTGGGGATTTCTTGGTCAAAACATTGTACATCAAATTTGCGTAATGAAGTGATCTGCGGTTCGACATATTCAGCCAGCCAAGTTTGATAAGGTGGGGTGATAATTGCTGCTTGAAGGGGACATTGATAACAAATTTCACACATGCATATTGAACTTTCTGAATTTGATGTTCAACTCCCTTGCTGAGTCCTACGTACACAGAATCACAGAAGTCGAAAATAGATAATACAAGTGAATGAACAAGTAATATTTTAGCATCTGTGGGAAGGAATTGCTTAAATTGATACAAATATCGAAGTACACCATAAGCTTTACTGCAACACTTTCACTTGTTGTACAAACAACAATTAATTGTATTCATTAATAAAGTTTTCAAGGCGAACCATAACTTTACTTGCCATTAAATATTGTGCGCATGATTGAAATGATATGTTATCAAATCACAATTATTATTCCATCAATCAATTGATAATTCTTGAATCCAATGAATTCCAAATGAATGAAATCCAATGAATGATTTCATTTCAATGAATGATTGATTCAATTGGTAAATTATCAATTAAATTTTGTATTGTCCTATTTGTAGTTGTAGATTATCATTGTGCATTATTTTCTACCTTAAGCTTTGGTGTCGTAAAAAATACAAGCCATAAAATGTTAATGGAAGAAGTTAGTTTTAGTGAAGGAGAAATGATTATTGATTAATTGACCTGCAAAAATATGAACCTCTGTGCATGTTATCAATCAATGTTGGTTAGGTTTGATAATCAACCAGAGTTGATATAACCTTTTAGTTATAGGGTTGAAATAATCTTTATAATTATTATTTATGTACCTACTAAGACCATGTCTGAAAGTTATGTATGCCCATCTTAATAATTATGACAAAGATTCTTGTTTTTGTTCCAATCGATTACTATATAAATACAGTATACCACAATTATTATTCATCAGGTAGAACGATTAATTGATAATCGTAGATTACGATAATTCAATTTTAATTATCGTAATGAAGACTTGTGCATTGCTGGTTATCGTTCTGATTTTTGTTTTGTATTGCGGCCTTTCGGACATTACTTTTGTTGTCATGAATGATCGATGAAGTCAAAACAACAATCTATCACGATAATCGTAGCATTCGGATACATCACAAATATTAGATTAAAATGGTACCAATATTAAACTGTCAATAACGAATCATTTATTCTACAGATGGGCAGTATTAATTCATGCAATCGTGGCATGCCTCCTCATATGAACAGCCCGTTGATGGCCAAACGGAGTAACTGCTCCAGGGAAGGAACTCCGTTGGGACACAGCCACCACTCCAGTGAAAATACTCATGGTAAATTCAGATGTTCAATCTGTCAAGCTCATTCCAAATATCAGAAACCAATAAACCACTGTTTATAATATCATCACTCGTCAACTTTGAAATTCATTTCAGCTCACACATTGGTGATGGGATTTTAGTCTCTTAGTTTTTAATTACAAAATGAATAAATTGGTACTCTTTATGGAACTTATGAAATGGTAACTAGTTTTCTTGAATGTTTATGTAAAAGTTTCCACATTACTTTCATCAAGTTCCTCCTCAACACTGCATGCATCTTGCATATAGACCGATACATACAGGCATATTGCATCTAAATCCTATAATATAAGCCACATATGATATGGGAAATATTTATTTTATTTTCAAATACATATCTAATGAATAGGTGTAATGGCACCATTGCCTCCAGCTAGGGGCGGTAGCAGTTGTGGCAGCAGCAACGGCTATGCTACCACTTGGGTTCCTGGAAACACTCCCGATCCTGGGATGTACAACAATAGTGGAAGATATGGAGCTTCTCATCCACCACCTGTAAGTTACGTTGATTAGTTCTTGATATTTGTTTCCTTACTTACTTGTTTACTTGTTTGCTGGGTGTTTCTGTAAATACATCAAATTTTAAATAAAATCGGATATTTTGGGATATAGATGATATGGGTTTCAGGGCGTGGGCTACATGATTCGAAAATCCAATACCAATTGAGTATTGAACTCAAAGAATGTAGCAAGAAATTTACAATGTAAACACACCTCCAAATTGTATATAATTTAATCAATTAAGTTTCATAAAAACAGTTTCTCAGTGTTGATATGCGCAAGAGTTTTGACTGAATTTAAATAATATAACTGACTGCCCATTTGTTATTGGTTTCGTAGTAACCTGTTTTAAAATTATAATCCAAGAAGTGTGTTACCTCTTCAAGCTATATTCATTACTTATTGTGTCACCATTCTTCAGATTACATTTATCAACACTTTGTCTTGCCTGCTTGGTTGCAGGTCCCCAACTTCCCACCTGGTTTTGGTGGCCAATCAACCGGAAGTAGTCACCACAGTCAGCAACTAGGTAATCCATACCAATTGTATGATCAGCGGGGAGATGCATATCATGGAAATGAAGAGGCTATTTACGAGAGTGGCTCTTTATTGTATGGCACAAACAATGAATATCTTCCAAATGCAGGTAATTATAAAAAAACTGAACCTTTAATTTGGCTTCTATGATAGAATGATGAAGTTGCTTTCTATGAACTTCTGGGGAGACATGATGTGCGTGTATTCATGTAAGTGTTAACATAATATAATTTACTTTAGTTTAACAGCATTTTGATTGATTTGTGCCCTAGCCCTTTACATTTCAATCATTCACCACAAATTTTTGATCTGTGATTCATTTAGACGTGATTTCTGAACTCGGTTTACAGATTCGGATTGATAGAAATTATTATTATTATTATAATTCAGGTGTTCCATTTTGGGGTTTGTAATAGCTTGAGTGTGGAAATGCAAAATTTTGTATCTAAAATTTAAAAAAAAATTCCAACCAAGAAATGTGAACGTTCTATCAACCATCAGGTCGCGCTTGTGAATCTGGCAATGCTTATGCAATGGACCGCGGCGTCCAATCCTCCTTACCTAGTCTCGCCGCATCAGATCACAACGTTGCCAAGTCTCACAAGTCCCACGGCACCTACGATCCAGACTCCTGGCACGGTCCTGCCGGTGGGTCGTGGGAAGACGACAGAAGTAGCGCCAGTGACACCTGTTGTTCGTGTAGTGAATCAAGCTGTTTGTACGCAGAAACAAATGGGCCAATGCAACAACAGGCAAGCATATGATATTTTGTTCAATTATGTATTCTGTCTATACAGTGAACCTCTATGCATCGTTTCTCAATCTATCGTTTTCCTACTTGTATCATTCATTTTTTATTGCCCACTCACATATAACCAATGTTGAATGTTCCTGGATGGATGGTTTTCTTGGATGGATGGTTTCATCTTCCTGGTCCCTTGAAAAAGGACTGATGGAGGTTTCACTGTAGATAGATAGGTATCAATCTATATAGAAAGATATCTCAAACTTGGTTGAAAACTTTCATTTACGGATCTCCTGTAGTTACACCACATTGTACTAAAGTTGATTCTAAAATCATCCCATTTTTGCAACATATTCAGAAGGGATCATTTTCCTCCCTTTTCTATGCCCTAATTGGGCATTTTTGATGAATTTTCCAATCAAATTTATCAATGTACAGTGAGCCAAATTCAGCAATTTGTATAACTTCTTCAGTATTTTACTTTTTACACTGTCTCGACCTAATTTTCATTCATGAAAAAGGAGCCAAAAACAGCCCAGTATTCTACAGTTTTTCTACAGTATGAGAAAAACTCATACTGTATGTCTATTTAAAATTTATTTTCAGAAAATTTTTAGTGTAACAAGACTAGTTTCCACGACATAAGAAATGTCTACCAACTGAATAATTGTGAAAACTTTTGTATTAATTTCATTCCGCTGCAACTTTAAGCGTATAACGTTTTTGAAAGATGCAGTTGTTTCCTAATGACCTTCAATCTCGTCCTGAAAAATAATGATACCCTATAAATATCACTAAGGCCCGGTTTTACGAAACTGGATTAAGCAATAGTTAGTGGATTAACTTGTTATCACCATTGGTTACATATGTTATTTTCGTTCCTTTAATTAATAGTTAGTGGATTAGCACCCTAACTAAGATTGGTAAAACCGGGCCTTATACGAACAAAACCATAATATTTGAGTTTGTCATTCATAAAACTGTGGAAAATACTCCAATTGTTTTAGTATTTTCCTCAATTTGCCATTTTATTATTAATGACCTCCAACAAATTTTCGTTAGAATATATCATTTTCAAAAATCAGTGATTCAGTGATCAGTGTTACAGTGACTTACGTTCAAGTCTTACGATCATCAGATTCAGATGTTGCAGTATTTTATGAGCAGCAAGCGGAGCTTAGCTGATTTAGTAGTCTCATTACCTGACGAAAAAGACAAATACATTTCAGATTCACCGTTGTCTTCATTACCCGAACCGATGAAAACATTTCTCACGTTTGTGGGTTTGACTTCTCAATCATTGAAGAGGATATATCGATTTCATCTTTCAGGCTGCGAATCCACGGTGCCACATGCCAAACGGTCGCCACGTAGGCTACCGTGGGCATCCGTCCGGCCGTCCTACCTCTCCTGGGTCGTGCAGCAGCGACTCGAACTACAGCTGTGCTCGACCACACAAACTTCCTAGCCAACTTGCACGTCAAGACAGAGGTACCAATTTACATTCAAATGAGGCATAATCCATTTTTTCATGTACATTTTTTCATGTAAGGAAAATTGCCCGTGATTTACTAATTGTTTTCCTTTTTTTTATAGATAAAAAATAATCTACATCAAGAGGAATCAAAATCAATATCAGTCCAACTCGGCATTCTTTTTTCTACTACGCCAACTTCCATGATCTACGTTAATCTACAGAAAAGCAAATTCATAGTTCATACTTCTTGTTTAATGTGTTTAAATGTCGTCATCACTGTGTAATTTCATCAGTTTTATTGGTAAGTTCACTACGGTATTTGGATACAGTTAAAATGATATCAGTTAAAATTAGCTCTATATTAATTAGCTAATATAATTGAATTGATTTCAAATGTAAATACAGTACTGTAGTAATTTGAAAAGTTATTGTACCAACAGCTGGCAGTTGTTTGGGACAGGAGTAAAACATTTGCGTAATCAATCGCTTCTATATTAAATTTCGCACAGGGTACAGTATGATACATGAATTTTATCCACACTCCTTATTAGCATAGACCATTCTTATTTCTCTAGAAACGAAATGAAGCAAAAATCAAATTGATATTCTAAAAACTATGATCGTGAGAGTTGAAGCTCCCAATCTTGAACTTCTAATGCTTTAATGAGCAGGCAAACGATGGAAAACTAATCATTTGCTTGCACAATCACATGCCAAATCAATAACATGTATTTGTCAAAAGTTCTGCATTGGCACGAACGAAACCTACTTATTTCTTCGAAAACAAAATTGAACAAAAATTAAATGAATGCAGTAGAATCTCGTTTATAAGTTTCTCGTTTATACATTCACTATATTTATGTTTAATTTTTTGATCTCACACATATGCTCCCCATTTTGAATCCTTCAATAAGTTTTTCACATTAATATATTTTTTAGTCTGGTCCTCTGAAAAACGTACTAAAGAGGTCCCACTGTATAATACTCTACGGTTTAGAGAATTGAAGTGTAAAAGCCTGCATGCCTAGTACCGTATTGTCCCAAATATAAGCCAATCCCAAATATAAGCCGACCCCCCCAAACTTTTAGATCAGTAACTGAAAAAAGAATCTCTCTTTTTTTCCACGTAAATCATCTTTCTTCCTGGGTAGAATTTAGTCAATTTCGTAAGAGAAAGCTATGGCACCGGCCGAAATGAGCTGTGAGAAACCAGTGAGAGGTGCCTCAAGTGATTGTCATACGGCCGGTTTCTATTGGCGCTTGACCGTCTCGAGTTGTATGAATGAGAGTCTCGTATTCGTCAAGGTTAGACCACACACGTCACGCAGACGCAGTAGCGCGTAATAAGACTAGTAGGATGACAGACGCCATGCAGTAAACAGCTCCGTGCTTATGTTTATACAGTGAAACCTCTATCCATCGTTTTTCAAGGGCCCAGTAAAATGAAACCATACATACAGGAAAACGAGCCATCCAGGAAAATTTAACATTGATCATATGGGAGTGGGGTTAGGAAAAATGAACGATACAAGCAGGAAAACGATGGATCCGGGAACGATACATAGAGGTTTCAATGTAACTGCGTGTCAAATAAAAATGATGGAAATTGAGAAAATGATGCTTCTTCATGATAAAACATTTATTAAACTTGTTTTTAGTGGAATATCTTGCAGTTTCTAGTCGATTCCGTTGATATTAGTGTGTAGATCTAGTACGCCCAATTAAAATGAGCAAAAAACGTATTTTTGACCGATTATAGGCTGAGATTTGCATATAAGCCGAGAGTGACTTTGGGCTTGAAATTTCGAGAAAAACCCTGAGCTTTTATTCGGGACAATATGGTAGATGCCTATGACCTCTTCAAATAACATTATACAAGACCACTATAATTTTATAGACTATGTTCATAGACAAGCATATTCCTAAATGTATCAAAATTTATTTCAAGTCCTCAAGTACTGTAACAACAGGCACAAAGAAGTGATATGAACAAACACTCTTGTCAAGTAGGCCCAAGTGACTTTAAATCGTAACTTACTCATAGAAGGTATCTAAAAATGATTTGCAGGTTTTTGCTTTGCTGCATGTTATGCATCTTTGTGCATCTTATGTTCATGTTGTTGTGAATGATGATGATAATTCTTGCAGATGTGCTTGATGCACGGTGGCTAGACACTTGACTATATCTTGGATACGTATTCTTGAATTGTTGATAATTTTCTTGAACTCTTCAATTTTCTTTAAAATATTTCTATTTTCACTCATTTTTTTCTATTTTGTATCATGATAAACTTTACATTTTCTGCTTTTAATGGAAAGAAGTGATCATTGCCCAAGAGACTTGGTTCAAAGTGGAAGATATCAACATTCGAGTGTTTTGTTTACTCTTAATATTAATGCTGGTAATGTCCAGATATATATCACAGAAACAGTATTCACTTTTAATGTGTTCCGGACTTTCGGAAACTGAAAGACTTTTCAGAAAAACGGAAAATTATGGTCACAGACAGCGCAGTACTGGTGTTGAAGTTCATTGGTTTTAAATAATTAAAATGGGGTGGTAAGATCGCCCTTGTGGTGCCCCGCCCAAACGATTCTAGCTTTCATCCTCAGCCTAAATTGACGATTAATTACGATTAATTGATTAATTAGATTACCCGATGATTGACCCGCCCATAAACGTCACAAAACAGAACATCTAACCAAATGGGCTTTGTTATGTGGGAAATTTCACCTTGACCTATCAGAGTATCTCTAAATTCCCACATGAAGTATAGATCCAGGTGGCTTTGGCGATTACGCCACGCCTATCACTAGTGGTCAATTGGGGAACAATGATTTTGTATCAAGTTTCAATGTTATTAAAAATAAAAAATCTCTTTTTGCCAAGAACATTCAATGCACCACCTTGTAGTATTCTGAATGAATCTATTTCCCCCACATCTATCATCTGTGTACTCTCAACTGCCAATCTGTCTCTTCCCATAATATCTGTCCCCTACTCGATTGCACGGGATTATTCAATTTCAGTTCAGTTCTAAAAATATTATTCGAAGAAATTACATAGTCTATTCTTTCCGCATCTTTTTCCCAGAGTTTTCCATACCAGCTCTTGGATAACTTTGTGTTTTGTCTCTGCTCCACTCTATTGCTATCCCCCATGGCTGTTATTCTAAAACTCTTAGACGAAACGAAAGCAGATCATCTTCATTTTGTTCCAACAATTCTGTATACTTCAACATGGTGTATCGTATGAGCTCCGATATTTTTGTTGCGCCTTCATTTTGTTCATAGTTATAGAATGAGGGCCTCGGTCCTCCCACCTGAAAATATACCCTTCTGTCAGCAACCCTCCAGGCAATTTCTGTGGCCTTGACTTATTTTATGTTGTGAGGGCCCCAAAATGATCTGGCATTACTTTTTTGTCATTGTGATTGTAATTTTCATTATACAAATACACTAATCATTGTTTCAGCTTGGTGATCTCGTATTATGAAACTGTCAAGATAGGAGGAATCATCGAAAATCAAACATTTTTCAATGTGCGCGAAGTGATGGTAAAAAGAAATTAAGTTAGGTCTACATATCATTTCTACTCTTCTGCTGGACCGAAACTGAAAGTAATACAAGTGATAGATAATTATGTTACCGAGTGACTCTAGGAACTGTACATAATGGGGAATGTTATCGAGAATCAGTTGAAATTTGAAACCTATGTAAATAGAAAATATCATGAACTATTTGTAGATATATTATGAAACTAGTATATAATATATGTGAAGATTTCGCTTGCATTATGCGAAGAAAGACTGTAGGATATACGTACATGTGTTGTGGTTGTGTATTGTGATGTACCGATAAGGTTCTAAGTCAAAACGTTGCGCACAATTAGGGTCAAAATTATGTTGTTATAATGTTCATGCAGACTCTTACACATGTCAACAATAGGTTAGTCTAAGATATTATGTACTATTATTTTTAAGATATTTGTTAAATGAGTAATGAAATTTGTTGACATGCAAACATGGCGCACTTCATCAAAGCCAACTATCGAATCACATTCAACCTTTTAGATGAGGTACATGTATGATTCTGCTGCTTCGTTTTGACCACTTACTGTGATGTATAGTGTACATAATTATTGTATAGTAGAATTTAGTATATTTATTAACTGTATAACATTTTTTTAAGTTAATACGCCAACTTAGAATACAATTTACAAAAATAACAAAAATTTGACTGCAGTGATCCTTCATCTTTGTCATACCTCAACTATAATATCCTCTAGGTTTCCCATCAATGTGTGTATATTGATAAATGATCCTACCTTTTATCCATAGCCTTAATTGGGGAACAAAGATTTTGTATCAAGTTTCGATGTTATTAAAAAAAAAAAAAAATGTGTAGATATTGGAGAGATTTGAGAAATATTTTGAATCCAGCTTCAAACCAAGCTTCATGCTATTTGCTATTTCCTCGCCAATATTTAGTGGTACGACTTGTATGTTAGTTCAACCCGTGACACTACGGCATGGTAACCTACAACACGAAATGAAGACCAGCGATTTTCATTTTGTGTGTGTGCTCATGTGTGTCCTTGTATTTAACCATCAAGCTTCTGACCATCAAACTGATGGAAATACCAAATAACCATAGCTGCCAGCAGCAATTGCTTGCATATAACCAGACTCGGACTGGTCTGGGGCTAGGCGGAAAACTCCCAAGACACCAGTGCAGTGAGGCCCCTAAAATATATAGGTCTGCACTAGTACATGATTGACAAAAATATTTTAATTAAATGTAAAGCACGTGGCAAAATTAAAATAAACATCGATTTTCTGTGTCTTGGCTCGGCTCGTTGTAAGACATAACTGTAAGCAATTGAGTGCGGGCAGGTGGTCCATGCTTCAGTGTGTAATAGTTGAACATATTACTACATCCACCCAGACTAAGGGGCATTTTATGTTTTTGTATGTTCTTTTGTTTCCATAGGCAATGAATGCTCAATATTGTACTTATTATATGTCTCACTCGGCATCTGAAATAGACATTTGAAGGCAATGAGCGAATACTGTAATTTTATTTACGCCACTTGATGCTTATTGGCGGAGAGATTCCTGAATCAGCCATATTCAGGGAACCTACACGTTTTTTAATGAACAAAACTCTATATTACAATAACGTGCTTTATCTCCTATATTTTGCATTTTTTCCCAAGATTGTCAAGTTACAGAATTGAATCAACGCAAATAGATCAAATCGCTATACTCCAATGTATTTTTTATAGTTATCAGTAGGTATTTCTGCTTTTTACTTCTAATATGTTACTAGAAACTGTTACAAGCATTCAAGTTTTTTATAGCTCCATATCTTTTGAATTTTTTGAAAATCTTTTGGTAAAATACTGAAATATATCAATTTCCTAATTTCAAACATTAAGTGCTTGAAAACTAATCTGGCTACAATATTTGTGTAGCAATTGAATAATGCATGTAGCAAGTGACTGTCTAAAGGCCTACTGTTGACATGAAAACCTGTCATTTTTCACTAACTTTTGATATTTTAAAGTGAAAGTGCAAAAAAAATCAAAGTTGTACTAAATTTGTGCTTTAAAAAATTGCATCGTGAACAGTGAGTTTTCTCTCAATATAAATTTCTGATATTTCTGCATACAGTCAAGTCACATTTTGAAAGCTTATAAGTGAGAAGTCAGTTTAGAATTGACCTTATTTCATCAATTCAACAGATCTGATCAAACCTAGAGGTTCAAGAGATAATTAATTGATTATACAGTACATAACCTTCATACGAGTCATTCCGGCGCCCACGAAAAAAGACTGAGCGTCCGTTCATCATATCCCACAGCCATAGCATGTGGGCGACTGTCGGACCACGTTTTCTTCTCTCTTTGGCACAAGTATACCAAAAATCTAATATATTTCAAAAGTTTCAATATTCAGACTTTCATCTGCTGCAAAGAAGAATGGTCACAGACAGCGTAGTCTCAAGGTCAAAGTTCATTGTTTTTTTTAATTGAAAATATTCCAGAGTTGATCATTAATTTGGTAACAAAACTGAAGTTTTAAAACAATCAAGAGGTGCCCCTTCTATTGGTCTTTCTAATCATTGAACTTTGGCCCCAATCGTGAAATGATTGTATTTCAATGATTGTTTATCACTGTACAATTATTGTATACTAGTCAAACGCGAAATATGCGTTGTAAGATGAGCGAGATATCTCAATAAGGTATAAAAGTCCTTGAAGGAGTTCTACCCTTGCTACTTTATCGACTCTGGTATTCTACACACCTTGATATCTGAATAAGCTATAAAAGTAGTTAAAGTAGTTCTACTCTTGCCACTTCATTGACTCTGGTATTCTACACACCTTGACGCATATAAAAAATACTTCATTGTTGGTCAACTCTTGAATCTAGAAAGCAGTGAATCTCGACAACTTAATTCTGTCACAATTTTTATGATATATTTTATTAATATTATCAGTCATTTTATTTTTTTTCTTTAAAACGACTGATCAGAATTGCTTAAAAATCGTAATAATGTGTAAAATCCATGCATACACATTTAGAGAGAATTTCATTCCATTTGGAGAGATTTTATTTTTCAACATTTTCCGCCCAGCCAAATCTTATGGGGTTTTTAGAAACTTTGAGATGATGATTCTCAAAATCGGTCCGACCGATTCATCCCAAAAACTATACAGTTCTAAGTTGGATGAGTTTGCGTGTACAAAAAAAGTTTCATGTTGATCAGTCAACCCTTGCGACCTGTGGAGTGCTTACAAACAAAAAAAAAAAAAAAAAAAAAACACACAGACAAAGCCCTATAAGAGTGGGATGGAGACTTCGCTACGCTCATCAATCATATAATGATTGTATATCAAGATTTCTATGATAATAAAAAATATATTGGCATATAGATTCGAGTGTGGGATACACAAATGACATGTCATCAACATCCTTGCCCTCAACATATATGATGTGTTGAATTGTTCTCATATTCCTTTGATTTATTCTTGTAATGGCCATAAGAACAACAAACTGGATAATATTTTACAATATTTCACAACAAATTACCAGAGGCACTTGAATGCGCTAAGGGTAACCATAATTACTACGTAGAGAGGTTCTTACTGAACACTCATTTTACCCTATTGAAAATTTTATAAAGCATACATTTTAGTATGCTTCTAATAGTTCTATTTTTATTTAAAATATTTATATTATTTGATTATTCTTGACACCATTTACACATTGTATGTTTGAAATGTATCAACCGTTAACAAATGGCTGAAAAATAAATAAATAAAATAAAATTGTCATTACCAGGATAACGCAGCTCATTATGCATTGTAATATGAGCGAGATATTTATATGGAATGTATGTATACTGCATAGAAGGACCTACTCAAGTTATATACACCTTGATTTCGAAATTATGAAGCCTTCCTAGCTTATTTATTCATTCATTTCATAATTGTATGTTCATTTATCTATCCTTTCATTCTTATAAGTCGTAGCCTGCGTTATTCCATGCAACTGGTAGATTGATTCACAAACTTGAAGAAGCACAATATTCATCATATTTTCAAATACAACAATTTATTTTAGGAAAAAAGACCAATCCAATTTTCTTTAACCTTGGTAGAAACATATATAAGTCTGAACATGTATTGAAAAATTCAAAATTCTATGCAAGCTATTCTTATGGGCATTTTCCAAATCTTGAGACTTTTTTTAAATATTCCAATTTTGCTCGAAAGCCAAAGAGCTTTATCAAAGATTCATCAGCTTTATCATGCAACCTTTGGAAGATACAAATACAATAGTTTATCTTTCAGTTGAACCCTAGACATCTTTGGTGAAACCACAGATAATTGAGAAATGGCTCGATTATCTGTGGTGAAACTGGTCAGCTTGAAGATAATAATCCAACTGAGATATAAGTTGATATAAATAGTTCATTTATGTATTGAGATGATGGTAGTAAGAATATAATTGCTCCGACAGTCACCTATCTATAACCTCTAGGTCATTTGGTGTTGAATTCAAAAATCATGCTTCTATGAAAGTTGGAGTTTCGAACAAGTGTGACTTGTTGAGATCAGAAATTTAAATAACACTTGTTACATATATTTATTTTGTTGCCTTCTCCTAATTCCATGCTCCACACGTTATTATTAAATTCATTTTATTAATGAAACTTTCAATTTCAAGTGAAGGTATCCTGATGAAAATTGCATTACCGTTTTTAAGCCCACATTAACAAAAAATCAGTTAATTAAGAAAGTACAGAATTACCCAATATTTTGCTTGTATCTTGCTCATATTATGGTCATAGTTTTCCCATTTCTGCACCTATGGTTGGCAAATATGAGTTTGTTTGCCAGGTAGGAAAAAAAGGTGACCACTTTTGTTCCTAATACTAGGAAAACGCGGGATGCGCGTTGTTAGACGAGCTTAGCGGTATAGAAATCTAGAATGAAAAATAATTTGTCAACCCAATCTACATCTACAGACCTTGGATCACTCCAAACGTTCAAAAACCTTACGAGAATCAGTTATGTCACGGCCTTCCTCTTCATTCATTTCAATCGTTTTGAATTAATTGGTGACACTTGTTGCTATAGATTTAATTGGTTCCCGTAATAGCCTAAATTGATGGGAAAATGCTTTATAAATGCGTTTTCTTCATTATTTGTCATCCGATTGATGCGAAAAATCTCTCAAAATGTGCTTAATAGTTTCCTTTATATTCGGCGAAAATTTGAGAGGTCTTGAAAAATTTTGATTTTTCAAGTATTTTCCTCCGGGTTATTCTAATGGGGATTTTTGAAATTTCTAAAATTCATAAAAAAAAAAGTTACCACCCGATAATGCCACAAAACTATACAGATCTAAGTTAGATGAGGAACCATGACGAAAAAAAGTTTGAAGTTGATAGCTGTAGCCGTTTGACCTGTGGAGAACCGACAAAAAAACATAAAAAAACATGGAAAAAAAAAAAAAAAAAAAAAAACGAACACCAATTTTTTTCAGTATGTCAAATTGAATCCTCGCTAAAGCTCGTCTAATTAGCTTGACGTTTTCATAATATTTACCCAATATAAGGAAGAGATTGAAGGGATTTGTTTTCTCATGGTATTTCTTTCATGATATTTTATCCGACCATATTAGGCTGATATCATTGCTAATTCAAGAGAAAAACTGTTTTCATTGAGGGGAGATTGAGGAGCTTCTTCCTTATACTAGTCAAATGCGAAATATGCGTTGTAAGATGAGCGAGATATCTGAAAAAGGTATAGCTCTTTGAAGTAGTTTTACCCTTGCTACTTTATCGACTCTGGTATTCTACGCACCTTGATATCTGAATGAGCTATAAAAGTCGTTAAAGTAGTTCTACTCTTGCCACTTCATTGACTCTGGTATTCTACACACCTTGACGCGTATAAAAAATACCTCATTGTTGGTCAACTCTTGAATCTAGAAGGTAGTGAATCTCAACAACTTAATTCTGTCACAATTTTTATCATATATTTGATGAATATTATCAGATATTTTTTTTCTTCAAAACGGATTATTGGAATTGCATACAAAACCGTGAAAATGTGTAAAATTTATGTATACACATTTAGAGAAAATTTCATCCTATTTGGAGAGATTTTATTTTTCAACATTTTCTGCCCAGCCAAATCTTATGGGGTTTTTAGAAACTTTGAGATGATTTTTCTCAAAATCTGTCCGACCGATTCAGTCCAAAAAATATACAGTTCTAAGTTGGATGAGTTTGCGTGTACAAAAAAAAGTTTCATGTTGATCAGTCAACCCTTGTGACCTGTAGAGTGCTTACAAAAAAAAAAAAACACACAGACAAAGCCCTATAAGAGTGGGATGAAGACTTTGCTACGCTCATCAATTAGGCTACGCATCTAATTACCGCAATTCATCCGTAATCGTTTACGTGCGAGGAGTATTAAACTGTACATGAAGCATTCAAAGATGCAAAGTGGTGTTCTTTATAGCCTGCCCCCAGTGTTGGGGGAGTTCACTTAAAAAGGAACTTTTAAAAGTTCAGTTCATGTCAAATAAATAGATCTTTTAAAAAGTTCTGAGTTTGTTTTTGTAGCTTTGCTGTAAAATTTCAAGTTCAATTTGAAAAAACATAAGTTCGTTAAAAAATTCACCTTAAAATTATATGGAAATAAAGGGTTCAAAAATAAGATCATCCACGTAGTTTTGTGCTCTCCTTCGGTGGTTAGACAACTACCAAAAGCGTCATCCATTTATATCAAAATTAATTAAATACTATCAAATCAACCAATAGACCGTTCACTATTATAATTAATAAACACTTTACATGCGTCCAGACGCTAGAACAATACAACCAGTGTATACTGCCTACATACAACTACAAGTCACAATACGTCAACCTTGACCACACGTGGCTGCCGGCTCGCCTGGTGACAAGTGATCACATGGTAAAATCTCAAACAGGGAATATTTATTATACATTCGAGATAGACCCTAAAATAGTAGATCTCATTCGGAATTTGGACGGGGAAGTAAAGATGGTGCGATCGTGTCGCATAGGATTATGAGTGATCTAGAATTATAAACTTTCAAATGAACGTTTCATTCCGTTAAAGATCAGCGAAAAATTGAATGTGAAGAAAGTTCAAGATCGTTGACTGTAAATGTAAGGCGTTCAATGAAAAGTTCAGAAAATACAAACGCGTTCATTTCAAAAGTTCATTACCCAACACTGCCTGCCCGATTCAAAAGTGAATAAATCGTCTTAAGATCTAGCTTGTACAGAGTTATGCCTATAACTATTTCTGAAATCACTTATTCAAAGTAATTAATATTTTAATTATTCATCACTTTAATTGCTTAAATGAATAGCATCAACAAATTAATACGGTCAAAAAATATGGTTGGCCTAATTGTTAAAACCAACCAAACATTTGGGTCACAGCATGTACTTGAACATTTTTCAGTAGTTGTTGATGTTTTCAGTTTCCTTTTGTCAAATGGAATTTTGCTCTGCAAACCCTCCTAGGTTTTATTTCATTGGTGGGATTGTTACCGATGTTTTTATCACTTCCCGGCAAAAGTACAGCTATTCTCAGGAATATGTTCATTGTATCCAGAAATATAGAGATGGAGCTAATAAAATGGAAATAATATTATTTAAGAATAAAAAGTCAAACAAATTATACTACAACATAATTGACGACTCACATTATCCGTCCCATTGACGTCACAAATCATAACATCCAATCGACGGGGCTATTACAACTGAGATGAAATTCAAATATCCAATCAGGGTGTCTCTAAATGTCCTCCAGTAATATAGATCTAGAAGGCCAATTGGTAAAGGCACGCCCATTTCGAGTCGTAAATTAACTAACACAAAACAAGTGAAAGATGCTTAGGCCCGGTATTACCAAGTCCAGTTAGCCTTTATCTGACAGTTTAAACTTGTTATCACCATGGTTACCCATGCTATTTGTTTTCACCAACTCACATATAAATACTAACTGGCCGTGGTAATACCGGGCCTTAGTTAAATAATAATAATAATTCTGTAAAACTAATTGACCAATGTAGATGGGCGTGACTTATACGAAGCAGAGGAAATTTTAGATACCTTGATTGTTTATTTCCCTATTTTCCCCTGCTCCACTGGCCACTTGATTGGTTTTTATATTTTGTGACATCAAGAAGGCGGCAATCTACATCGGTCAATTCAATCAAGAGTTTTTGAAAATGATGGCAATGATGTAGCAAAAATCACATGTACAACCAACACAGCAATAGAGCAGACTAAAACCTAATTCACAATAACACGGTTTAACGTTTTTTTCTATCCCCTTGAGTCACACGAACCAGTCAGAAACAATAAGTAAAATTTTCAACTGGTTCATGTGAATGACCGGGACGGATGAAACGTCCAACCGCGTGACTATAAATCAAGGTTGAGAGTGAATGTGAGATTTTTTCACAGCTATTTGTTGTTGTTGTTGTTTTTACTGACATTTTTATGGAGAAGTAACATGTTTTCTACACAAGAGCCCAAAAAGCTCATTTGGCTTGTCTGTGGCATAAACATGATGAATCATAAAACAAACATGATCACAAAATAAAATGTAAATTTTAGTTAGAATAACATTGCTAGTAACTGGAACAGGCTTAAAAATGAACAGTACACACACAATAACATATACATGATAGTAATAAGATACAGAAAAAAGGAGTCAAGGGTAATAATAGAATGTAGAGTAAGCGAGTACAAAGAAGTATTATCAATTCAGCAGTATGAATGAACCAGTGAGATTGCTTATACTCAAAAAGCCACTTTCAAATTCTCAAAGATTCAGTATCAATTTTTGGTAAGCATTCTGTTTTCAATTCAATCAATTTCTCCATCAATTTAGTAAAAACAGTGGTATTTGGACTTCAAATCAAATGAAAAAAAGCTTTTTTTTTGCAATAACTGATACACAAATTTGATCAGTTAGTAGGGATTTATATCCATAGGCGTGCATAAGACTTGACGTTCGGTACGGCCCAGTATAGATAGACCTGTAACAATAGTATCCCAGAAGAGGGTTTGAACCGGTTGCACGGAAGAGTTTTTTTTTAAGTTATAATCCATTAGTTTGAGTTAGTTTCCATTAGTATTCCATTATCCATTTAAACATAAATAATTGTTATAGAAACGTAAATGTTCAGGGCCGTTTCATATTGTTTTAGCGCCCCAGATTAGGACTTCACTGTGAGCCCTCAAAATTATGTGTACGCACAGCGCAGAGGAAGGCAAAGGGGAACAACACCCTGCTAGTGATTTTTTTAAGATTCCTCTGGTAATACGATTCTCTGAGATTTGGGAACAACACAAAAATTCTGGAATATGGATTGTTCAGTGCACATGGTAGAAGGCCAATCTGGCTAAAAGACTTTCCAGCAAATAAAAATCTAAATCATCTTTCACCCAAAAACAATTATATTCAAATAAGAACATTAAATCTGAATGTAAATGAAATAGAATTTTATAGAATATATTAATATTCATTGAAAATTTCAGAAGGGTCATTATACAAAGTTGTTCAAGTACATTGCAATCTAATAGAACTTTTCAGATACAATATCATGCATACATGGCTTCTCCCTTTTCTGTACAGTGAAACTGATAATGAATAATAGTAGTCTTCCCAGAAACAAAAACACGAGTCTCACTGTGACATGCTTTTTAAAAGTTTTTAAGAAACCATTTTCAAAAATTAAATAAGTATACCAGTTACGTGCTACAGACAAAGTTGCACCAATGTTTCAAACACGTTGTCGTGATATTGTCAAACAAATTGTTTAAAATTATTATGACACTACGTTTGGCCTGTTCTCGTGCGTCTTGTGAGCACGCTTATGATGAAAGGTGCATTCACAACCGCAATCTTATTGAACTTTAATTAAATTTCAATGGACAATTGTGATTTGAATAGTTTCATTTTCTCATTTTATTTTTATAAGCAACTAGTGCCTGAACTAGAGAGGCTCGATACTGAGGAAGAGAGTGGCCAACTTGGAGACTGTTTTCTATTGGCTACTGAAATATCTCTCGCATGGACGCAATTTTTGGTCCAGAAATCAGATCAGATGCTTAAGAACATGTGCTAGACTGAAATACATTGGTTAGGAACAACTTCAGTTAAAAGTTCTGGCATCTTATTGATCAACTAGTAGTTAACGACACTTGGACAAAACATTTGAACAAAAAATAGCAACCTGCGCCAGAGTTGGCCACTCTTCCTCAGTATCTGGCCTCTCTAGCCTCAACTAGGCATTAGCTGAGGAGATACATTAGGTGCGGTCTGAACTTCTCGGGGAGGTGCTGAAGAGCGAATACTGGAATAAAGATACTACTAAGAGTGAAGGAGGGCTTGACGCGTAGGAATGCCGTAGACAAGCTACTTTTTCGCGGAATTGATGATAGCATAAAGGAGCTTTTGTCAAGGGTTTTGGTTTAGGTAATGATCGTTTCCTCAAATAGGCCATCTTATTTCTAAGTAAACACGCCAAGCCACGTTCACTCTTGCATGCCTTGGTTGCTACGAAAGTGCATTACTGCTGAAACATAGAATTGTGTACAAATGCATGTGAAAGTTACTAACTACAATTGAATGAATGTTTGGGTTTAGAGGCACGTCGACAGCTGGGTCATTTTGTGCCTGGAAAAATCAATTTTTATAAATCTATTACGTATATTGAAATGAATTATGACAACAGTAGATTATGAATACTCAGGTAACTATTCAATCTAATTTACTAAATACACATTGAAATAAAAAGTGTCTTTATTCTTACGCGTTGATAGGATCGAAGAATATATACTGTGGTACACGAGCTGCGTGTACCACTGACCACCCAATGATCCCTTGCGTGTGATAGATCATGTAGGTAGAGAACATAAGCAGACCTCCATACAGATTAATTGAGTACATGATTATACCAGGGGTGGATGATGGGGGCCAGATCATATTACCTGTCAAACAAAGTTTATTATCATTATTTGTATAAGTTTTGAGTAGCCTATACTATACCGCAAAAATTGAATGCCTTCCCCGAAGGCGAGAATTGTTTCTGCAAACGGTTGAAACACTCCGACACGAAATGTCACTCTGTGAAGCACCTGCCTCGTTATGTCCGCAAATTGTGGTTCACCTTTTATTGCTGCACACTACTTTTTTTCAGTTGAATTGGATGAAATTTTTCTTTGCAGGAACTTAGGAACTTTGACTCAGGGGGGGGGGGGGACAAGTTGTTTAGAAAAATATCATGAAGATACTAAATGATGATACCAATTTTTTTTTTAATCTGAAACCAAGTAACAAAAAAACTTAGTAACTATGCTAGAAAACGTTAAAACACACAATGAACAAAAGAAAAATACAAGAGTCACAGATTAAAGTCAATTTGAGGTTGTCAAGATATATAGAGGGAGGAGGGGGGTTAAGCAACATTAGTGTAAGATTTGTTTCTTCCTAACCTCCCCCTTCCTACGTGCCTGAAAATGTGTTTGGTCCAAATGATAAGTGAGATAAGGCCTACATATGTACGGTACATATGAGCAGGCCCTAGTCAATAAAACTGAACTTATCTACGAAGCAAAAAACAATTCTCGCATCACGATATCCACTAATTGAATGTCTTCTCCGAATAATATTGCAATCAACATAATTGTCGAAAGTAACTTCATGGAAAAGGCCAAACAACTTGGTGTAAAAAGATATTATTAATTTTTTATGCATCAAGCTATGAAAATATCAATTGGAAATGACTACCCATAGCAGTAACTGTGATAGACCAATTACTAAACTTCCTGCATTTGTATGTATAGTACTATAGATTCATTAATAAAAACCCATGTTGATTGCAAACGTCAGATGGGAAGGTATTTAAATATCGTACTAGGTTTTAAATCAAACATACCAATTGCTGATATGGCTACAAATGAAAAGCACAATGTCAGAAGCATCCCAAAAGACAGGAACTCAAAACGTGGCGCGAAAAGTCCTATAGCAGTTGTCTCTATGATTACAAATGCTGTAACCCTGTAAGAACAAAGAGATGTACAGTCATGTACCAATATTCAACTCAATATATTTTCATATATGTAACAAATTTATATTATGGCACTTGCAAACATTACAGTAAATATATTGAATTCAGTAACATATTCTAACTTCGAGAGCAATTTTAACGTCGGCTAGACGAAGTGACTTAAAGAGCGCATCAAGGCAAACTGCTCCTGACCTGTTCGTAACCCAACCCACTGTGCCAGTATATAAAGACCAGAAAGGCAACCTACAGTTCAATTGAGAGTCATCATGTAGATCTAATCAATATACTTCATTAATTGGGACAGTCACATAGTATCTCTATTCACATTACATGTATTGTTTTAATCACAGTGCCAATAAATATCCAGTTATATTAATTATACAGGGCTACCTTTTAGTATCAGTGACAACCCAACCTCGCACACCGTCACCAACTCCCACACCATCGCAACTCGAAAAGAACGATCATTGCGAAGCTTACCATGATGCTGTGAATAAAACAGGGCCTCCAATGACTGTGAGCGGCGCAACGACTCCGCCGAGAATTGCAGAGTGTAAGACCCAGGCCACGTGCTTCCACCCTAGATACGGTTCGTAAGGCATGCTTTGCACCACTGCGCCACTCACAATCAGTGCTGCAATAGCTGAAGTAATAGTCTGTCAAGAAAACAAACAAAAGCAAAATCATCACTGCTATTCGAGATTTTGAGGACTGAGGCCTGGTTGTACAAACTAATAGTGAGTGGATGAAGCGATAATCAGCGGATCGTTAACCCTTCGTTATGTATATACTATTTTTGTAACGTAACTGATAGTTAGCTAATTAATGCATAACTATGATTTCGTACAAATGGCTGTAAAGCGAAATATTCGTTTTGATGACAATTTCGAACAGTGTAGGAATATGATTTCAAAATTTGAAAAAAGAGGTTTAATAAAATAAAATATATACTTTTCTTAATCTTACAGATAAATTGTTCTACAAAGGGTTCACAAAGTATTTTTAGTTTTTACCTTTTGATTCAATTGATTATTGAAAGAAATCCACACTTCTCAACATGACATCATTTACTACTCCACCATTAGGTACAATTTATATAATAATGTAAAGTACATAATGAGTGTATACACATAATCAAAATTGCATCACCATAATCAATTCAATCAATTGACGACTAGTGATTGACCTGCCCACAAACGTCACAAAACAAAACATCCAATCAAATGGGCTGTTTATTATGTGGGTAAATTAACATTGCCTATCAGAGTATCTCTAAATGCCCACATGAAGTATAGATCTAGGTGGACTGCCAATAAGCCACGCCTATCACTACTAGTCAAATCAATTTAAAATCATTTTATTCTTGATTCTTCATACAGATTGATGAAACACTCATAAATAATCAAGATGATAATTGGATGAGCGAAGCGAAGACTCAATTACACTATACCGAAAAAAAAGTGCCTGTTTTTTTTTTTTTTTTTTTTTTTGTTTTTTTGTTCGCGCTCCACAGGTCAGACAAAAATTCAAAATCAGTTGAAACTTGGCACACACTTGAACCCCTATCTGACTTGATGCTGTATAGTTTTGAGGCACGATCGGTTGAACAACTTCTGAGAAAACTCATTCCAAAGTTTTCAAAAATCCCATTAGAATAAGCCAGAGGAAAACATTCGTGAAAAATATTTCATCTGATAGGATTCAAATTTTCAGAGAACTTCAATCTGATAATGATACACATTATTCCGAACTTTTACTCAAATCGGATCAGCCGTTTCGATGTAAAAAAAATATATAATGTTATTTGTGTCAATTATTCAAAGCTATTAAGATACCTATTAAATCAAAGCAACAAGTGTCACCACTTGACTGTAAACGATTAAAACAAAGCCTTCTTTATTATCATATAAATTATTAATGGAAAATAAGATGGCAGTGATGTAATGGTTTGGATCTCAAGGTGTATATATATATAATAACCAATCCAAAGATAAGTTGATATGTTCCAGCTCATCCATCAACGCGGAAACACATAACGCGTTTGCCTAGTGATAATACACAGTGATGATGAATCAATATAATAATACTAGCAAGACCTCTCATGTTTCAAATGTGAGAGTCAAATCACCACTATGCCCTCCACTTCTATGCAAGATAATTTTTACACCTCACCAGCCGCTCTGCCGTGTGAACGCAATTACGTACTGTCACCCCCCCCCCCCTCCGAACACCCCCACCCCTTCCTTCCTTTCCTCTCAAACCCTCTCTGGCCATTCTCCTTCCTCCCCCTGCCCCCACCGCCCCCTTCCCCCTCTCTCTCTCTTTCTCTCTCTCTCTCATTCCTCACTCACTCACTCACTCACACGCACTCACTCACACACTCACTCACTCACTCACTCACACACACTCAACACACTCACTCGACACATTCACTCACTCACACACTCACTCACTCACACACTCAACACACTCACTCACTCACACTCACTCACACACTCACACTCTCATGCACTCACTCACACACTCAACACACTCACTCACTCACACACTCAACACACTCACTCACTCACTCACTCACACACTCAACACACTCACTCACTCACACACTCACACACTCACTCACTCACTCACTCAACACACTCAACACACTCACTCACTCACTCACTCACACACTCACTCACTCACTCACTCACTCACTCACACACTCAACACACTCAACACACTCACTCACTCACACACTCAACACACTCACTCACTCACACACTCAACACACTCACACTTACTCACACACTCAACACACTCACTCACTCACTAACTCACTCACTCACACACTCACACTCACTCACTCACTCACACACTCACACTCACTCACTCACTCACACACTCAACACACTCACACTCACTCACTCACTCACTCACACACTCAACACACTCACTCACTTACTCACACACTCAACACACTCTTTCACTCAACACACTAACTCATACACTCACTCACACACTCACACTCACTCACTCACTCACTCACACACTCACTCACTCACTCACACACTCACTCACTCACTCACACACTCAACACACTCACTCACTCACACACTCACTCACTCACACATTCAACACACTCTTTCACTCAACACACTCACACATACACTCACTCACACACTCACACTCACTCACTCACACACTCAACACACTCACTCACTCACTCACTCAACACATTCACTCACACACTCACACACTCACACACTCACTCACACACTCACACACTCACTCACACACTCACTCACTCACTCACACACATTCACAGCACATTCACGAACAACATGAGGACGTTCGACAACGGCCAAGAATGTTCTAGAAGTTAGAACCAGCCCACTGCATCATACGTCATTGTCTTCACACCGCGCCACCCAGTCTGCTTCCCTTCCTTCATCCCACTCTTCTCACCCCTTCCTTCCTCTTCCCCCCCACCCAATACAGCCGACCTCGCCCGCGCCAACTCCCTCCCCTCTCCCACCCCCTCAACCCTCACTCATTAAAGAACCAATCACGTTCGAGAAACAGCGTTTCCCATCACAGATGCACAGATGAGCGTAACTATTAGTAGAATATGGCAAGTAGAAATAATATGAAGTGTATTGATATAATATGGTACTATTATTTTATAATTATTACTTATATAAATTTTGCAACTATATTTCAAATATTTCAAATGTTTAAAATGGAATTCTAAATTCATATATCAGATTCAAGAAACCGCGTAAGACAAAGCCTTGTGTGCGGGCTGTCTTGAAAAAAAAGTGTACGGTACGAAATCTATCTTCTTTGTGATGAAACCAAAAAACAAAACAAGTGCAAAAAAATGTATATCATCTATTTTCAGCAAAAAACTTGAAATGCTATAGATAAACTTGATCACGTTTCTGAAAAGACCTTATCAATTTAAACTTGATTGATTGAACAACAATGAACAACTTGAATAAAGTAAATACTAAATAGTATGAAGAAAACTAAGAGAAAACTCGAAACAAAATTGATTTCAAAATAGTTTTCAACATCATAAATAACTTCATTCATATCTATTGTTTAAACATAACGTCTAGACATGTGAACAAAATATCAAAACTTGATCTATCAACAGTCTCACACCTGAGTTGCTCATCTAACAATGGAAATTTTGAGATTTCATACATTATTTTTCAAACAGTAAGCAGATTTTCGTACCATTTTTGTGTTACGTGTAATGAATTCCATGCTGCTTGGTGATAGGTTAATTGCTGTTGCACTTATTGCAGCAATTACCAAAGAGCCTGCGTAATACAAGTAGCTATTTTTCACTCGTTCTAATACGTCGTCTCTCCAAAACCTGTAAATACATCTCATTCAGTGACAAGTGTGACATTGATGCCCACACAGGAGGGATATATGCATTATAAATCAAATATACTGGTATTACATTAAATATGTATTTTGAATATGAAATAGTACAATAAAATAATATGAATAGTATAAATATGCAACTAAATATGCAATATTGGGCATGTCTTTCTGCAGAAAGTTCAGTGAGACTTTTGTGTTCCTTGTGACAATATTCTGTTGTGCCAACTCTCACAATTTCTGGTCGTTTGCATAACAACCCCACCAACAGCTAGGTTATAAAGGGGCAATTACTAATTCTGATCTTGTTGTAAGTATAGATTAGCTGAAGCAGTGGTAGCTGTTGTGTTTTAAAGTTTTGATTGTGTTTTTGACCCTTACTTCAGTCCCTGCTATATTACAACTTATATAAGTGTATCTCTTTCAATAGGATATCAATTAACTATTGTAAATATTTTAAAAATCAATTATGCGAGACATACGCAGGATGGTCGATAATACCATCTTGGGGACACAATCTTGAGCAGTAATACAGGAATGCGCCAAAGCCCAGCATTCCTCCACCAAGCACCATCCCTTTGCCAATCGCAAATGCTGAAATCAAATCATTTTGATATTGGTTATCCATCCATTTACATTTTTTTTTTTTAATAACATCGAAAATTGATAGAAAATCATTGTTCCCCAATTAAGACTGTGGATGAAAGATAGGATCGTTTGGACGGGGCACCACAAGGGCAATCTTACAGTTTAATATATTTATATATACAATATATTGGGCATTAACGGCACACTAATAATAACTCAGATGAGTTAGATATATGATTTAGATGATTGATGAGATGACGGTTTCTTATGGGAAGGATAGTGGGAAAGAAAGCAATCTCGGTCTATACTGTAGGAATTAACCACCTTGACATTTTGCCTAGGCTACAGAGCGAAACCACGAGAAACCCCTGTAAGGATGGACGTGGTGGAGATCGAGCGGAGATGAGATCTATCCTCATCTCCCAGGCCCAGGTCACACGATGAAGCAAGTTTGTTAGCATTGAGCTACTTACCTGTGCAATCATAAAATATGATCTCAAATTATTATAGACATAATGAATAATTATAAAGTTAGAAAGTTTATTAATTGTACATGCAAATGTACATCCACTTGGTCTTAGTATTCACGCTCAGTAATCAGGTGATTCTTTGTTTGCGCTGTTTGTATTGTATTAATTGTACACTTAAGATTATGCTTGTATCTAATTATGTTCTATGAACCGGTATTCCGTAAAATTTCATTTTATGATTTGGCTTATATTTGAATGTATGAATCTAAAAGGTCAATAAAGCAAATGAAGACTAAATTTAAAAAATTAGATAATGGTAGATAAAAATTTATTCTAAAAATAAAAGATTACCCATACATCATGTCTCATGTCGTAGTGTACCGGTACAGCAAAGAATAGCCTCAAATGGAGAATTTTAGATGATGATATACAATCTTGTATCCACGAAAGTAGGTGGTTGTCACAGATTAGGTGAGATAAGGGATAAGGGGTGTTCAAAGGATTGCAGTAAGAAGGGTTACAGGTAGGGTTAGGAGGTGGAAATGGGGTGAGAATGAAAGAGGGGAGAGGGTGAGAATGTTGAAGAGTCCAACTGAGATGATGCGAGACCTAGGATGGCAGAAATTGGAAATACGGAGGAAGGAGGATCATTTATGTAATTTCTTCAGGCGGGGTCATGATAGAGCGATAGTCATAAAGGGGGCTAGATTAGATGTCCGTAAATTCTCTTTCTTGAATAGGACAGGTAGGAACTGGAATGGGCTTAGAAAAAGTGTTTTTGAAGGGGATGAAATTAGGTTGAAGTTATTCCGTCAGAGGGTTAGGGAGGTGGTGGGATATGGGGTAGTTAGGGAACTTGCCACCGTGCATTTATGTGCAATTGCAAGAGTTTAAATAATTGGATGAGCGAAGCAAAGACTCAATTTCACCATACCCGAAAAAAATGACTTTTTTTCCGCTCTCCACAGGTCAAACGAAAATTCAATATCAGTTGTAACTTGACATACACAAGTATCCTTAAACTCTGTTCACACCGAAAAGTTAATCTCAATCAAGCTAATTGAGATTAAATGTACGCAAGGAATTGTGGGTAGTAAACTAACTGCGTTAACGTGCTAACATGGTTTGCTGAACGAGATTAAGACGTTAATCACTATTAACGTTAATGGAGTTGCGTTCACACTGCACGGTAATCGAGATTAAGTCGTTGATCATGATCAACATTTTCGGTGTGAACAGGGTATTATCTAACTCGATACTGTATAGTTTTGAGGCGCAATCGGTTCAACCACTTCTGAGAAAACTCATTACAAAGTTTTCAAAAATCCCATAAGAATAACCCAGAGAAACAATTTGTGTAAAATATACCATCCAAGAGGATTCAAATTCTCAGGAAATTTCAATTCAATAATGATACACATTATTCCAAACTTTCTTTCAAATCGGATCAGCCGTGTTGATGTAAAAAAATATATAATGTAATTTTTGTAAATCACTCAAAGCTATTAAGATACCTATTAAATTCAAGCAACAGGTGTTACCAATAAACTGTAAACGATTAAAACAAAGCCTTCTTTATTATCATAGGAATTGATTAGGAAATGAGATGGCAGTGACTCAATTGTTTGGATCTCAAGGTGTATATATATATAAATAACCAATCCAAATATATAAATTGATATAAGTAGCGCGGAAACACATAACCCGTTTGCCTAGTAATAATAATAAAACAACAAAATGATTGTAAAACTTGGGTGATTACACAAACTTACTGCAACTGTATGAACACTTTTAAGAGAAGCAGTTTTGCTTGTTATCGTAAACCTCGTTGTGAAAAATCATAATTGCCTAAAAATATCACAGTTATACAAATATAATGGTGATTTTTGCATTTCTTCTGTCGGTATAGACAACCTTCCCTAATAACATAGGCAGTACCAAGGCGCTCTTCAGGCGCGTAAAATGCCCAATGTGAGTGACTCAGTACCTCCTCAGGAATTCTAGTGTTATTAGGGTTCTTCATTCTTGGATCCAAGTCATGCATGCATATACAGTATCTTTTTTCTTCTATGTCTTTTGAGTTGATGTGTCAATCAATCAGGGGCGGCTCGTGTGTAAGTACTGCTGAAAGGCAGCACTCCCTACGATTTTCCAAATGTATGCTATTTTTCAAATAAATTCATCTTAAATAAATCATTTCTTTCATGTCGTATAATGTTTTTTCTAGCAATTATTGTTAAAAAAAAATACAGCTTCATAAAAAGTATTATCAAAATTAACGTAATTATTTATTGTCTAACACTCGCGGCTTCAAATGCATCAAAATATCTACACGTCGCTGAGCGCCTGCAAGCGAGCGGGAGGCAACCTTTGATACACATTCCGGGACTGCACCAGTTGCAGTGCTATCGTTGCTGATAGCTGGCCAAAGGATGAGGTTAAAGATGGCATGGCGCAAGGAGAGGGGGGGAGCGCGTGCATTAGCCTGTACGGCGTACTGCATAAGGAACAGCACCTAGCATGAACTTCTCCAAACACTGCAAGACACCGTGCACTTCTTGCTCGCGCGGCCGGGTGTTTTGAGCCGATTGACAAGTTTCACCACTGCAATTACTAAGTTCTATAAATTTTACACCTGATTAAATTGATTTTTTCATTATGGTCTCACATTGCCCACAGAAAAGTGTAAAAAATACATGGTTGCATATTTTTTTTTTCAAATTGAAAGTTAAAACATGTATTTTTTTTATTGACATGGAGACACTTTTTCTAGAAAACGGCCCGAGATGAGTTGGGTGTTTTTTTTTCTCTTGTAGGAATTACAAATTAATTAATCTCACACATATTTTCTGATCCAAGTTATTCGATAATTTTTCCATTCAATAATTATTCTAGCATACTGTTGCAAGATTTACTGATAATAATGCACAACTTGATTTATTATCTAATTCATGAAAAACACACACAAAAAATGTGAAAATAGATTTTATAAAATAGATTTTATTCACTTTTTCATTCCAGAATATGTTGGAAAAAGATGCCAAGGAAAGGGCCATCAAGCTATACAGTACCGGAATTCCGTTCTGAAGCGATTTTTGTTCGCCACTAGATGTCTAGAAGTTCAATATAAAATATACCAGTGGATTAATATTAATTCATATTATTTCTTCAGTATCCCCAAAAAGAGAACTGAAATAAATTAATCGAACCAAAAGAAGGTAAATTCCAACAAATGGACATATTATCAGTGGTGTCCTTACTTAATAGTCGGGATAGTTTCGTACTAAGCTTTTGGCGGATGGCATTACGTAGTGTCACGCTGAGAAATCATGGCTGAGTTATATAGACCCACCAATCATGTGGATCGATTGAATTATAGAACTTTTAATTTCATGAAACTCGATTTTTAAATTATACTTTCCAAATGAATACATCGAAATATTTAAGTTTTGGCAGCATTAAGAGCCCGCATCTTAGACATATTTACAGGGTGCACTTTCGCCACATATATCTCAAAAACTACAAACACTACGGACTTGCGGTAAAATGCAATGAATAAGTAATAACCTCAAAATTAGATATGCCTAATCGAAAATTGAAGAATAATTTTATTATGAAGCAATAATTGAATCAAAATGTGCCTAATTTGATGATTTTCATTGCCTAATTCCCGTTCATCGAATAATAGTAGGAATAAATTACAAACGCACATCCTTAAGTTCTACTTTGTTCATCAATATTTGAAATTTTGATTTGCCTTTTATTCTACAGTTTTCCCAATTTCCTTGGCCAAAATGTGTAATGTGACTAGATTTTGCCCAAATTATGAAATGAGAAACTCCCCCATCTAGCGGTGGTTACTGGAACTCCTCCAATATGATCCCTGTTCCACTTTTTAACCCACAACCAAACTTTTAAACGCACAACGAAATTGGGCGGAGCATTTCGAAGAGGAACATGCTCAGCTAAGATGCGGGCTCTTAAATTCAAGATATCTTTCTTCAATAAATCCGCAAGGACAAGGTCAACAGATTATGATTGAGTTATGAAGAGAAATAATGTTGAGATCTGAATATGGATGTTAAATGAGAAAATTGCGTCTATGAGGGTAAAATATTTCGCACAAAAATTTTTTGGGAAAAATGAAATATTGGCGAAAAATATTCCCTATAGACACTCATTGTTATGTGGCTTTGTACCTTTGTATATCATTTTTTCATCAACTGCAGTACTCCCTATTATTAGTCACCAGCCGCCACTGCAATCAATGATTCTATTTCTCTTTTCTTTTGTCATTTACATTCCATTATTTTAATTATATTTCCACTTAAAAGTGTTTTGTAAGGGTCACTATTATTATAAGTAACTGTATTATATTGATATTCATTGATCATAATGCTCAACTTCGTCAATACCGTACCTAATTATATTGAGGTACAAAACCATAGATAAGTTATTTTTGGCTTGTAGAAAAGCTTGTTTTTAGTTGTTGTGTTCAAGAGTTAATTTTACTATTAAAAATTTGAGACAAATTATTACTATTAGGTCTACACAATTTTTTTTAGAAATATTCATAGACGAGCATGGTAGTACAAATGTTCATTGACTTTCCAGTTCTTACTTTCCTTCGTCCTTCCATTTCTACGCTTAATTGCCTTGGATCAAAGATATTTATATAACCTACGGATCTTCAATTCTTTTTGCCCTTTATTCTTCTTTTTGATAGGGTTCCACATCCAATATCAATTATAGAACTGAGAAACTATATTACAATATAATATACACCCTATATTCAATATATTTCAAACGAAACTACCTATATCGTTGAGTAGGTTTACACACTGAGTGGTCCTTATGAAATTTGATTTGTATTCTTGTATTTACGTAATTTACTCAATGTTACAGATTGTTCTAAGAGCCATCATCTTAGCTGAAAATGTTTCTCTTCGAAATGCTAGACCCAAGTTTAATGTGCATTCAAAAGTTTGGTTGTGGGTTGAAAAGTGGAAATAGGATAATATTGAAAGAGTTACAGTAACCACTGCTAGATGGAGGAGTTTTTCATTTTATAATTTTTTTTTTTTTTTAATAACATCGAAACTTGATACAAAATCATTGTTCCCCAATTAAGGCTATGGATGAAAGATAAATTATAATTTGGCCAAAATCTAGTTACATCACAAAGATGTCAAAGAAACAAAGATGTCAAAGATGTCATCAGGTCAAAGAAATTTAGAAAACTGTGAAATTACAGGCAAATCAGGATTCCTAATATTGATAAGCAAAGTGAAACTCAACGATATGTGTTTGTAATTCATTTCTACTGTCATTCGGTAACCGGGAATTGAGCAATGAAAACCATCAAAATAGGCACATTTTGATTCAATAATTACTGCTCCATAGTAAAATTATTATTCAATTTTCAACTAGGCCTAAGCATATCTAATTGTGAGGGTATTATTTATTTATTGCATTTCACCGCAAGTCTGTAGTGTTTGTAGTTCTTGAGATATATGTGGCGAAAAGTGCACACTGTAAATTTGTCTAGGATGCAGGCTTTTAAAGCAGGTGGTAATGATAGGATAGGATTGATAGGGAACTTGCCACCGCGCATTTATGTGCAACTGCAAGAGTTAATAATAATAATAATAATGATTACTCTCATGAAATTAAAGGAAAACAAACAAACATAGCCTACTTAGTAAAATTATACATTGCTATTTTTTCTCAGCTCTCTTCCTAAATCACTAATCTCAGTTATATTCTTTATATCTTCTTCCAATTCATTCCAATCCCGCGTCGTTCTTCGGATGAATCCACATTTCCCTACTTCTCTATCCACTTCCATTCTTACCCCTCCCCTTGTACTTCTTTGTAATCCCTTTCCAAATCTATTGCGCAATTCTTCCCATCTTATATATTTATTCTTGACGCTAACAAAGAATAAGCAAAAGAAGCAGTACATTCTTTACTGATGGACATATTACTTACATGTACATAATTCACCAGGATCTTGTTTTATTGAAGGCTTGACCAATTCATCAAAAAAGATTGGAACTGACAAAGCTATTCCCATATTTTTAAAAAACTACATTTTTATATATATATCATAGATTATGCAGTTTTAATCCTACTGTAAGCATTTTGAATATTGAAATCATAATGAATTTGTAATAAACATATCTCCCAAAGTACCAGTACTTCAAGATTTGACATAAATTAATCCACTGTGATCATGGAACAAAAATTGTTCTCACCACAGTCCCTGTGATGGATGAAACACTGTAATGATACCAACCTATTTTTATCATAATATAAAGGTGACCCAACTCCCATACTGATAACACGATGTAGTGACACCAACCTATTTCAACATAATATAAAGGAGGTGGCTTGAAAGTGAAATATTTCCGGGGTCAGAATCTGAGTCCATCATCCCGATTGCCTGTAGCGCAACTATCGTTTTTATATCGAACTATTTAGAACAACAATGCTCAACAATGCTATACGGTACACAGCCCAGTAGATTACGAGAATTATAGATTTTGTTAGTTCAACAATGCCACCGGTACCGTAGCCACTCAAATTTACATCTAAATCACAAGGGGATTCGCTAAATCGTGACAGGCAATCGGGACGATTGTCTCTGAAATGACCGCAAGAAACCACAAATGCCTTCCATGTTATCAGTATGGGAGTTGGAGCACCTTCTTTATATTATGATGAAATAAGTTGGTATAACTACATCGTGCTCTTAACACGGAAGCCAAAGGTCCTGATTACCTGTCACGATTTAGCAGATTCCCTTGTGAACTAAATGTAGATAAAGAGTGGCTACAGTACCGGTGACATTGTTGAACTTACCTAAAATCTTTAATTTTCTTAAAAAACAAATCCAACTACTAACATTACATTATAATTCTACTGAGGCATGTATAGCATTGTTGTTTTAAATAGTTCGATATAAAGCAGTAGTTATGCTACATGCAATCGGAACCCTGAACTCGGGAACTGACCCCGGAAATATTTAACTTTCAAGACCCAAGTTCATTTTATGATAAAATGGGTTGGTATCATTACAGTGTGGATAAAATAATGCTATTACATGATATTTATTTATTAATAATAATAATAGTAATAATAATTCTTTTATTCTGTAGAACATAGCTGCCTAAAACATAATGTTATAGAATGTGTCAGTTTCAAAAAAGAAATGAACAATACCAAATACAAAATAGAAAAATACAATAAAGTATAGTAAACAGGTATGTTGCATAATGAGTAGTTAGAACCTCGGAAGATACTCAGAAACTGAGTATGGCGTCATATCTATAAGATGTCTTCTCACTTCTTTTTTTAATTGTGTTGTACTTCTTTTCTCTTTTATATGTTGCGGTAGAGTTAAAAAGCGTTGCTCCTTGATGTCGGGTTTGTGTTAGTGAGTGAAAGATTTCGTGAATGTATGGGTAGATCTGTACTTTTCCTTTTTCAAAATACAGCCATCTGGAGTGAGTTCCAGCAGCCAACACAAGCCCAGTCTAGCAACAAAGTTGCTGTACGTTCAGTTTGTTCATTAAACGTCAGAGCTTTGCATTTTGGACTTAAACGATTAACCCCCCTACCGTACACTGACCTTGATGTTATTGTGATGCAGCACAAACCGGGACCAGAACAAAAAAAGTTGCAACATCCTTTCTTGTATGAGTTCACAACTCTTCCAGCACTTTAAATTTGCAAATGGTTTGCTTTGAATTTAGGAGGACGTGTCTTAGGAGTATACAGTTTTTGCTCAATAGAGAAATTGCAAACTATACTGAAATTTTATTATAGAGATTTTCAAACGATAGGCCTATGGAAAATGTTGCATCTAAATCTACCAGTATTTCAATTGTGGTTGGAAAATAGCAGTCCCAGTCAAATAAACATAGCTTGCTGCAAAGAGAATGTTTACTGTTGTGTCGTGCACCTGACAGAGTGGGCAAGGCTCATGTTCCTCAAAAGGAATACTCAATTCACAATAGCAGCATATCATTATTTCGGCAATTTACCATTTTTCAATCCATTATCGATCACCGTTTAGATATTGTATCTATCGAAGTCAGGCAACCCCCACTAAGAGGGACACACAATTGCACGACTTCTCAAGTGGCAATATTTTTTGGTAGGTGAAATAGAATCTCTGCTGCGCTAATCTTATTTTCATATCACTTGTTTCTCGTACTCTGTATCGTCATCTATCAATCGTCTCATATCATCCAATACAAATTAATATTCTTCAATTATATAACAACTCATACAATAAGCAGTACATTTTCATTTTCTACTATTGTCACCCGTACTGTTTACCGAGTATGCTGAAAAATGCGCCTCACACTCATTGCTATCGAGATATGATTTACGCAAGACTTATTAATAATTTCACTCAACGATCAAACAGAATACAGCACTACACAAAGTACTTTCATAAATAGAATGTTACGTAATGAAAAATAATCAATATCAAACAAAATGTACAGTACCAGTCATCTTTTATTCAATGAATCAATACTGACATGATAATCCCTGAATAGGTATACACTGACAATTCCTATTATGGCATTAGGCATAATTAAATAGTGGAAATACAAACAGTGTGAAGTCAGTAAACTGTGGTTTACCCGTCTCGATCAATATTTTGATTGCGATCAAACATTTTTTCCGATACAGACGGAACCAACTATGTATGCTACTAGCACAATGACGGAAATATTGAGCACCATGTCAAAAATGTTTTATACTACTGTAAGTAGGCCTGAAACACTTCAACTTCAACAGTTCTACCATACATTTTAAGCACAGATCTATATTGTAAAAATTTAAAAAGTATGATCACCAAGTACGGTATCTAAATTTACTGCAAGTTTCATCTCTTAAATGGTTTTATTCAAGTTTCTTGATCTCAAATCATGAGTGTTCCAGTTCAATTATTCAATAAATACTAGTGATAAAGTTGTAATCAAATAGAATCATAGTAGCTTCGATTTCCAACGAAAACGACATCAAGTCTTAAAACTTGAAACCAATCAAAGGTACCGGTCAGTCAAAAAAATGATGTAACAGACAAAACTCTTTGCAAGTTTGGAATCTGGGCCCAAGAATAAAACTTGAAGGAACACAATATCTCCACCACCCCTTCCTTTCACCTATTTGATTTAGCAAAACACAACAATATACCGGTAACTATGATATCAAAAGATAGAAATGTTACAATTAACGATTCGGTTATCTTGATACATTAATTAAAATTAAATAATGATGGAACCTTATAATCCCCCATACTTATAAAATTTGACATCTTTGTAGTGGAAGCTTATTCTGATTCGTTTATTCAATTGTCAATACACACACACACATGACATCTTGAATAAAATATTATTCAGTCAGTTGTCTCTCTCCTTCACTCCTATCTACTCAGGCAGAGTTCATCTTTCTTCCGTGTTAATCTTCTAAATGTAAATACAATTCCACTGACAGCGATGAGTAATGCTGGTAGGCCCAAACCGATGCAAATCACTAGTATGATGAGCAAAGAAAACTCTTCATTTGGTGGTTTACCATAACCAATTGTGAATGCCCTATAAAAGAAAAGAAGCAATCAATTGCCTGAAACTTTATTCAACCTGGGGCAGGAATCGTTACACTGTTTTCAGTTCTAGGTTACATTATATTTTATTCTCAACAACCAACAAAAAATGTGTTTTTGGTTTTTTGTGATAGAATGATAGGCCTTTCAAGAGCTTCAAAAAAAGTTTCTCCAACTTTCTAGCGCTTGATAGAAAATTGTAATGATGATATATTGTAATGAATATAATGATGATATAAATGATGATGGTTATAATAGTACACGCTCAAATTAGGCTTTTTGGGCACATTTTGGAGGTCGGTAACTCAAAATCTATTTGATCTAGGAATAAAATTCTATCTGAAATTGTATGTGATATGAGAATATGTGATTTGCAGGAATATTTTCACGTAGGCCTAGTAAAAAGGTGGTTCCACATTCACATTTTCACGCGGGTTCAAGTCGAGGCCGAGATATTCCTAATTTCTACGTGAAATGGCTCGATTTCAACGTGAAAATATAGTCGAGAGTCTGGGCCTTCTCCTCTCCTATACGCTATCCTATAATATAAAGCACACGTCATACATACCATGATGTATAATTGGTTTTCTTGTAAAATCCATCCTCCTTGAGACCGAATGATACCACTGTTTCTTGTACTAACGTACTATTGACGAGGTCATAACCATAATACGCATACAATAGCGTACTGTTGAGCAGAGTCGTTGGACTTTCTACGCGGCTCACTTGGTAACTGCTCGTCTCCGTAGAATTGGCAAGAGAGCGATTTCGAGCGATATATGCTACAGGCCTCCATTGTAGGAAACCGCCACCCCATGGATTTGACTCACATGATGGTGTCAACAAATCTACTACCTACAACAGAAAACAAGCTGACCGTTCAATATTTTTCAAGTCACGTTCGATTTACTGAATTCAAGTTCAAAATCAGCCAGGCTGCAATCGCTGATATTAAGTAAGCCTATTGTACCAAAAAATTGTCCAACATTTTATTTGTATACCTATTGATTGAATGGTACCTGTTCAGAAAAGTATCATGAAAATATGTGACATGAAAAATGAATTCATTTTCATTTTTTAATAATAAATATATTGAATTATGTCACAAATATTGCTAGGGTAGGTAGCTCAGGGATCTTCTGCACAAAAAGCTTTGCCTTAGATAAGCCTCGGCAGTAGATTCAGAGAAATATCCATGTTTTGGGAATAACTTTGAAAGGTATGAAATATCAAGATTGTAAGACAAGAGGAACACAGATCTCTCTAATACCTTCAAAATGAGGTGGAATGAAATGTATAACCTTCAATTCTAATATGTGCATAGGTATGTAGCTAAAAAATATGTGTGAAATCAGCCAAGTACCGCAAAAATTATACGTTATAACTTGAAAGTTGGAATTTTTCAATTTATACCGAGTGAATAAATATCCTCAGGGTATAGTGCCAGAGCCCTCGTTAAACAGTCTACAGACCCTGGTAGTGTTACGCCTGGTAATCCTGCTAGGAGCGCTGTGATCACCCAGAAAATGCCATTTGCTAGAGCACTGTTGCGAGTGAATGCTGCTAGGAGCGTGCTGATCAGCCAACTCTGTCATTGCTGGTGAGCATAGGCTTCGTCATATGGTGTTGCCTATCTAGAGACTACTTAATCTATGATACCATCTTGAAGGTATTAAAATATATATGTGCTTTGCCTGCATTAGAATAAATTTGATAATCTTATACCGTTCGAAAGTCATCACCAAAAAAAAATGATATTTGCTAAATCGACTCCTATAATATATATATATATATATATGTCTTCAACGTTAAAAGGTTCAATGTTTCACTCTGTACATGCTATCGAGTGTCAATTTATGTATACAGTAAGTAAAATAACAATTTGTTATTTTTTCAACTCGAACTTTAGATTAGGGGTGTGCAAGTTTGAGGATTTAAGTTTGAGTCGAGTTCGAGAAAAAATTGCGAGTTTCAAGTTCAAGTTCGTACACCAAAAAATTGTTGGTCCGAGATTAGCATATCAGTAGCAACCTATGGACTCTGCAATTCTTTAGAAAAAAAGTTTTATATATTGAGCAATACAAACTTGTACAGAAGAATTGAAACCAAAAAAGAAAAAAAGAATTGGAAGAAAAATCGAACCCAGCTAAATTTGAACTTGAACTCGAAAATTCGAGTACTTGCACACCCCTACTACTTTAGATCATTATCAGATATTCAACTCACAGTGAATACTCCCGGTGTTTCTTCATCGTCTAAACTTTTCCTCACATCGATCTTCATAGATTCACTGGACAGGTCCGAGCTTGCTAACACGAACTCGAGAGCGTAACGGGAGTTTTGAAAACTTGCTTCAGTTTCTAGCCCGTCGATTTCAACCTCCACCACAGTGCTATTGGCCGTGTGCAACAAATGTGGTAAAGACGGACTGTGCTTGCGAAACCCAAAACCACTGAGCTACAGAAAATACACACAATTTTAGACCCTACATTTTGAATTATTATTATGATCAACAATATCTGCGATACGCCCTCTTAATACATATTTAAATGGACCCCATTTATGAAAATTTGATTTGTCTCCTTTTTCAACTTGATGGAAAAGATGTAATCTTCATTTGATTTGAAAATTTTCTCTTGCCACAAACTAACATAACCTGAATGGTTCATAATTATCACTAATACAAAATAACAAACAAGTTTAATATTAGATAGGCCTGTACCATTAGTCTCTGGAATTACAATGTATGTTTCCATGAATACATATAGAGCCTACCCAAGCATTGTATCAAGATCTACAAGAAGAAACAAATTTCTTATTGAAAAAAAAGGGCACTACGTCCTATCCTGCATAGCATGTTTATTTACAAAACTTATTTTTTAATGTAAATAACCTTACCATAATTCTCAGGCTTCCATTTCTGGTGAACACACTGTTTTTAAAGCTATTGGCTTCTATATTAAGGACTACTCCTTGGTCACTCTGTATCAACAAACTTCTTTCCCATTTGAAGAATTCTGTATCAAGGTATCTCACATAATTCTCACTCTTATTGTTGATGTCCAAATAACCAGTATCATTCACATCATTGAACTCCACAATCTGAAATGATGCATGTATGGTATTATTATCATCATTATTATTATAACAGTCACAGTTGCGCATAAATACACGGTGGCAAGTTCCCTATCCTTGGCCACGACTGTTTGACCGCCTCCTTAACCTTCTTACGGAATTATTTCACCCTTTTTTTATCCCCCTCAAATAATACTTTTACTGAGCCCATTCCAGTCCCTACCTATTCTATTTAAGGAAGAAAATTTGCCCACATCTAATCTAGCACCCTTTATAACAACCACTCCATCATGACTTTGCCTACCCCCATACCCTGACTCATTTCTTTCAATCAACATTTTCAATTCCCCCCGAGACATTCTGAAATATTGCACGTACAATACGTACGGCTACATTTAGTGATGTGGGTTTCCAATTTGATTGAAATGGTGTGTATTGGAAAATAGACCAAGGTTGAAAGGAAAGGTGGAAATGCAGCAGCTAACTGATGGCGGCGAGGTGAGCGACTCATCACGGAACGTCTGTTGATACATGAAAAATACATGAAGTTACAAGAAGTTACAAGTAGCCTACTGTTGAAGTACTTCATCAGGTAATTTCACTGATTAACTTACCATGGCCAATTTTTGTTCGATGTTTGCGTTTTTGGTGTTTTCTGATAGATCTTGTTTATATCTATGGTGTGTAGTTCGAACATTTTGTATTTTGTTTGTTTTAATATGTTTTTTACTCACTTGGATTTGATGCTTGGTGATCTGATAAAGGTGACAAAGGTGGACAGTGGTTTAGGTTAGGTAGGTCAGGTTGGTGTATAAACCTCGCGTATACCCCCCGCCGTTCCGCCACCGGCGGAACGAAGCTTATATAGGCCTACTTAAAAAAATGAAAAAAAATGAAAAAAAAGTAAGCGTGGTATGTTAATCAGTAAATTTAACTTTTAGCAAGACTATTATTAAGCGTATATATTTACTATTCTTTATCACCATTGACTACTTGAGACTTGACTCTTCACGCTACCGGTACAACTATTGTTACAAAATTTTCATAATTAATTGTGAAACAATCATTCAATACCGATACTTTTCAATCTATCAAGTACCGTACCGGTATCGATATTTTCTATCACTCTGACTCAAAGAACTGAGATGAGTGGTCGACTGACTAGTACACTGACCCGTCATTAAGGAGACAGGGGTTCCATTCACGTCTTGGTCGACTGTTCTGACAGGTTTTTCGTAGTTCCCCTCTGTCGTTTAAAATGTAAATAAATAAATTCAAAGATGCAACAATATAGGCCTTAATTAATCGTATGCAAGCGGTATGCGTTTTCAGTCTATAGTTTAGAGAGGTTAACTACTTATACCTCGTTAATTTTTTTTGGTTTTATTTTTTTTGGTTCTTACTGAACACTCATTTTACTTTATTGATGATTTTTAAAGCATAAATTCTAATATGATTCTAGTACGGTTTTTTATTTTTATTTGTCATTTTTTTATTATTTGACTATTCTTGACAACATTTACACAGTGTACGTTTGAAATGTATCAACTGTTAACAAATGGCTAAAAAATAAATAAATAAAAATAAACTTGGGATACTGCTCAAAGAGTGGTTTTACATTTTAATAGCCAGTAGTATCAATCAATGTCAGGTTAGGGCCAATGGGGTCAGAGGAGTGGCTGGCTAATATCAAATATATATTGCATTTCATTTTTATGGCACAGACCATGGCTCAGGTCACCACTCACAGCAGCAGTGTGTTGTGGTCTGCCGTCACTTGAAACCGCTACGCTCTGCACATGCCACCAAGCTAGTGTCAACCCAAGAATCGACACTAGCATCACTTATAAATAACCACCCGGATTTGGCTGAACCTAGAGCTGTCAGAATATAGCGCCTCCTATTACGTATTGTATCTTTAACCTTACAAAATCAATACCTGGACCAAGGTCACCTGGATGAAGATTTGATTGGCTACAGTACAGGTGGCATTGTTGAGCTTAAGCTGGATTCACAATGCAAACTAATGATTAGTGATTGATGATTAACTACAGTTGACAGGTACGGAATAAGTGTTGACGTTCACATTTTGTTTAATATTAGTGACTGACCTTGAAAGTTAACTAACTTCCAACTTTAGTATTAATCATTAGTTTCAATCATTAGTCCGACCAATCAGAAGTCGTGAATCCGAAACGACAGGAAGTCAATGCAAAAGGAAGCTATCCCGCTCGATGAACCGCTCGTTTACAGCCTTCTAACATGTAGATTTAAATTTAAATCCGTCATCTTAAGGCAGCAACGACTCATGGAAATTAATTCTTATTTCAAGTCTTTGTGAATGCTCAGTTTCTTAATTTTAGTATTTAGTATTAGTCACTAATCATTAGTTTGCATTGTGAATCCAGCTTTACAAAATCTATCAATTTTGTGCAAAACAAATGCCATTGCTGACATAATTATCTATTGAGTCATGTATAGTTCGATATGAGAGGCACGATGTAGTGACACCAACCCATTTTATCATAATATAAAGAAGGTGCTCCAACTGATGACATACTGCCTACTGGCCTACTGATGACATGGACGGTATTTGTGGTTTCTCGCGGTCAGTTCTGAGCCTAAGGTCCCGATTGCCTGTCACGATTTAGAGGATTCCCATGTGAACTAGATGTAGATAAGAGTAGCTACGGTACCGGTGGCATTGTTGAACTCACAAAACCTATAATTGAACCTGTTGAACCTATAGGCTTCTGTCAAGTGACGTCACTAATTGTTGAAAGAGACAGACAACAATGTCCACCAGTTGGAATTGACCAATCAGAATATTTAGTAGTCCACCAGTTCGCTATTTTGCTACGGTAACTATTGACCCTTATATTAAGATAAAGTCTGTTGGTATCACTACATCGTGCTTCTGTGCTAATACAATATAAGGTAATTTCTCTTAGACATGACCTACCTTGTTTAATACGACTCCAAACGTATAAGCAGGTAACTCACTAAACTTCACTGACTTCCCACCTTCGCCAAATAGAAAACTGTCCCAATCAACATGAAGACTCGAATTATGTGAAGTCAATGCAATGAGTATTGACGGTTTTCCTTCAAAATCCCAAAGATAATGTAGAGAGTCATTTGTTCCAACAGCTAAGACATGAACTAGGGATATGCCTGTGGAATTACAGGCATCACTGGTACAACCAGGATTCAAGGTGTACGTTAGCTGAAATGAAAATCGTAATAACATAATGTTCATATTAATTATGTTCTAAATGGTTTCCATTTACATTACGGGGTTCGTCCATTCTTCTGACTGAGTCATTAACACTAAGTGACCTAACCTAGGGTCTAGGCCTAGCCCTATATGGAGAAAAAGGCCTCGTCAGATAGCCTAGACCCAATTCTTAACCTAGAAAATACGTTCATAAGCTTAATTGGGCGAAGCTTGAGCTGACCTACCTTCCTCTCAAATCCTCGAGTCAACGTTAACAGCGTAACCAGTAAATAAAGTGTCAATACAATTTTGTACTTATAATACCACCCTCTTTCCATATCCATTTTCATCACGTAACCATAGAGCTGTCACTACACTGTCATCCAGTAAACCAAAGCAACTGACCCGAACAATCCCGAACTGACCTACGGACAGATGCCGACTGACGTTTCATTTTTATAAAACTACGCAGCCTGTTAAGCGCGGGAAATATATGAAGATAATGTAACAAGTGCATAAATTATAGTAGTAGTAGTTGTTTATTATTAGCAAGTTCTGCTATTAGAAAAGTAAAGCTTCGGCCTCATGCTAATGAGAAGTTGGATTATTGGGAATTGGGATACATTGGATTGATCAAGTATCTTATGCAGACCTTTGAAATTGATTTTTTTATCTTTAGTCTATATTCTTTATTTGCGATTTGAATATTTGTTTACAAGTTGTCTATTTTAATATATAATATTCAATTATAAAATTATTGTATGTACCTGTGAAGTGTGTGAAAAATTGTATATCATGATATATCATATCATATACAATTTTTCACAGACTTCACAAGTACATACAATAATTTTTTAATTAAATATTAAATATTAAAATAGACAACTTGTAAACAAATATTCAAGTTGCAAATAAAGAATATAGACTAAAGATATGAAAAAAATCAATTTCAAAGGTCTGCATAAGATACTACTTGATCAATCCAATGTATCCCAATAATAATCAGGCGCGGACTGGCTCCAAAAGGCCCAGGGTGCTGCTTGTAAAGTAGGCCCGTAAAAGTTAGTGCCAGGCGCAAGCAGGGACGGGCGCAAATGTTACATAAATAAAATGACTGCCCAGCTGGACACCTGCCGCGCACGAAAAGGGGGTCTGGGGGTTGGAAGCTCTCCAGGAGAGCCCCGCAGGGAAATTAAAGCAAAGCCCCGGGCGCAGGGAATTTTTTCAAATAGACCCATGTCATTTTTCAAGTGATTTTTGCTATTGACAAGCAGTTTTGAAGTCCAATGATTTAATCACTATGGACATTATGGATCATTCATTGTGGATATTTTCGAAGTTATTTTCGCGATTTCTCCCAGAAAAATTCCCAGCAGTGATTTTTTTGAGATATGGTCATTTTTCAAGTGATTTTTGCGATTTCACGAGCAGTTTCGGAATCTAATGATTGAATCATTATCGTATGATATACGTATATGTATTGTATAATCATTTTCAGCTACTGAGCGGTATTTTCATAAATTCTTACTCAGTACAATGACACCTTCCGCAGTCAGATGGAACAAAAAATGACCAAATGAGGGAGTTAATACAAGTGCACGATTTACCTCCTTAAGAAACAACAAACATTTCGTCATGAGAGATGGATTTCCAAACTTCGCACCTTATATTAAAATGAATTTACTAATTCTGTACCTAGCACTTAGCTTTTACTATCAATCAAAGTTCACACTATGATCACTAACTGCAGCTGTTTAGCAACACTAATAATAATAATGTTTATTGTCATTTGACCATTTTACAATGTGTATGAATTAAAATGAGAAATTACATATACAATGGTACGATGTACAGACATTCTTCCTCAAGCAATGGATAAAAATGAAATAAAACTTGGAAGGTAATCTACGTAAGACCTTGGAGGGTCATCATTAATGTCATCAAATCACATAATTAACAGAAATGTATTATTTTTCTGTACTTAGCCCTACGACCTAATAATGCAAAATTATGAATCATCCATACCTTTTTTGATACATTACAATAAAATTACTATAGTATGGTAGCATCATAGAAAATTAGACTGACTCAAGCACACACAATGTGAACGGAACACAATTGGTACTCACCAACATCAAGCTCCAACTTCGAACACAGTTGGCAGCTGAGCCGTCACTCAGGAGACCAGGGCTTGATTCCCTCCAAGGTCGACCATCCTGACAGAGGTTTCTCGTGGTCAATACTGGGATGGTTCCTTGACAAAAGGCCACAACAGACTCCTTCCCACTAACCAAAAATACCTAATAGAATAACCTTTCTATTATTATTATTGTTTGCTCAACAACCCCACCAACAGCTAGGTTATACGGAGGTACGAATGAGCGAATGATAATGAAATGATGATAAGTGAAGGGACGTTTACAAAAACCCATGCCTTATGCGGGACTCGAACCCACGCTCAACGGTAACTTCAGTTTGTGAAGCGGTGCCTCAACTGACCGAGCTACCGAGGGAGGCTGAATAACCTTTCATCTCATCTCACACATCACTCACCGACGCCAATAGATCGTAGTCATCAGTAGAGTGTGTCGTTAAACCCAATATAAATTAATACAAGAGCTTTCTAAAATGCAGCGGCATGTGCATCGCCTCAGAGTAAGAGATAAGCTTAGGTTACTGTCGGGAGCGATGTCTCAACGTGGAAGAGCTGTGAATACAGTCTGCTCTATGTCACTAGTGATAGGTCAAGTTGTTGGAATAAAGTATTCATTTTTAGGTTTGTTAGCTCATATTTATTATATTCATGTATTTATGGAGTAGTAAGTAAGGCCAACGCCCTTGTGGTGCCACATCCAAACAATCCTACCTTTCATCCACAGCTTTGATTGGGGAACAATTATTTTGTATCATGTTTCGATGTATTGAAAAAATTATATTCATATAGGTATGTGTTATGTGAAATGTAGCATTTTATAGCAAACTACTAGAAACAGGAGCTCAATAGAATAGATTGATATATCAACAAACTCAAACTCCAGATCAAACTCTAGATCAACAGCTATGGTATTATCACTGGAAGCTACACATTCTCTCGGACTTTTCAGTTTGAGGCAGGAAGTTGTCCGAATACCACTGATTTTGATAGCTAGGCCTATTCAGGGAAAGAGCTGTGACGATTCTTTTTAACTCGACATTTGGTCGCTCCAGTCAATTTTATACTTGAACACACTTTTCAAAAATGACTCCATACAATCTAGCTCAATATCTACAAAATTGTGCAAATTTCCACGAAATAGCTGAATGTAGCTAAATACTCTGAAAAAGACATTCATAGTGAGAAATAGTGAAATAGAATACAGTATGATATTACTGTAAATTAATTGAAATACCAAGGAATAGAAGGAATATCAGAAGTATATATCTTTGTAAAATATTTGGATCTGAATCTGATAGTCTATTTCATTAATGGTAAATTCCTACATCTCTAGTGATAGGATTGGATTTGGAATGGCAGCTTGGATCAACATATTTAAACACTTATTTTCTCTTATAATGGAGTTTTTATAATTATGTTTTACGTAAGTATATATACATGTTTTATACAAAGAGATATAAAATTATTTCTATTTTTGTTCTCATTAAAATGTCCACTGCCCTCATCGCACATCCATACAATTCTCTTACCAAACATCAAACATGCAATAGAGAAGTTTTTGGAAGGCATATGATAAATTATAATGATGATTATGGTAATCATATTGTGGTATTATATGGTAGTATTTTATGCACATTCAATTCTAGAGTACAATACCAAGCCACTGCATTGCTGTTCCTTGTGAAAAGCCTGGCACACAAAATATTTAGGGTATACTGTACTAGTAAATGGTACCCAGAACAAATTATAATGAAAACACAATGTTTGAAGTTCTTCAGTAATAAGAATAGGCCTACCTCATATTATTATTAATATTGTATATTTTACAAAAAATTACAATGATTGTGTTACAAGATGTATTGAATGTATTTAAAACTGATGATGTAAAATAAAAAAATAGTAACTTGCCCAATGAGCAATGAGAATGACCGACGTTTATCCCTAAAATATTATGTTTAAATAGGACAAAACACTTGTATCCATGGGAGAAGGTTCCGATCGACTGTCCCGGCTATCACACAGCACCAGCGCACAGGTGGATCGCTCCTTCATCTATTGTGGATATAAGTACACGGTGACCGAAAACATTCAGGTCTAACATGAAGTAAATATAATATGCATGAATGTTCTGAGAATGAGTGATATTTGTAAATTGGTAAAAAATTATAAATACAAATAGGTTGAAGCTAGCTAGTTTATTTTTTAAACTCTAATCATGGATAGATAATGATCTAGCAAATAATGGTTTCATGTCATCAATTTTTGTAAATATTCAATATTGACACATACAAAATTTACTTTTCACTCACTTTTTCTGGATAAACAATACTTTGATCTGTACAAAAAATCTTCACTTCATTTTTGCAACTTGAATCAAGCTCAAAATTTCATCACATTCTGTCGAGTTTTTCTCATAATTTTTTACGGGAATTACGTCTGAATTTTATGCAAATCGGGGTCGACTAGTACCTTTTTAAAGTTACGTTTGAAAGTCTTGTTTACCGCACAAGTTTTATCTCTATTCACTGTAAAAATAAGGATATTCTAGCCAGAGACTTTTGCTCAGATCTTGAGTAACATTCTTTTGGCCATAATTTTCTAGTTGAAATGAACTGCGAACAATACAATGTAGGGTAGGTAGTACAATAGATGGGCTTCATGTTGACAGTCATACTTTTGACCATTCGATATTAATGTTTTTGTTGTTGAAAGTTCGAGCTAGTAATCACATATCAAATAAGTATCAAGTACTATAAACCAAGATAGTAGATAATTAATACTAATAGGGGTAAGAGTATTCTTGACGGCAGTTGAAAGTAACATAATCATACTCTATTGTTTGATTACATGGTTATTCCTTGTTCTAGTTGGCTTCGTTGGAAGCAGAATACAATATGAGACAGTCCAGGGAATAAATGGATGTATTATCATCTAAATACCACAGTGGTTGATTAATGATGCAACCAAAATGTACACAAAGCATACACACATTCTCACTGCTACTTAGTTAACAATAACATATGGATAGAGAAGACTAAAAGTAAATATTGTCAAGGGTATACCCTCTCATGCGATCAACTTCGAATTCATCGCAAACGGTTCATCTGCTTGCTGAAATTTATTGCTATCGTCTGCTAGCTGTCACGTCTCAGAATATACACGTTCAGCACAAATCATTTTTATCATACTGAATTACCATATGGTAAAACATGTTCAAAGTGAGAGGGGAGGGGGGTAATCATTTATAACCAGTACGGCCCACACACACTAAAACTAATATTGCGTACATTCCTCATTAACTGGAATCATTACGTTTATGAAAATAATAATAGTGCACTGCGAATAAAACTGTGGACGTTTCATGTATGACCATGCAGTCACATTGATTGAAAAGAAAGTTTTAATCTTAATTCGACAAGTATCTAATTTACACAGTACAGTACAAAATATTACGACACTTATTCCTATCACTTAAATTTTTCACCATCGATTAACATTGACCCTACTAACATCAAGTTACTAAGACAATAGTTTTGTTTTTGCATTATAACAAAGTAGTATACTGCCTATCACTGTTTCAGATAGGCTACATTTATATACTAATTAACTTTCAACAGATTACCGTAATAAGATTGCTTAGTGTATAAGCATCCATACCTATAATTTATTAATAATAATTAAATAATCCTCATTCAAATATAACACTTCATTCCTGTAAAATAGATACGCACCAATTACCTAATATCAAACACTTTAGTATCTCATAAGACGTTTTGGTAAAGCTTTCATTTCAATAGCATATTAACAACCCCCAACCCTTCAACCAATCTGATATTCAATTGTTGCTTGCTATAGAACAAGTCTCTTATACATATATCTCGCAATAAATACTAGATAGTGCCAAGCACTTATATGATAACATACCGATAAATCCAAGAAAGCAATCTACACACCCATAATCTCGGAGCTATATAAGCTAATTGTAGACGTAACAAAAATATTCGTTTTACTCAAACCTCTTCATCAACAAGAATAATGGCATAATTTTTCAAACATGGAATATCTAGCAATTAACAGTGCTACCAAAAAACAAGTAACAATGAAGAAGGTACATCAATTTCATTTGTGTCACATCAATCATTGATTGATATAGATAGATAAACAGACTAAAAACAAGGTAATAGTGCTGTCTAGTGTGTCCCTCCTGAAAAAAAATTGCTCAACCAAAATGGTGTTTTCTTGAATATTGTGGTTGCTTCTATCAAACGAAGTTAGTTGACTTGTATTTTCATCAGTTTTGCCTTACTTTAACATCCAGATTTCTTTGTTTTGATATTATCAAGTTGGGTAAGACCCACTGATCTGCCATTATGACATATCCTTACAAAGCTCACTAACCCAACTTGACCAAGAAAACCAACTGTTTGAACAAATTGAAAAATGAAAAAAAACAGATACAGTAAACCCTCATTAATTAGAATTGGAAGGGACCGCAAAAAATTGATTTCAATTGTTAAAACTTTGGATTAACCAAAAAAATCTTTTCCCATGAATATCATCACCCTTCTCGCTTAGATTCGTACTGTGCGCGAAAGAAAGCAACGATCAATGAGACCCTAGCAACGGTTTCTATTATGTTACATAATTGAAATCGTTGCTAGGGTCTCATTGATCATTCATGTGTACTCGCCTAGCTCTGACGACGCGCGATCGTGCTACTATGGGCACGCGGTCGTCACAAGTCGATCAAACGAGTGTTCCGAGCTCATCATAAATCTCGTGCTCGATAAGATCAGAGCGCACTCAGATGACACACTCGAAGCAGCGAACACGCTACGGCTTATTCTTACGTGTTGAATAAAAGGATAGAAATTGGGAAAATAATGATTAATTTAAGGAATTCACTTGAACTTTTTTGAATTATTCAATCCAAAAACAGTGTTAAAGCAATTGAAGGGAAGAAATATTAGTTCAAATTACGATTTAGCTGGATTTCGAATTAACCATATTTATTAACATGACAATGCCTATACCTTCAGCCTGGGACCGGTTTCAAGTTCAAAATATGTCAAATTTCGGATGAACTGAGTTTGTTTCAACGAGGGTTTACTCACTGTATACTTAGGTGTGTTGACTGAAATCGATGAGAGGACATGAATATCCACAAGAAAATACCATTCTCAGGAACCAAAAACAAGTTTAGACATCAAGTACGAAACAGCACTTCCACCTACACGGCTCTACTTTATCTCTTTAATAGAATGCCTTTACAATATATAATCTGGTACAGATTTGTACAATGTTCAACAGTTCTGACATTATTCTTTATATACGTGTTATATACATATATGTATTACCAACAGTAAAGCGCAGACGATTCCATTTAGCTGTAGACTACGGTACATTCTAGTCTACAATATCAATAATACGTCTAGAATGAGTCAGATAACATGAATGAAGCAAGGCATACTTAAATACTCTTACTTGTTAACTATCCACCAATGTACTGTTATCACATAATCACTTCTAAATAGACATCCCACTACAGATATTCTATTGTGACTGTGCTGTACATTACGTATATTATATAAAACATTAGTCTTGACCTATAGTACAGGTTGACTAGGTTGGGATGACAACACATGTATAATGTAAACACACAATATATAAATATAAATATATATATATATATATATATATATATATATATATATATATATATATATATATATATATATATATAAATATATATATATATATATATATATATATATATATATATATATATACATATATATATATATATATATATATATATATATAATATATATATATATATATATATATATATATATATATATATATATATATATATATATATTTATATATATATATATATATATATATATATATATATATATATATATATATTATATATTTATATATATATATATATATATATATATATATATATATAAATATATATATATATATATATATATATATATATATATATATATATATATATATATATATATATATATATATATATATATATATATATATATATATATATATATATATATATATATATATATATATATATATATATATATATATATATATATATATATATATATATTATTAAACAGTGTACTGCCCTGGTAAGAAATAAAACTAGAAAATACTTTCTTGCCAGGACTATATTATGTTGTGGTTGAACAATAAAATAGACGATACTCGGGACTCTTACAGTGACAATAATGACCTAGGCCTGTTAGGCTTAGAAGGACTGGAATAGTATTCTGTTTTGCTCAATATTTACTAATGGGCTGGTTAGTGTGGCAACATATCTAGTCTCTCTGTATTCCCATTGTTGCTAGCACAAAGCCCCAGTCCAGTATCAAGTGTGGGCCACGGAATCATTGTTGTACAGAGCTTGGTCACATTTTCATTATCAATATCTTGAACTGCCAAAGTAACTGATTCAGTGACAAGGTGGCAAAGGCAGGATGACTAGTGAAATTAGTCAAAATCCTAGTCCCTTGGTGCTACAGAGGCCGAGGACTGTTTCGTAAGCGGTGTAGTCGAGAGGTCCAGAGCTTTGTAAATTGGTTTTAATCAATAGGGCTGTGCTAGACTTGAAATTTTCAAGCAAGTTCGAGTCGAGATCAAGACTCGAACTCGCTTGAAAAGATTTTTTCCCAGATCGAAATACTTTTCGAGCGAGCGAGAATAAACTTGTCATCTTTTTATCATTCAACATATTGGAATTAAATGATGAATATATACTGTCTGAAACTTATGAAAAAGTTTTGTTTCTGCATTTCTCCCTTCGATTTTGCATATAGAACTTGCTGAATGATAACAACGCGCATCATTTCACAATGTCAGTTGCACCGGACTGAATGACTACGACTGACTGAGTAAGAGTACTGTTGAGTCGTAGTAAACACCAGACACGCACACGCGTCTCTCTCCCTTCCTCAGTTCCTCCCCCCCCCCAAACTCTTAAAGGACAGATTAAAACGTCATCACACGTGTTGCCAAGACACTCGGGACGGCCGAGCGCCAATGGCAAAAAGTTTGCGCGTCGTCATTGGCGAAGTTAGCCGATCAAGTAGCTCATAACTAGCGAACTTATCAAGTAGTTTCGCCCGGTTTCTCTCGTACGCAATACAAAATTGACGTAATTCTAACCGGGAAGTGATGATTTTTGTGGCTATCTTTTTTAATATTGATAGTATCCACTTCAAATTTTGCACTTAGATAACTATCATGCTAAAACTGCAAAAAAAAATGAAAATAAAATAAAAACCAACAATGTACATGATTATTTGTTCTATACGAAATTTTCAACAGTGAAATTTATTTTTCGTTTTTCTCAAACAATAATTTTTTTCAATTCAATTTTTCCACGAAAATGTTGCTAAAGTATTGTTCAAGGGTTGGTCATATCGGTTTTTTAATATTCCAGCTATATTTCAAGATATGACTTAATTTAAAATGTTCTTTTTTTAAATTGAATTTTCTATAAAATTTGTGCTCAAACTCGCTTGAACTAAAATTTGTGCTCGAACTCGCTTGAACTAACATAGTGCTCAAAACTTGCTCGAAAAAAGGCAATCTCGCTCGAAACTCGCTCGAACTCAAAAAGCTCTGCTTGCACAGCCCTAATAATCAACAAGGGAAACAATGCAATGGGCAATCAATAGGGCTTTGCACTAGAGTGGACAATCTAGTGCAGGCCTATCTGATATCTTGGATTTCGTAATGAACCACTTTTTTTTACATAGGATATACATTTTTAATTCATCGATAGAATGAAAATTTGTACAAAAACAAATACAATAAACAAATGATCACGCGATTATTGTGCAATACAGAATATCACCTTGAAGTCCATAACATTTTAGTTTGTCATACAATGCCTACGTAAGATTATCGCTAACATTTTATTCTAATGGATTCAAAATTTGGCACCCTTTGTTCAGTTACTTAGGTATATTTCAGATTCAGCTCATTAATTTCGGCATCAAAAGAGAAAATGCATATTATTTCAACAGATATATTTTCCAAAAATCAAGATGCCAATCTTTATATCAAGATTATCAAAGGAGTCCAGATTCCGATGCTGCTCCAAGGACATTTGCTGACTACATTGAACAACACTGAAAAAATCACAAGTTTGCTCGCTGTGTAACAATTACGTCAAAACCTAATACATCCTACCACTTATTTCACCCTGGACCAAGAAGCATGATTTATGCTAAAAGCACTCAATATAAAAGATCAAATAGAACAAATTTGCTCATATTACGAATGCATAATGAAAATTAATGAATAAAGTTTGGGACAAGGAATATCAACTTGGAATCTACTTGTATCCCGGAAACTTTGCGCGTCTTGCAATGGTCAAGACAAATATCAATAAAAATGTACCAAGTATTTTCATGTACGGTAAACCTTAGAACTCATTTCTTTTCCCTAATTCCGTTAAAATAATATGGGATATGTTAGAACAAGGAATGTTTGTGTATACACTTAATGGTAACAAGTACCTACTAATTTCAAGAAACCAGTAACACACATGAAATTGTATATCAAATATTTCATGAACAGTATTTCAGGCGAGAGTACGCTTTTAAAAAGTGGGTAGTAAATACGGTATGTTGAATGGAAGACCAAAGACCAAACCGATGCACATTAAACAGGGAGCATGCTGTAGAGTCGTTGTCAGGAAAAGCGTATAACATTTAAAACGGACATATTATCATACATTCTATTTAAAATCTTGGTCTACACAATATTTGATACATTGTTGAGACTTGATAACCAGAATACTGAGAAAAATAAGCCATATTGATAATTCAAAACTCTTTAAAAGATATGAGGAATAAAACACTCGAGCACTGGAAGTTAAATCAATCATATGAATACTTCCTACCTTATATAATGAGTGACAGTAAGCCAGCTTACTTCGATTATTGGTTTTTATATATAAAAATCTACACCTAAGGAAGAACAAGAACGGGTTACCAGTAATTAAAAACTAATACTAACATTTTATACTTCTGATATCGTTTCAGACTATTTTGTAAACGTTGAGAGTCGGTTGAAAATACACAGAGAAGTAGAACGGATATGACACGGACCTGTTCTCACTATGATCGGATCCTTGTCGCAGTCAGCTTTGACCACTTCACACCATGATCGGATCCTCGTCGCAATCCGCTTCCTGCGTGGGATGGAGGACGACGACACTGATGTCAGAAGACGACTGGCGATGAGTCTTCAGTTTGGTTACATTGCGGCTCGGTTCTTCTTCTTCGCCACCAGAAACCGAGCGGGACACGAGCGGACGCAGACGGCTCTTGCGGCATGATCCTGAGTGTCACAAACATCAGTTCATTAGCATCTTTTTTCTCAGATCAAAAACTTGACAAAATGATATTGTTTCCAATTAGACTAAGTGGGATCAAATCAACTGTACGTCTACTGTTAATGTTTCGTTAATTATTGTTTGCGCTACGATCCCACCAACAGTTGGGTTATTAGGGGCACAGATGAGTGGGTGATTGATGTATGTTGTTTACAAAAACCCATGCTTTCTGCATTAACCCTATATTCATTCAACTGATTTCATGTCCGACTGCATCAGACGAGCAGCCATCAGAGATCAATAAAACTTCTCGATTCAGATACGACAGAATCTAAGGTTCACGACTGACCTTCATTATCGATATCGTCGTGTGGCATTGTGACATCATCAAGACTGCCATCGTCAGTGGAGAGTAGATCGTCATCGGAAGTGGTCCGCCTGAGACTGGGCAGGGCTGACGTCAACAGTTCTTTCTCCTTCTGGATCTCCTCGATGTGTCCCATGAGTAACGCCTCCTCTTCGGTGGTATTCATCAGGTCATCGTCGTCGTCGGCTCCCGGCTTCTCGGCAGCGGCTGGCAGCAACTCCTCGGGACTGAAGATCTAAACAAGAGACACCAATCTCATTTCTTCTGCCTCGTAGTGCAACCTAAAAGTACATGTTTCAAAACAGCGCATTGAGGCCGGTTTCGGGCATACGCTACATGTGAATAGGCGCAGGGCATTTTTTCGATTTTCGATTTTCCGAAAATTATCTCACCAATGAATAATTCAATAGGAATCAGTCAAACAATCAACACTTGCAGGCCTACAATGATAATCAATTTGATTAGACAAGGAGCAGTAATTACAAGTTTTCAGCTCATTATTCAATTTTGTGCCCAATAGTTATTCTTTGCACGTAGCCAATGCACGTTCACTATCATATAACACGCCAGAAGCCAGAAAGTGTGAAGATTTTTTTTCTCTGTAGTGGTTCAGCCTAACCAACTATAAAAGGTGTATAGGCACCAAATCGTTACTTCGTGTACAGGTACCAAAGACCTTCACTGGGAATGAGCACATTTGATCAAGTGGTTCAAGAATTTTTCACGTTTTCAGCCACCCATACCATTTTTCTCTCTTGAGTAGAACAAAAAAGCGTAAGAAGTTACCTTGGAACTGCGAAGCGACGAGAGGCGATGTGTAGCGGTATGGCAGGCAGTATCTAGTGTGTCGATATCTGCCAACGTGGACCGAACTTTACGCAGCTGATCAGTGATGATCGTCTCGATGCACTGAGTCTGCCGACTTATGTCGTGGAGCGAATCTTGCGCAGGTATCGCCTTGTTTGTGCGAAGGATGCACGGAGCAAACACGATGGCGAGAGCGCCAGGGTTCATGCGGTTAGCGTCCTCGTGAAGAGCCACTCTGTAGAATGTCAAGATGAGTACAGTTCATTTTACGTATGCAGTAACTAGAGATGTATGTTGTCCTTTGTGCTTGTTGTCCTTTGAAAATTTGACTACATTTCGTACTGCTGTTGAAGAACAATGACTTTCCAGATAATATATCCGGACCATATCTTTATGATTCAATTATAATGATTTTATTGAAGTGAGTGAGTAATATTCCGATTGGGCGTAAGTATCTAATCAACGGTAAATAAATCAGCCGGCTAGTGCATGCAGAGTTATTAATTTGTTAATTTCATTCTAGGCCTCAATACAGCGGAACCGCCTTAATAGGTTTCTCAATACGACAATTTTCACTCTATGACGTTTATTTTCCTTGGTCCCAGAATTTCCTTATGGCAATCAATGTTAATTAATTTCTCCAACACGTTTCCCAATAGCACGCTATTCGTGATAGTACGTTAAAAAAGGTGATCCCGAGAGCTCATATGTTTACGTTGATACGTTTGCATAATGCCTTTCATAAGTTTGGAAAAAATGAATATTCAGAAAAATCTTCTTCACTTTGCTATCTTAGATGTCACAAAAACAAAAATCCCAATACCATTATACAAATAGCTCTCAAGGTAGCTTGATGAGTTTTGAACAAATAAATACTGGTACTTGGAATACCCTGTCACTTGTTGTACAGAAAGAAAATGACTATTATAATCCCTTGATCTAATCCCCACAAACGTCAATCAAGATAAGCCAGACCACACCCGTGCATAGCACCCCCTTTCGATATTCTCAATTTTTCATGACGTCAATCGTTTGTGCTACGTTTGAGCAGTTGAAATTTTCCTTCTGCCCCAAAATTGCATTTCAAAAAAGGGGGTGCTACGGGTACACCAGCACCCCCTTTTTACAAATGTGAGAATCCAACATCGTCAATCGTTTGTGCTACTTTTATGTTGGTTTGTGCTGTTGGAATTTTCGTTTGTGCTGCCTTTCTTCTGCCTCGGAATTGCATTTCAAAAAAGGGGGGGTTAAAAGTACGCCAGCCCCCGCTTCACAGAATTTAATATTTTATCGCGCCAATCGTTTGTGACAAGTTTGTGCCGTCGAAATTTTTGTTCAAGCTGCCCTCCTTCTGCCCTGAAATCGCATTCATCCGAGTATTCATCTGACTCTTTGTTGTGGTGCAAAATTGTTGACAAAACACTTCACTTGAAGATAAACACATGGCTGTCAGAGAATGCTTTGTATGGGCGAGGGGAAAATGAAGAGAACCAACCACATGCGCTGCTCTAAGCAAACTGAATACAATAAATACCAAGCCCATACAAAAAAAAACATTTTTTTTTAATAATTCAAAGTTTTTAAATTCAAATTCTGATTTTTGGGGTCCCTTGGAATTCAAATTAATCGTAATTCACGCCGCAAACTCTCACGGCCGTAATTTTTGAGATATCAATATGATTGTTTGCATTCTGTTAATAATTGAAAAACGGAGGTTACCGCATCCACAGGATTTTGAAAAAAAATTTGTAATATTTCAAATTCTTCAAATGGAAAATAAAAAAATTTCGTGTTGGCAAAAACCTAGAAACATATTTTTGGATACCGAAAAAATATAAAATGTGAAATATATCAATAGTGTGTGAGCTAGGTAATTAACGGCATTTATGTGAATATGAGTTTGGAGGGCTAGTCTCCGGGTTGCGCCTAGCACATGATGCATGTTAAACTCAAGTCTGAAGCGAGCGAACAACGAGCCCGTGTAGAGCGCCTGCGGCCTCTTAATGACGGTTTACTGTATGTACTGTACTTTACTCAAAACCAATTAAAATCTCAATATTTTATAGGAACCATTTTTTTTTCTGAACTTGAACTCAAAACTCGCGTTTTCCTTTTAAACTCGAACTGTAATTCTCAAACTCGCACACCCCTAACAATTTATGTTTCTAGAAAATGTTGCACATTTATAATCGGGCACTCATTTCACGTAGATCACAGTAACTGGAGATGTGAGTCGGGCAATTCCCCAAAAATGTTCACGAAAACACAAACGAAAAATGTTCAGAAACACACACACACAAGGGGAAATGTTCACATTTACAATGTTGAACATTTATAGCCGGGCAATCATTTTACGTAGATAGTAACTAGCGATGTGATTTGGGCAATTTCCCCCCAAAATACTGTATTATATTTCTGGAAAATGTTCACATTTTAAAATGTTGCACATGTATTTATATCTAGAATTGTTATTCATTAATAGTTGGTCCACAGCTAATGCAGGAAATTTCAACATTAGGAGAGGAGGAGGAGGAGGAACATCATAGGAGAGTGGGGTGAGGAGAAATGAATGGTAGAAGCAGGAAAATGATGGTTGGCTAGGAACGACGCATTGAGGTTTCACACCAGTTGGGTTAAAGGTTAAAACATGGCTGTACAAGTTGAAAATGAATGTCCAACTCTCTGTCTGGCACCAACCAATACAGTGGAACCTCTTTTATACGTTTTTCAGGGGACCAGACTAAAAAAATGTATTAATGTGAAAAACTTATTAATGAAACTATTTAACATGTGGAGCATATGGGTTGGATCAAAAAATAAAAACTTACAAATGTCATGAATGTATAAACGAGAAACTTATAACTGAGGTTCTACTGTATACTACTGGCATCTAGTTTTTGTTGTTGACCCTGCTATGTACCACTGTCTTCTATGTTCAAGAGAAATAAGTCAAATAACCAATCAAGTTTTGAATTTCAGATTCAAGTTTCAGTTGATTAACAAAGCTTTGAAAATAATTTCATTTGTAGAGGTTGGTCATGTTGTAAGAAATTGAATATAAGAGCCACGATTTATTATAAATAAACTCAAAATCATTCGGGATCGCTGCCATGCAACGATATTGTCGGTTAGGAATGACCGCCGTCAGTGGTCGAGTTGGGAAATTTTTCAAGGGGGGATGGTAACTTGAGTCACAAAAGGAAGCGCTAAAAGGATAAATGGGGGGGGGGGGGGGGGCACAAAGCCCTGCAGGGAAAATGTGAAATCATGTTTTTTATCCTGTTTCCCAACTTTTGGGAGTCTGTAGGTAGTCATACACTATTTTACCATATGTATTTAGGTATTTTATAAATTAAATCAATTGTTAGGATAGGTTTTACCATAGACTAAAGTATTCTTTAGTCTATGGTTTTACGTCTAATGAAACGAAGAGGAACCAATATTTTGTATATAACATAACGATGTGTCACCGCCTCACCGGTGAATTACCGCAAAATCTGCATGTTTTCGCTCAAAAGTAGGCCTACCGCGACACTGGTAAACTGGACTATGAAGTATAACATGTAAATAAACTCAAAATCATTCGGGATCGCTGCCATGCAACGATATTGTCGGTTAGGAATGACCGCCGTCAGTGGTCGAATTGGGAAATTTTTCATGGGGGTAAAATGTAAAGTAAAATGAGCAAGTAAAATGCTAGATTTTAAAATAAATGTGTTAATAAACTATTAATTAATAATCAAGATACTGTATAGGAGGAAAACTAATAACTGGAATGGTATCGGTTTTAAAACACGTAAGAAAAATATATAAAAATAGAATAGTAAAAAAACATTATTTTAAGGGGGATGGTGTATGCCACCATTTCTCTTTGGGGGGATGGTGTGAGCAACGTTTTCTCTTTGGGGGGATGGTGTAAGTGACTATTTCTCTTTGGGGGGATGGCATCCCCCCACATCCCCCTCCCAATTCGACCACTGACTGCAGTAGATCTAACCATATGATTTTTTTTATTCAAATTATTATAGGCTATAGCTTTTCAATAAACCACAAATAAATATGTAATTATATCAGGTGTTAAGATAAAAGAAAGAAACAAAATCACAAATTACCTTGCTAAATGGAAGATGAGTCTTTCAATCAGATCAAAGTTTGGTTTTGGCAGTTTTTTGAGTATGGCAAATAGCGTGGAGACCCGATCATGAGTATCGGTCAGGTTACCGGCACGAAGGAACGCTTCGTAACAGTCGAACGTGAGGAGAGGCTCGGGCATTTCGCGCAGGAAACTCTTCAGGGTGGCAGCCAATACGTGGACCTGATAAGTATCAAAGTTGACACCATCGACAGGAGCCTCGTCCATCAGTGTCTTGAGTTCTTTTACTTTCGAACTCACCTAAAAAGACACAAATCACGAAGACGTAAGCCACCAAATAAAACAGATATTTATACTTATTTCATCCTCACTTAGGCTTAATATTCAACAAGAAACACTGCAAAGTCTTTCATCGTTTTCACTAAACTTCATTGTCAATTGAACAGAAAATAAAATTGTTATGCTGTAATGTCAACTCAATTTTGACAACCGATAGTCCACCGGTTAGTCTACAGTGTGGCATCTATTTTTTCAAGTTGAAGCTCCTTTAGACGTTCAAGGAACAGCTAGGTTCACAGATTTTGCCAGTAAATTGGTGTATTCAACATTGGTGGCTAAGCCACAATAAGAGATCTAACGCAACCCTCAATACATCTTGTTTTCAAAAACCTATATAGGCCTATAGCTATCCATCACAAAATAACATTCTTCAAATCAAGTCCTACTTTCCTATAATACAGAGCTATATTATGTAAAGCCTGACACAAAGTCACTGTTCTCTAATTAAGACCAACAATGACAAAGTAGGATCCTTCAGATGGGGCACCACAAGGGCAATCAAGGCACCCTACCATATATGATTAAAATACTTGAAGATTAAAGATCACCAAGAATTATTAAAAGGATAAATATATTATGATAAATCATAAGCTAAATACAAACTGGAGCTTATCAAGAGTAACTTACGCCCGACTTCCTATATAGTCCTTCAGTGTACAGGCCGCGCATCTCGATAGTTGTGATGAGACGATCTACAACGATCGGTACTTTACCGTCACCAAATGCCAGCTGATGCAGTGGTACGCCGAATACGTTAGGACCGCCAATGCCCGAGCGCACCATAACTTCCTTGCCACAAGTCATATTCACCTTCGAATAGCATTTCTTATGGCATGTCAACTTGCAGTCTGAAGAGGAAATCCACAAAACAATATAATGAACAAAATAATAGAGGTGAATGAGGAGAAAAGTCAGCTACAATAATACCACCATCCCTAACCCTTTTAGTGCCACCAGATTTGATCCAAAATGTGTCTAAGAATGCCAGGCAGGTTTTGACCGATTTACAGTGAATCACAAAAAAAATCATAACTTGCCAATCATTCGGTCAAATCTCATGAAATATTTTTTGAAATGTGATGGAAGGATGGGCACTTGGATAAGGAATACTGAAATTTCATATTTGATCTGACAATAAATAAAAAAATGACTTTTATTTTTATTTTTTCCAACTGTCAAAATATTTGTTGGGTTCATGACAATGGTACAGATAACAAATAATTTTCAACATTATTTTGAAGAATTGCATGATGAAGAACGAACTGTTTTGAGTAAGAATCATGAGTTTCATTCATTTTTATGTGGAATTTCAATCATTACAAACTATCATTCAAAAGACGACGACATGACATGAACTAGGCCTACTCTAGGCCTGGGCGTGGGCCTAGCCACATTTTTATCAGGTACATCACTCTCTTTGCCCCTTTCACTCGCATCACTATTTCATCTGAAGATGGGATAATGCATCTTCCGAAAAGTCACTTACTTCTTCCTTATCTGATTCATCTACTAAATCCCTAATCACTTCTTCAACTTGAAAATAATCACGTCTTCCACAAGACGCCATTTTGAAAACAAACGAGAATAACATTGTCATATTTCAGCCAAATGTAAACAAACATAGACGGCTGTAGAAAAATGGTGGAATATTGACCTTGGTGACACGAAATTCGTGTGAATAGCAGCTTTCTGAATATGTCACTACTAGCGCTATCTTACAGAAACTTTGGGAACTACTTTGGTTCAAAGCAAGTGCCGATATACCGGCACTTGGCATTTCTCAAACAATATTTTCAGTGCCGATAGATCGGCACTTGGCACTAAAAGGGCTAATTACAATGTCAACCCCAAATAAGCCCAAGTCTCACCGTTATTAGTTTATTCAATGGAAAAAGGGTACAATTAAGACCCTTTTGAACATTTGTTCGGAATTTCAAATTAAAAATGGCCAAGCGTCAATAGAAACTGGCCATACGACAAACATGCGTTGAAAGCGAGCTGAGAACACACGATCATGTACGATTACTGAGGCACAGGTTGCGGTTTCTCACGCCTGTGGCAGACGTTAATTTCGGGCACAAGTCAAAATTAATGCGCCAGCGTCTTATTCCATCATTTTGGAATTTAAATCCAATTTTAGTGAAATGAGAAATAAGGTTTTAATAATTACATCTGATTTAGATACCCCAAAACCGGTTGCTTTCTTCTTCTTTCTTTTCATTATAATGCTGCTCAACGACCCCACCAACCGCTGGATTATACGGGGGTACAAATGAGCAAGTTATAATGAAACGATGAAGTAATGATAGGTGAAAGGACGTTGACAATAAAAAACATGCGGATGCCTAATGCGGGACTCAAACCCACGCCCAGCGTAACTTCAGTTTCTAACGCAGTGCGATAGTTGACTGAGCTACAGGGACGGCCCGATTGCTTGAAGTCATCCCTAATCTGTAGGTATATAGTATTAACTTGATTGTACATAGTATGGTTATAGTGTTGAATATAGTGAAACTTCTATGCATCGTTCCTGTATCCATCGTTTTCCTGCTTGTTTCATTCATTTTTTTTTACCCCAGTCCCACATAATCAATGTTGAATTTCCTGGATGGATGGTTTTATTTTTCTGGTTCCTTGAAAAACGATGGATAGAGGTTTCATTGTACTGTCAACAAAATGCCTCAACTGATAACTTACTTTGGCAGACTAGACCTCTCTCGATTGGCCACATGAAGAACGACGTGCATATTTCACAAGCTGTGGGAATGTTGATGATTGTTAATAGGAATGTGTGATTGAGGAAGGGAATAGGGTCCTCAACCTTGCGTTTCTTCTCCTTCTTTCGCTTTGTTTTGTTCGGCTTCTCTTCGACACGCGTCAAGTTCATAAACTCGTTCATGAAACCTCGAAAGGCGTTCACGTACATGGTAACAGGAAAGTCCTCTCGCATATGTTCTTGGGTACAGACCGTCTCCATAACCTGACACAAAAAACAACATTGTTTGGATTTTGAAAATTCAAATTAATAATAGTCATTAGTACTTGTTAATAGAGCAGACACAAGACAACTTCTTCATGACTCTTCGTTCGACTGCGAGCCATGCGGTCGGTGCTTCAAATCTTATCTTCTTAATTTACATTTGGTTTAACAACAAAATCTATCGGTATTGTTAATCAGAAGAGTTCTCATACTTGGGAAGTATTACAGTAGAACGTCGTTTATACAACTTTCAGGGGACTGAGGAAAAAAATCGTATAAATGGATAATCGTATAAATGATTTATTAAGGAATCTGGGTTCAAACATTTACCCACTGCATAATCAATGTTTTTTTTTTGGTCTTTATTTTCTTGTGTATGATGTTTTTGGTCTGGTCTGAAAGTAAAGACGCGTCACAGCTCTCCCCTCCGCAGACATTTACCAATGCTCATAGCAACCAATTAACACTGTCCAGACGACTCCTAGTGTGGCATTTACTTCAAATGTTTGACATGACATTGACAGAATTACATTTTTTGTTTTTCTGTCCCTGTTAGAAAGGGAATATTATTGAAATGACATTTGACTTCAAACAATGAAAAGCGATCATCATTGCCTTTTTAAAATACTTCGATTTTGAAATCACTTTTCCTTGACATGAAAGAAATGCGCTCCTGCACACGCCTTGCATACCCCTCCCCCCCTACCCCCCTCCCAAACATTATCAGCTGTCACTGGCTGGGCAAATGTGTCAGTGTGATTGCAACATTCTTGGCAGTGTGCTTCCAAACCTTGAGGTTGGAGGTCCTGTTGCTCTAAAGAGTGATGATTGGTTTAGGAAACTGATGCGTCTCTTCATGAATATAAGTGATTTAGGACTAGACAATATCTATAAATATTTTTGGGGTTGAGAAAAACCCGGGTAGGAGTGAAGAAGTCATGATAAGGTGGTATTTTTACTAGGAAAAACAGGTGTGCTTACGCATGTGTTGTTTACGTTTTGGGGTTTTTACGACTTCATGATGAACACCTGACTGGAATTATTGAAAATTTTGGAAGGAGACAGGAAATTCAGTTGTATATATACGAAAAGTCGTGAATAAATGAGTTGTATAATAGAAGAAATTTAACATGTAGTCTTATGGAGAATGGTTGGGACCACCTAGAAAAGTCGTATAAATGTGAAAATCGTATAAATGAGAATCGTATAACTGAAATAGTTTGAGACCTGAGAGTATTAAATACTCTCAGGTCTCAAACTATTTCGAACGAGCAAGAGTGGAAGGATAAACTTGTTATGTTCTCATCATTCAACAGATTGGTATTGAAAATAGAAATACAGTGTCTGAAACTTGTGAAAAAGTTTTGTTCCTCTATTTTTCTATTTGATTTTAAATCGAATTTCAAGAAATTTTCTTGAAATTTCAATCTGGGAAAAATATGCTCGATTGAGTTTGAGTCTTGATCTCGACTCGATCTCGTTCGAGAATTTTGAGACTCGCACAGCTTCAATTGTTATACAGAATAAGTCTCGGAATATGAGTCATTTTACTACGAATATCAACACACTGTTCGCATCGCAGTGCGGAGGTTTATCGTGTACTCACATGTAAGAAGTTGGCAATAAGATCCTTGTACTTGATATTTAGAGACTCGACCCCTTGTTTGTTGATCACACTGTAAGTAGCCACCAGGTTGGCCTTGAACTCTCGTAGAGCCTCTTTAAACACTTTGTCCACTTTGCTTGGCTTTTTACCCTCTTCACTCTCCATTTTGTAGATCTGAAAGAGAGAATGAATCAACAATTTCAACAAACAAGTGACTTATTGGAATGGCAGGATAAAACCTATCAACAGTGGAACCTCTTTTATGGGTCATTCTGTCGAAACGGTAGAATTGTCGTCCCTGAGCAATATCTCTGCACCTAGTTTAGCTAGAGGAATAATTTTTTTCCCAATTGTGTATTTTGGTAACCTCTACATGACCAACTCAACTGAAAGGTTAGATAAATGAAACATACCCATTAGAAATTGCAATAACATGGGTAAATTAACATTACCATGTCTGTCCTTACCACCATATTCTCTCGGTTCTTCATAATAAGCACGTAAAATTGAAATAATTCCAGAAATAATTCCTTTATTATATTTCAACTGACATATTTTATAACATACTGTACCATGTTCCACAGAATAAAAAGAATTATTATTATTATTATCATCATTATAAATTGTAGTGTAGGCCTACTACCATTTTTAGTTAGTCATTGAATATAGTTCAATAACATTTATTTCAAAAAATTGATTATAGTATGTATTATTAGTATTTCAAATTTGTCCATGGGGTTTTATAAAATTACCATGTCATTAACTGTACTTCTAGAAATCAGACCAGTGAAAGATTTTTTTTCTGAAGTTGGCACTGTTGTGAAACTTACTTCTCAATGCAGCAAGTTTCACTTATCAGAAGCAATTTTGGATTTGAGCTCTTGCTTGAAATGTAATTATAAAATGATATTTCATTATAATATGCTTATTAGTTAACATTACCATGTCGGCAATAATATCCAAGATGGCGGACCAATATGTAATATTATTTTAGATTTCATTTTAGTCGATGTATAGATTAACTCTCAAAAGTTTTGGTTTCCAAGGACTTGGTCATGCTAGCCCTAGAACCATATAACCTCATTTTTAACATTACCATGTTCAACATTACCATGTCGTCGTACCCATATCCAAAATGCCCATTAAATCCAAAATAATCAAAAACATCTCTGCTGATAATTTATTCCTGTTCTGAATAGCTTAGAGTATATCCTAATTTTTTTCCAGATTTTTACATCAACATTTAATTTTCCATTTTTACTAACCTGAATTCTACCGTTTAAACAGAATGACCCTTATACATTTTTCAGGGGACCAGACTACAAAAATGTATTAACGTGAAAAACTTATTGATGAAACTATTCAACATGTGGAGCATATGGCCTGGGTTGGATCAAAAAATGAAACTTATAAATGTAATGAATGTATAAATGAGAAACTTATAACAGAGGTTCCACTGTACTGATAAAAAAAAGGTGAGGAAAGGTTCCACTTGCTTCATGATTTACTACCAGCTTGTCTCAAACCTTATGTAAATCTGAATCTGTCCATCAATTTCGAAAGAAGGGTCTCTTTCAATTCCATCTCAACATGCTGAGCCAACAGTCAACTTCTCAAAATTGTGAATAGTAAACTAATTTTAGAGGTTGCCTAAGCATGGCGTTACAAATCCTCTCCATCAATTTTCAAATGTCAGCTACATATTCAGGTTCATTGAAATTTCAAACAATTCATTAAAACAATATCCTCAAATTTGAGTTTTCTGATCACAACTTCACCGGTAATAACTGGTATTAGTTTGTTTTCCCCCAACCTTTCCAATTGCCATGATAGCCTGACAAACATGCCATTTTCCTGTACCTTCTTGGTTATGAAGTCCTGCATGAGCTGCAGTTCTTTCGCGTCCGATATGATCTTATCAGTACTGTCCGTGAACTCCGACGTTCCCGTGAGACTGAACTTGCCGGCAACAACCGGTTTACTCATGTCGTACGGCGTTCGCGAGTGTTTACGATGCTTCCGACGGCCCGGTTTTCCACTCGAGCTTGGATTGCTGGGGGGCTGTTGAACGCACGGCATCTGGACAACTCCGCCGTTTTGGATGCACACTATATGGAATAATTGCTTGCAGTCTAGAGCGTGGAAAAATCATACAAAAATTGATTAAATCAAGTTGCTAATAGAAATTGAAAGTGGAACAGTCGAAGAAGTATAGAGATTGAAAAGAATAAACATTGAAGAACAACTTAATATACAGTATTAGCATTTGATTATATGTAGTTGTCCTTCAACAAAAGTGACTATTGCCATCTTGCGGCGAGATGAACACTAGTGCGGATAGTCTATAGCACTGCTATATACCCGGTCAATTAGACATAGAAGCCATTGTAATCTTTCATCTCAATAGTCTCATCATCATGTACCCTATATACAGCTAAACATTAGCTACCGTATTTACTCGCATATAAGTCGCATGTATATTTAGAAATTTGAGAACTCAAAACAGGGGTGCGACCAATATGCGGGTGCGACTTATATGCGCCATGCGCACAAAATCTCCAAAAATAAAAGTCAAATGCATCAATTCTCTCGTCACAGTCGAGCTTGCTATTTTTACCTCATCAAAAAGTCACATGCGTCTCATGTCATTTTTTCAAGTGAGAAAAAACGTCACATTTTGCGATAAAAACAGTTGCCTTGAAACACTGCAGGTCGTCCAATGTTAGAGCATAGGGCGAACCCACAACAGAATTCATGCATAGACAGTCGTCAGTGCTGAAGCAAACATGATACTTTTAGAGTCTTGTGTTACACTGAATAATAAGACAAACACTTCAACACATCTGTTCATCATCAAAACAGTTGCCATGAAACACTGGTCATCCAATGTTACAGTATAGAGCAAACCCCCAATGGTCATCAGAATTGATGCACAGGCAGTCATCAATATTGAAGCAAATAAATACACATAAATATGTTTACATTCATTTTTATCTAGCCTCTTCCTAGTGTTGAATGAGTAGCCCCCTATAGACAAATCAGCCATACATAGCATTGTTGATTGATGATTGATGATAAACAGATGTCTCAAAGTGTTTGTGTTGGTAATCAGTGTAACATGATACTTTAAAAGTATCATGTTAAATGTTACACTGATTACCAACAAGAACACTTTTGACACATCTGTTTAACATCAATCAACAATGCTATGTATGGGTGATAACAGTCTATAGTGGGCTATTCATTGAACACTAGAAAGAGGCTAGATAAAAATGAATATAAACTTGGGAGATATTTACGTAATCATTGTGTGCTCTGGGTCCCATCGTCACACTCCAGTATGTTAGGCAACCTGTCCCCTTCCCACCCTCCCGGTTTAGTTGAGGCCCCTCACAATGGTTTCTCATGTCTCATACCAAGGGTTTCTCTTAAGCGTCGGGAACAGAGAGCTAAACATGTCAATCGCGATGTATTTTGGACGTACTGGAGACTTTTTTTCTTGATAACATCGAAACTGGATACAAAATCATTGTTCCCCCAATTAAGGCTATGGATGAAAGATAGGATCGTTTGGACGGTGCACCACTAGGGCGATCTTACCACTCCATTTTGATTATTTAAAACTAAAGAACTTCAACACCAGGACTGCTTTGTCTGTGACCTTAACTTTTCGCCGTGGATAAAAGTCTTTCAGTATAAACACTCGAATGTTGATATCTTCTACTTTAAACTAAGTCTCTTGGGCAATGATCACTTCTTTCGATTTTCAGCAGATGTAAAGTTTATCATTATACAAAATGGACAAAATAAATTAGTGATAGGACTATAATGTTATAATCAGGCCTATCACTCTACTAAATAATGGTAATAATACTAATACTAATACTGGAGACTGCAGGTGCGACTTATACGACCATACAAAGGGTTTTTCAAAAAATGACTGTCAAAAACAGGGGTGCGACTTATACGCGGGTGCGACTTATATGCGAGTAAATACGGTATACTAATATATGAACGTAGCAAGTAGCAACCTGCGTGACCAGTACGAAAATTTCTTAGTGCTCACAGTTTATATTTTATTCTGAAATAATATTCATTAGAGTTGCCTTTCGATGCCAGAAAGTAACATCAATTCAACACATTTTTTACGATAAACAACTGAACGATAATCGACTATTCAATTACTGCAAAAATGATTGATAATCGGTTATTATCGGCTAACTGAGGAGAATTGACAAAAATAACAGTGAAAATGTAATAAAATAAATAGCGGAACAAAATTAGACTGAACAAAAATAATGGTACAAATAACGTCTAGGTCTAAAACGGAAATCTGGCAGACGCCTCAGACCATTCCAACTTGGAAGTAGGAATCTACGTAAGCATGCATAGTATTGCCTGTAACGAACATCATCATACAATCCAGTCCCAACCCAGATTATGCCCGCTGATAGAATATCAATCAATACATCAATTAATAATCAAATTGATAATAATTGATAGTCAAATGATTTTAATCGATTACTGGCCGATGCATATCGTCCAGTGATCCAATGACTGATGATCGTCTTGATCGATAATTAAAATCGATGATCGGCAATACATATCCCTGAAACTCAAGTTCTTGTCAAAACTCACCTGTACACTTGTGTCCTTGAGCAACGAACGCGTCCATAGGTTCTGAACAGTAAACACATTTATCATCTTTCGAAAACCTCGCTACTTTTCCGAACCGATGACCGGCGATTGTAAACATCGTCGTCCCTTTCCATTCCAACAAATCAGAAGCTTGCTTCAGAGAAACGTTGCCAGATGGCTGCAAGGATACTTGATCTGTAACCAGAATCATTTTCTAGAGCTATTTTAAAGAACAAAGACTTATAATCTTCTATACACTAGAGCTACAGTTCAATTTCGAAATTTTTTATTGTTTCGATATCGAATTAGTAAGTTCAATAAATTTGATAACAATATTCGAAATCAACTGAAAAAATTATGGATATCCGAAATAAGGAATAACGAAGTAACAACGAGGACTACCCTAAAACAAATTAAATACTTGATAGCATTAGTAATACTCATATTCCTAAACGGTCCATAAAAAAGACAAAGAAAAGAGCTCGACCGTGCCCGTAGCATTTGATTATAACTACGTAGGCCTACTTATAATGCATGGTTGTTAGGGCTGTGCGAGACTCGAAATTTTCGAGCGAGTTCGAGTCGAGATTGAGACTCGAACTTGCTCGAGAACATTTTTTCACAGATCGAAATTTCGAGTCTTGAAATACTTTCGGGTCTCAAACGTTTTCGAGCGAGCGAGAATAAACTTGTCATCTTTTTATCATTCAACATATTGGTATTAATTATTAAATAATAAATATCTAGTGTCTGAAACTTATGTTGCACTTAGATAACTATCATGCTAAAACTGCAAAAAAATGTAAATGAAATAAAAACCAACAATGTTGGTTTATTGATGATTATTGATCATCTGATTATTGATCATTTGATCAATAATTATTTGATCATTTATTATCAATGATTATTTGGTTTTCACGAAATTTTCAACAGTGAAATTTATTTTTCGTTTTTCTCAAACAGTAATTTTTTTCAATTCAATTTTTTCACGAAAATGTTGCTGAAGCATTGTTCAAGGGTTGGTCATATCCACCCCTGCTATATTTCAAGACATGATTTTATTCACGATGTTTTTTTTTAAATTAAATTCTCTATAAAATCTTCTATAAAATTTGTGCTCGAACTCACTCGAACTAACACAGTGCTCGAAACTCGCTCGAAAAAAGGCAATCTCGCTCGAAACTCCTCGAACTCAAAAAGCTCTGCTCGCACAGCCCTAATGGTTATGGTTATGATATCCGATATTCTTTTTTTTCAACTCGACATTTTTGATATCAATTAGAAATTGAAAATTTTGATATATTTCAATCAATATTCAATATTCAATTTCGTTTGCAATTTTCATAGCAAACTACAACCTCACTGAATAAATTGTAAGACTATTTGATCTAGGTTGAATATTTCAAAGAGTATCCGTATTGCGTATTAAAATACTCTTACTATTACTGTAGATACATGCCAGTGGCTTTGCAAGCTATCTCTGTCAAACTCACTATAGATAGTCATTGTTTTACCCATTTTAATTTTAATTAGGTAGGTCTCAAATATCTACGACTAAAAGACTGTAACGTGACTCACTAGTCGGCCACCTAAATCTACATGACACGTGGGATTTAGAGACACTGTGGTCACTGATTGGTGATTTCCAAATGCCACACAATAAATGGCCCACTTGATGTATTGTAAAATGAGTACGTTAGGTCGAAGTCGATTGGTGACATAGGAAAATGAATCAAATAAATCAATAAGAGAAACATGTAAATTTACCAGCTATATTGGTGGCAGGATCGCTATTCCGCCTTTTAAGATCCAGTGACGTGCTACTAATTATACTCCTGTTTCGTTTTGCCGCGACTACATGCGGGGAGACGGGCGACACTGAACCGGACTTTAGGTACACACTGTCCAAGTGCGGTGACCAATCCTGCGAATACCGACCACTGCTAGTACTCTCGCTGTCGCAACTTGACCGATCTTTCCAACTAGTTCGGCTATCAACACTGGGTGGCTTCGTCTCACTTATCGTACCTGTAATAAGAATAGTGTACAAACAGCACGATATGAGATACGAATAATTCATTTTAGAGATACTATTGGCAGATTATTTTTATCAATACAATGTAGGTCAGAATATTAATTATAAGCCTGGATAATTTTCCTACTTTATGAGGAGTCTAAGAAAAAGAAGGCAATCGAACCTAAAAGCAATGGATGAGTAGCATTAGGCAAGCCGTCTGTAATCTCTTCTCCCATGCTACGGCAAACTGCATCTCTAGCCGCCGCTCTCTGTCGCCTCTGTCGGATTGGTATGACTGGCTCGACAGTAGTACCATCTCCCTCTTCTTGACTCTGACTCCTGGGCTTCAGCGGCGAATCTCTGGAATGCCGTTCATACTTGACGCGAGTGCCTCGAGTCAGTCGGGAAGGGCCGTCTATGTCTGGCGACACGTCAGCTGTACCACGTTTCAGCCAGACCGACCCGTCTCGCGGTTCGTTTTCGGGGAAATGGCCACGTAACGCGGAAATAACGGGCGGGGCCGACGTTGACGTGGAAAGATTTGACTCGTCTAAATCTGCGTCAGTGAGCGACGACACGCTCCTACCACTCTCCCACTTGTCCTTATTTTTACCGACGCCAATCAGTGCTTGTATTTGTTTCTTGGCCTTATACAACGTGTCACGACTCTTGTCTTTTTCAACGCTTTTCTGCGACGTAAGAGATTCGGTGCTACTCTTTCGTTCAGGAACTGCTAATGCCTGTATTTCTTCTGGATATGTTCGAACATCAGTCTTATTATCTTTGCTAAACCGTAGGGCTGGAAGTTTTTTCTTGGAATGTTTGACACCCTGCGCTCGTTTGTTAGCAAGAGGTAAGCCAGCTGCAGTCTGCTTCCTGGACTCTAATTGCCGGGACTCGGTTTCACTATCTTCCTGAATACCACTGCTCCTATAAAAAAAACATGAATGAATTCTATGATTATGATGATTGTTCTTGGCTCAACGAGCTCACCAAAAGCCAGGTATTTGTATTTATTAGGGTTACCGTTCGATTTTGTTCGATTCGATCGATTTTCGATTATAGGTTTTCGATTCGATTTTGATATGTACTTTTCGATTTTCGTTTCGATCGATATCGAAAAGTTTCCGAAGATCGAAAGAGTACAACAGTACAAGAGTAGAGCGAGACGTCACGAGTAACGCGCTCGCTTCCATTGGTAACATTATACTTATATATATATATATAGCCCATGCGGGGTATATAAACATGGTATTTTGCTACCTAACACGTTTTTTTTCGATTCGATTTCGATTCGTCATTTGATTGATTTTTTATAAAAATGCAATCGATTTCGATTCGATCGATTTTCGATATTGTGAACTTCGATTTCGATTTTTTGATCGAACGGCAACCCTAGTATTTATGAATAAGCATTACACATGAATGATGTTTACAAAAACCAAAGGCTTAAATGCAGAACTCAAACCCATGTCCAATTTGGTTTCAGTTTCCAAGGCCGTGTCTTGAGCCCTTCTCTACTAGGATCATAAAAGGTATGGTCAACTTGGAATACATACCTACAAATGACCTAATGATTGCTGAAAGCTCTAGTACTCCATAACTTGATTATAAAGCTTTCACTGATTTTACGATTTTACACAATTTGAACACAACAGTGAGAGGGCTTACACATTATAAAAAATGATTTCATAAATTCAGATGAACCATTTTGAAGACTGAATTCAACACCCCAAGTACTCACTCGTCTGAATCTCGGCTCTCGTCGTACCGCTTCTCGTCAAGATCTTCCTGACTCGAATCTTTGGACGTGAACGCTTCGTCCACAGTCGGCGTGGAGCGAACCGCAACACTAGCCTGGAGGTGTGCCTGGAAAAGACGTGAACATCAATCACATCACTCGAAACATTGACAAACTGCTTTTACATCAATAGGAAAATGCAGCATGACTGTTATCCATCAGAGAATAGGGTGGGAATATTGCAACCAATACTGGAATTTCAACTTCGAAGATTGAAAAAAAAATCTATTTCCAAGAATGGAATTGACAGAAATAACAATGACTAGAAAACAGAATGATTCCATGAAAATGCAGCTAGCTGCATAGTGAGATTATTGTTCTGTGTCTGGCATCTGACTTTCGTGAATATTTATATTTGTCATGTAATAGTTTAATGAGAATAAAAAACATGTTGAAATTGAATTGAAATTGATTTAAAAGTTTGTGGGGTCGGCTTATATTCGGGACAATACGTTAATGCATCAAATGGAAGGTTATTAGAATTTATTTATTCACTGTATTTTGTTATTGCCTGAATGCATCGAAACATTTTACCCCTCCTCGTAACATCTCTCTCTGCGCTTGGGATCATTCCACTGCTCATCAACATTCAACCGCATTCATCATTCAAAGTCGTGAGTCTTTAGCTGTCGTCATAATCAGTTAGTCGATTCAATTACTTTGAGGAGAGAACATAGTTGTGTGTATGGTTTAGGAATGTCGGGGGGTGCCCGGGCGGGTCCAATTTCAAGTGAAACCTGGGTTCAAACAATTACCCGCCGGGTAGTCAATGTTTTTTTCTGCTCTTTATTTTTCTGTGTATGATGTTTTCGATCCGGTCTGTCTTTGGATGCGCGTTCGACTCACGCGCACCCCTCTCTTCATCCACCCACTGGCCCATCACTACGGCATGTCATCAGACCTTGATAGTCAGCTGTTGTCAGAAGTGCGTTGTAAGACACACACACACACACACACACACACACATACACACACAGTCACACTCTATCTTTGGTCACACTCACGCAATGCTCATAGCAAGTTGCTAAGTGACACTGTCCAGATGTCTAGACATGTCTAAGATGTCATTTGACTGGAAGTGTGGCATTACTTCAAGTTTGCTTTCAACATTTGATTGTTTCCCTGTCATTGTTTTAATAGAAAAGGAATATTGTTGAAATGACATCCTTCTTGAAACAATGAAAAGCAATCATCATTGGCTTCATTGCCTTTTCAAAATACTTTTATTCGGAATTACTTATCGACTTTCCGTCGCCATAAAAGAATGCGCTCATGTAAACGTCTTGCTTCCCCCCCCCCCCCTCCCACGCACAGTCAGCTGTTACTGGCAGGGCCAATGTGCTAGTGCCGTAGTGCGGTTGCAAATTGCATCAATCTCGTCAGTGTGCTTAGAAAGCCTTGAGGTTAGAGGTACTGTCGCTCTATAGAGTGATGATTGGATTGAGGAAAATGACGCGTATTTTTAGGAATATAGAGGATTTTGGCCTGTACGATTTTATTTTGTCTTTTTTGTGGGAAAAACCCGGGTAGGAGTCGGGTAATGAAGGCGGGTACCCGGGTAGGAAAATTCCTACTCGCCGACATCCCTTGTATGGTTACATTATACTTAGGCCTATATATAGCACGTGCAGGGTATAACAACACATGGTCTTTTGCTACCTAACACGGTTTTTTTCGATTCGATTTCGATTCGTCAATTCGATCGATTTTCGATATTGTACACTTCGATTTCGCTCACGATTTTTTGATCGAACGGTAACCCTAATTTTTAACCAATATCAATCATTGTTTCAAATTCAAGCTGGTTGCACGTATTGAATATTCCAATTTTGTATTGCATTGGGAGTCATAAAATATGAAATCAATTCAAAATAATAAGGTCGAACTGCAATCCCCATATTCATCGTGTCACCTACCTCATCTCTTGCACGTTTCATCTGCCGATATCGTTCTCTGGCCCGATTACCCCGCACGCGGGCTTGTATCACGACCAGTCCTTTGCGTAGTTTTCTGTACCAAGCAAACTTCCGATGGCCTCTCCAAACAGCCTGAATCTGAACGGCTGCCGCTAGCTGGTTTTTCATGATCTGTAGCAACCTGATAACAAATGTTACAACAATATAATATACACTTTTAGGGATTCTATGTTCATGTGTTTACTACCTGCTACATATACCACCTTACGCTGTGTTTTCTCATTTCATTTTATGCTGTACTTATGCTGTATTTTTCACTATTCCTACTTTCCTTTCTTTTCTCTATTGATTCATCTTTATTTACCAGCCGAAAGGACGAAGAGACCTTAGAAGACCACGGAAACGGTGGTCCGATACCTAACTAGATGCCGGAACAGGTTTGAAGCCTAGTCCTTGAAGTTGAAGAAGGAGAAGATTTATTTTTACTCTTCTTATTTTACTTTTTCTCATTATCATTCACGAACACAATTTGAGCTAGAGATGACATCAGGTCTTGAATTTAGCAACAGAGCACCCGATTGCCACAACCGGGTTTAAAACCGGGTTAGTTATTCAAACACCTACCAATGTGGTTAGGAGTCAGAATTGTCCAGGCAAATGAACGTAGTTAATCTACAGTGAAACCTCTATGGTTTTAAGGGCCAGGAAAACAGAACCACCCGCGCAATGAGACGTTGAGTGGAAAAATTTAGGAAGAATGTAGAAGGCGGATAGGAAAAAATGAATGACACAGAAAAACGATGGATGCGGGAACGGTATATCGAGGTTTCACTATGCCCAACTGTATAGGGTTCAACTGATACATGTTTTCCATCTGCCCGAGTGGCCCGAGTATGTGTGAGCCTGACCTTGACGAAAGCGAGCAAGCTGTTGAACTGGAACTGACCATAGAGGCAGCAAGCGACAGTTTCTGAAGTGTAACAGAGGCCACTGGTATAGGTTTTCTCTCGCGTGCGATACGGAATTCCCGACAGAAGCGTATTTTTAATACAGTAAACCCTCATTAATCCGAAATGCAAGGGACAAAAAAGGGGTTTTGATTTATACTAGTCAAACGCGAAATATGCGTTGTAAGATGAGCGAGATATCCTAATAAGGTATAAAAATCGTTGAAGTAGTTCTACCCTTGCTACTTTATCGATTCTGGTATTCTACACACCTAGATATCTGAATAAGCTATTAAAGTCGTTAAAGTAGTTCTACTCTTGCCACTTCATTGACTCTGGTGTTCTACACACCTTGACGCATATACAAAATACTTCATTGTTGGTCAACTCTTGAATCTAGAAAGCAGTGAATCTCAACAAAATTCTGTAACAATTTGTATGATATATTTGATGAATATTATCAGTTATTTTTATTTTTTTCTTCAAAACGACTGATCAGAATTGCTTAAAAAATCGTAATAATGTGTAAAATCCATGTTTACACATTTAGAGAAAATTTCATCCTATTTGGAGAGATTTTATTTTTCAACATTTTCTGCCCAGCCAAATCTTATGGGGTTTTTAGAAACTTTGAGATGATTTTTCTCAAAATCGGTCTGACCGATTCATTCCAAAAACTATACAGTTCCAAGTTGGATGAGTTTGCGTGTACAAAAAAAGTTTCATGTTGATCAGTCAACCCTTGCGACCTGTGGAGTGCTTACAAACAAACAAAAAAAAAAAAAAACACACAGACAAAGCCCTATAAGAGTGGGATGGAGACTTTGCTACGCTCATCAAAAATTTTGGATTAACCAAAAAAACACCTTTTCCACGAAAATCATCACACTTTGAATTGAAGCAATTTCGTACTGCACGCAAGTATGCTCCGAGAGTACACGTGTGTACACGGCTAGCCAACATTATTTGATTGTTATATAGCCCGCTTTCATTGGCGCTCGGCCGTCGACAGAGTCGGAAGACGCTCTCAAGGCAGCGAGCATCTCAGCTGACTTCGACCTATTGTTACGCGTCAAATAAAAAGGATGGAAATTGGGAAAATAATGATCAATTGAAGTAATTCATTCAAACTATTTAGATTTATCCAATCCAAAAACAGAGCTAAAGCAATTGAAGGGTCAAAATATCAGTTTGAATTACGGATTAGCTGGAATTCGGATTAACCATATTCATTAACGTTGAAATGCCTATACCTTCAGCCAGGGACCGACTTCAAGCTCGAAATATGTCCAATTTCGGATTAACCGAGTTTGGATTAACAAGGGTTTACCGTATTTACTCGATTATAGTCCGCAGGTATATTCAAAATTTTGAAAATCTAAAACGGGGGTGCGGACTACAATTGATGACGGACTTCCAAGCGCATAGAATTTTTTTTTCAAGTAAATTGTTCAATGCACGCACAGCGTCAAAAATTCACGCCATTGTGTCAAATGTTTCCATGTGATGCATAATACTTCGCCTCGTCTAGGCTTTTGTTCCACAAGCTATCCGCGCGGGGGTGAGGGAAGCAGGCTGGCGTGCGATCCTAGCCTTGCTTGTTTTGGTGATGTTCGGGAGGGCGGGTGGGGTGGGGTGTAGGTAGCTCGACCGAGCGCGCATCGCACTGCACGCAGTGAAGACCAAGTGACTGAGATATGCTGAGATGTCAGTGTCATTGCCATCCGCCAGTACAACTCCAGTAGTGTACGCAGGCGTGTCGTAGTCGCTGCGCTAACTCGATTTTCACGTTTTTAAGTGTGTGTGTTTCTCTCTGTTGTGATTATTACGGAAGATAGAAACATTTCTTAGAAACATCTTTCCAGCTTGGTTTTTCCACCTTCCCCCAAATCCTCTTGAAAACCAGATGGCCACTTGCATGAGAATTTTATCTTAATGGCCTGTCAATCAACTTGAGGTACGCTAAGAAGACACTTCAGAGCTTGTGACGTAAGTGCTTTAAGGTTTATGATTAGGATATCCACTTACCTCTCACATCCCATTAATATTTCTCTGACGACTATAATCGCATATGAAGTACTTATCTAAAACCCACTTCAAAAACTGAGGTGCGGACTACAATCGCGTAAATACGGTACTGTAATTTCTAAATAGAGATTTCTTGAAATTTGAAAATGCGGGTTTCGATAATTAGATACACGATGTTTCATTAAAAACTGGCTATCAGAAACAAGTTGCCCATTGTTATCCCTAATTTGAACCATATTTCTCTCAAGTTTTGTAACAAACTCCCTAAAGACCTCATAGATGATTTAGTCCCCAAAATCAACATGTTTAATGAAATTATCAATAATTCTGCTCTAGGCCTAAAACCCTACATCTATCATGACTTGATATTATTAATAACTTGACACAATCTTAGTGTATCTATTCTTATGTGCATCTAGGCCTCTCATGTTACCTTGTTATTTTTATATTACCTATCATGTATTTTTGTCTAGCATATCAACATATAATTACTAATTAGTCAATACTGACAAGCAGACACTTGAATTGTAACTGACTTGTTATGACTTGTTTGTCATTTTGTTTGTCAAGATAATATTTGTAAGTGATTCCTAAGCTGTTATTAAATAAATAATAATAATAAGTTCTGTACCTTTGTGAAGACACCATCCGCCATGTGCACTGAATAGATATGGCAGCTTCTCTGAAGCGAAGGAACTTGCGTCTCTCTAGAACGGCTCGGGACCAGCGTTGGATTGTGACGATGCTTGCCATTATCTGTTGGTGCAGTCGACAGTCTAGCTTGACCTTTTCCGACTCCCGAAGAAAGATCTTGCTCGAACCGAGCTGGTAGTTGTCTCGGTTGAGATTCAATGTGAGTAGGAAGTCTCGGACATCGGACTGAGAGCTGGTAGAAACAATAATGTGTGTTGGGGAATGAAAATTGTCTTGACTCCAAAGCTCAGAAGGAAGGGCTCTAAGACCCCAATAAACTCCAATTAAGCTCTAGGCCTTGTTTTGTACATTTCTAAATCTACCGGTACAATTGTACAAAAGATGACAAACATACAAAAGTGTGAGACATGAATATTGACCAAAATATTGTGTTCTTGTACCAAAGTTTCATCTATAGGCCTACAATCTAAATAAATCTAAAATGCAATTAACTCTATAATTGATTTTAAATCATCTACTTGGACATTTTGAATCTTTTTGGTCATTTTGGATCATTTTGAATTTGATCGAATTTACTGCTATTTCAATTTTGAAAAAGAAAATTTAGGACTACCACTCAAAACGAATCTTTCAAGAAAGTTGACAGCAACGAAAGTTTATTGAAACACATCTGACCAACTGCCCACGTCTACAGATGAAAAAAACATATTTTCATGGCACTGAATATTAATTGCAGAATGAAAGGTTGTCATTCTACATAAAGAAGCGGCAGCGATTAATAGAAGCTTGTCGTTCTAACGATAATCGATTGTTTGAATAATCAAAGAGATGATTGACAATTATTAATTGTCAAAAGTACCCACAAAATATAATTGGATAAATATCACTGACAATATAGGCCATGTCTGAACAATGATGCAGCACAAGCGTGCAGCAGACACATGTGGTCACTTTGCACAACGTTTACTTTTCGAGTTACCCAACGTTGATAAATAATCAAACGAATAACGATTGTTATCAATCACTTTTGATCAATTACTGGTAGATGCAGATAGATTTAGCAATTGATATGATTTAATTGCTGACAATCAATCGATTACATGTGTCAGCAGCAACCCTACAAGGATGTAATAATTAATACCTGTCAATGTGCCATACCTGACTAGACCTCTGGGAAGAAGTATACGATAGAGTTGAATGAACTCGTCGTACGAGAGGCGAACATTGTATCCCGCTTGTCTTATCCGGACCGTCTCCAGCATCCCGGTGTAGCGAAGCTGGCGCTGTACGGTGTCCTCGTCAAACTCATTCGGAATCTGGCGAGAGGAAAGAGGAAACGCCACGGTTATTAGATACACTATTATTAGATTCTAGGAATATAGCATTTCTACTCAGTTTTGGTAGTCTATTTTTAGGGAAAATGTAGCATTTTAAAGAATACTACTGAAAAAACAGGAGCTGCAAACTCTGGATTAACAACTACGGTATTATCAACGGGAATTCTCCAAAATTTATACCGAACAGCAACCCTAATATCACGTTACAAAGCGTTGTTTTGAAAATTATTTCTGAAGAAAATTATTTTCTGAAAAAAGATTCAAATTTTCTTCAATGGTTGAAATTTGAAACAAGGTTTAGGCCTACTCTCCTGCAGAAATTGGGACATTTTGAACTATTGAATTTTCAAGTTCAAGGATATATAATAGAATTCAATTGTTGCTGATTTCAATTCCCATCACCAAAAACTTATCTTTTTTTTTTGTCAACATCGAAATGTTGGCACAAAGACATTGTTACCCTATAAAGACAAAGGATGAAAGTTTATGACCGTTTGAACGAGGCACCACAAGGGCGATCTTACCGCCCCCAAAACTGGTCATTTCTCTATCCTGTATTTATTTATTTATTTATTCATAGTTTGTGAACAATATCATTATATAAACCGAGTCAAGTACTAAAATAATATGAGAATGTGAATGAGTGAATTATGATGAATGGAGATGAAGTAAAACAATATTTCATTTCGAACACTGAGATCGCAGGTATTCGTCAATCGACTCCCATGTGCTCTCAAGCGAAACTAAAAGCTGCGTTTTCTTGTACCTTGTTGGTATTACTCTTGATACAACGTATGAAGAACGGATCTGCCATGTTGAGAGTATCCATGAGACTGTGCAACGAGTGCTGGAATTGTGCCGAGACGGTCAGCGGCTGTTTCCTCGCTTTTCCACCGAGCTGCGTGCCGTGGCCGTAGCTCTGTGTTCGTCCGGCTAACGTCTTCACGGTCTGGAGGTTCTTCAAACCCTTCTTACCGCGTTCTCGCGGCCGGAACGACTTGTTCTTCCTGGATCATATAGGAAGCAATTAGACAAGTGGCTTGGAAGTAGCACGACGAGAAATGACACAGAACTCGGACAAGGAGACCTACGGCATTAGCAAAAGATTTAGCCTCTACGACAATTGTTGGTGTTTCTATACCTTTTGAGGTATCAAAGTCCAGTAAATTTTAGATAACTCATGATGTTCCATTATTTTTAACATCCTTTTTTGTTCAATCATTATTATCAAGTCTTTATCTCTCTTTGGGGAATAATATCAAGGTCAATCCGTAATTGCTTCTGGAAGTCATGAAGGAGTCGAAAAACAAAAAAGTAGTAATACTACCTAGTACCTACAACTTGACCAATGATGAAATGATTCATCATTAGTTCTATTTTTTTCTGTCTCTTTCATGCTGAACAAAATCAAGAAAATCATAAAAAGTTCAATTTGGTATTTTTTTTTTTTACCAAATTTACCAAATTTGACGTATTATGATTGTCTATGAAGGAGACAAAAAACCTAAAACTAATGGTGGATCATTATAAATACATTAGTCTAGTTGTAGATAGTATTTTCACTCTAGTGTTTTTTGACCCCTACTATATGAAAATTTGCCTCAAAAATGGCAAAAAAGTGATTATTCACCTTGATATTTGACCCCAAACAGAGATAATGACTTGATAACAATGATTGAATGAAGAGACTATGATGGTAAGAATAGAACATCCTGAAATATTTGCAAATTTACTACACCGACAGTTACTGTAGAAGCTTTACGGAGCTAGATTTGGGCTCGTATCCACATTTTGAGTCTACACAGAATTTTCAAGATGTAAATTTGAGCTCAGAACATGAGTGCCATTCATAAGGTATGGAAAAAAGTTTTTGAATCTCAATTCCATGGGCAACCAGCACTGACTGGGTGATTGCTACTGGAATGACCCTTATACAACAATATGCCTACATTTCCACTTCCTTCCATTTTAGTACTGAATACTGAACCACTCGAACCCTTCTCGAAGTAGGATATTATGTAGAATAATCATGGCCACTTGCTGACAAGTAATGGAAGAAGTATACACAAAAAGGTTATACAAAAGGTTATGCAATTCAAAATTAGGTCAGTACTTGAATTGTAACATTGAAGACAGATGTAATATACACACAATTTTTCTGTACAATTAGGTATTAAACAGTGAACACCATTATGTACAATTTGAGAACTTTTTGAGCTCATTCACACTACAACTCTACACTAACTATAACATATAACACAAACACATAATTGCATGAATCCTAACTGTCTATTCACAGTAAAAATCATCACATCAACAAGATAATTAGTCAGTTAAAATTTTAGGTCATTGCTCTTGTCAACAAGGACTAGCTAGATTCTGATCCGGTGATCAGAGTTCAGGCAGTTTGAGTTACTTTGCTATTTGACACTCATTGTTTCAAAATTGGAAGTTTACGATTGGCTGATTCTTGTTTCAACATAGACTTATAGAGCTTCGTAGCGTTCACGTTAATGACTATCTCAACATTATCATTGGTGTTTGTCTATGGTTGTTGTGAATAGACAAACAACTTCCCATAAAAATAATTTTGCTCCCATGGCTTGGTCCAAGTTGATGTTGGTGTTGGAATGTGAATGGACATTTAAATAGGAATAAAAAAGTACCGGTACTTCAAATGTTCATTCTACTGCGTTATAAGTATCCAACATTCATAACACCAAGCTCTCCCAGACAATGAGTTAAAACATGCATATTATGAAGCTCATCACCTGTTAATGGGTTACAAATGACGTTTCACAACCTTGGCATTATAGGCCTGCTAGATTTTTTAAAGATGTAAAGTGAAAGTCAGATATTTTTCAAACGATTCTTCGATTTTAATAGCAATTTTCACATGCTTATATTCGGTCTCCTTTTACTAACGTCATTTGGATTCCAATTAAATTGACGCACAAGAATGATACACATTAATATAAATAATTACATACCTAAATCAAACCAGCCATTTGGAGAAAAAAACAAATCCATTTCAATCTCCATCCATTGAAATGATCAACAGGTGCAATCAATTGGAACTGTATAAAGGAGTCAACGGACAACTCAACTGAATAGTTTCAACACCAAGGTGTGTAGGTTTTGATTGCATTTCATACACATATCTGGCTCATCTTATAGCGCATTTGTCTAGACATTTGTCTCAACTATAATAGCATACGTACTTGCTATCCACGTATTAACAAACTAACTTTGCTTTATTGTCAAGTATAAAGATTTGATCATTCGAAAGATTAAAAGTTGTACAAACGTCTTGCAACATTGTAATCCGACACTCAATCAGCATTCAGAATATAAATGACAGTTCTAATTCTATTGTGTTCCCTATAAAAAAAATCATGCAAAATAAAAACAAATTGATAAAATTGTTATTTTATTTACACTTCCACCATTCTGCATGCAAGTGAGTAACGAGTATTCTGCACTATAACTTCAATTAGTCAATAACCACGGGTTACCAGCACCTAACATTCGTTAATTGAATGAAATAAGAATGTAGTTCAATGAAGACACAACCGAGGCAGAATGATTTGTACAGGAGATGTGACAGTACCAGTACACGAAGAAAAGGCAGTGTTTTTATAGTAACCTCTAACCACCTTCCATGCTTTACCACTCGAACAACACGGCAATTTCCACCGTTTCCCAAACCAGTATGAACACTGTCGTAGGTTACGTACATGACAATTTGATTGGCTCGTTCCATTACTTTGGCTTCATCAGGACACAAGACTCGACCCAAAGCCTCTTGCTGGCGACAGAGCGAGTCTCGTTTAGAACGAGCCACGTCTTGGTTTACGTTCGCTTCGGAACTCTTCGTTGTCGACGTTTTGTTTTCCTTTTCTCGCAAGGAACTTCGTTGTTGCGGCGAGTTTGTCGTTGTGTTACGGTGGTGAAATTGAGGCCAAGATAGTCGGTTGTGATTATTACCGGGCAACAATTGCTGATTCTTGGTCCTTGTACCCGTTTGCTGTTCTTCGTTGGATTCTTCGTTGTGCTTTTGTTTGTTATAATTATAAGTAAAGCGATTCGGACTGTTGACACTGGTGTGCCTTGACGTAGTGCTAGAAACATGGTTTTCGTTTTACATTTACTCGCATTTGCACAGCTGACCCCCATAACAGAGGTTATTGAGTTAAGGGGGATTTGAATGAGCAGATTATAGATGAAGACTAATGCCTTATTCGAAAAGCCACGTCTGGCTTCACTTCACTTTCTAAAGCTTTGCATCAGCTGACAGACTTTTGACGATTGTCATGGTTGTACACGTTCACTGCATTGAAGACAGAACATTCACAACTGCGATCTAACAGTAACTTGTATGCATCGTAGTTCTACTTAGAACTTCCGATGCACGACTAGATCTGCTGACTCTCGTCTCAGAATGCCCACCTTGGTTCTAAAATAGCAATGGATTGGCCGGCTTAAAATGAAGTTCACATTCGCATATAAGTCTGTTTTTAGCATGAAGTGCTAATGAACAAAGTTTGGTAACTCAGTGAACTACCCGGACGAATGCACCAATTTTGCTAAATTGGCGCCGATATCAGAGCCGTTGAAATAGTAGCCAAGATTGGGTATTCTTTAGATCAAGCTAGACATCGAAACTCATTCAGCATCATTCAGGCTTACATGGTAAAATATGTAGAATGGATCATGCTGTATTAATTTTCAAATAACACAAATAAATGCAAGCATAACAGAAATTCGTATCACAATCAGGAAGAATGCTGACAATTCGAAAATAATAGTTACGTTAAACACACAAACATTAGTTAGTAGCGAGCAGTTGCCAATTGCATTCTGATAGGGACATACACTGCCAGTATACATACAGTAAAAGCGCACGGGAGTCGATTTAGCGAAATGGCATTTTTTTATGCCAACTTTCAAAGGGTATGAGATATCAAATCTCTAGTACTCTAGATCACTTTAATACCATATACTTTCAAAATGATGAACGTTATTAATCTTTGCATCATAACTTTTTTACATGTATAGGTCTACAGCCAAAAAATTATGTTGTTTAGCTGTACACCTGTGAAAATGTACAGAATAGGGCGCAAGTTGAGTAGTTTTCACATACACCATCTAGAAGGCATAGAAGAGGTCTGCGTTTCTGTGGTAAGGATGTTGATATCTTACATGACTATACTATAGCATAAAGAGTTGGGGAAGAACGTTATAGCTTATAGGCCAACTGCTGCGCGAATTAGTAGACTGCCGTCTCCGATGAGCTGTAGTTCAACATTCAACATGTAGACCTACACAGCGCTACTGTTAAAAAATCTGATTTCTATTTCACTCTCTCTCACTTAGGTGGTCAGAGGGTTAATCTGAATTGCACTTGCTAAGGACGGTGGCGACTCTAGCGATACAGGGATGACTTTTTGAAGTGAAACTTTACCAGTTGAACTAAACCACCAACATTCAAAAACAACCGAAGGATATTCAACATGGGTTGTAATATTCTTTCCTAAGTCTGCAGTATATGGTTATACGGGTAGATACCATTTCAAAGTTATCACCAAAAACTTGATATTTCACAAAATCGACACCCTTGAGCTCTTGATAAAAACATAATGAATCACAATCATTAAATGGAGCAATGGAGCAATAAATACCTAAAAAGAAAGACACAACAGTAAAGGGCACCATGTGCAACAATGACCAAAATAGGTAATTTTTCTTCGACGTTCACTTACGCAATTCTGTTAATCGTTAGATTCACTGCAGAAACAGTCACTAGATGGCTATGTGCATGTAAAGTGAAAACAAGAACACCTCGACTTAAATCGATACTCAATTAATCGATGTTATCCCTAGTGGATATAGGCCTAAGCCTAATTACATACATGTTACAAATGAACAATCATATTTGTATCAATCCCATTTCATACATTTTCAAATAAAAAGTAAGTGTGCAGTAGGCCTATAGGCCTAGCAATCTTTGCTGTCAAATCACTTTCTCATTTTCTGAACATGGTGTTTTCATGTAGATTTGTATTCCCTCTACTATTTTAAAATGAAATAGCATGTAGGTATATAATGTTTTATTGAACTCACTTGATCATTCATATTTCTTTGTATTGGTATTGTTAAGTTCGGTTTTGATCAGTCATTATGACGAAACATAAGTTTCCTCACATAACTACATAGCTTGACTGTGGAATATAGATGTTCTATAAGTGAGATACTGACTAATAAAAAACAAGAAATATTAACATGCAGTCCCTTCATTCGATAAAGGTACCGTAACCTTGACGTACAGTAAACCCAGCTTCAATTTGAAATGCAATGGACCAAAAAATTTTCACTTTGAATTATAGACGTTTGGCTTATCGAAATATATAGCAAGAAGTTCAAACAGCCCAAAACTCAGTAGACCAGAACTACTTAGAATTACAGAAAATTTGAATAATCACCGTTTGAATCAACGAGGGTTTACTGTACAAGAAATCATCATTATAGAAAATGAAACCATGTATCGGCAAAGATACTGTACTGCACATTTTACCAATTTGACTTTTTTCTTTTTAAAATACGGGGCTTGACCATCAACAAAAGGTAACGGATATCTACCAACATTACTAAGTAATAATCGAAGACACAAATTTCAAGACTAGCTCAAACAGCTGTTCTTGTCAACGATATTAGGCCCTCTATTGTATTATCTGAATAGCAATATCTATCTCTACTTCTCAACTAGCCTACTTGGCTTCAACTAATTGGACAGATTATAAAGTGCATGGTGAGAAATTGAAAAATTTCGTGACGTGAATATGAGATATTAGATGAGTTCGCAGCATCACAACAGAAAAGAATCAACTCGACATATCAGCCTTGCTATTGAGATCTTTTATCAAGAGTGATCATCAAACCAGTTCGGAAGAACCGTCTCTAAAGGAAGAGAACGACTGATTAAGGTCTCGATAGAGAGAACGAAAGATCGAATTGTTATTATCTCTCACATGTTGTAACGAGCTTAACAGCACAAGAAGCTCAGTTGCCAACACACTCGCTTCATATGTTGTGGAGGTGAGGGACATATATAAGCTTGGTTCAATACCTCCCCCCATCCATTATTTAGTTTTTTTTTGTGGTTTCCCACTGTAGTCTAGGCTAATGCTGGGACAGTTCCTACAATATTGGCCACGATTGCACCCTTCTCACTATCCTTCCCATTATCTCATCATCCCATCATTCTCTGAAGCCAATAGCTCTTAGTTATTATTACAATGCGTCATTAGAATACCCAATATAAATGAGCTCACCCAATGTCCAAGATCTCGGCCCGCATGGTATTGAGAGTTAATTTAGCTCAGCTGTTATTCTAGTAAGTATTCGCCATATCATATCATACGTAATGTACTTTTGGAAATGAAAAAGAGGTCACAATATTCAATTTCTTTATGTGTACTACTTACCTAATTAAGCTTTCATTCGGAATGTGGTTACGGTACCGACTCTGCGCAGTATTAGACTTTCCATCTGTAACAAGAGACGAAATATTAGAAGATACCATAGGGATAAGGTCGTAACACTTGATGCAATACACTAATAAAATAAAATATCATACACTGGCAAAGAATAAGGTGAAATAGTTTTCTTTGAAAGTTGAGATAAAAAAAAATCTGCATTGTTAGCTCAACTGAATATTGAATCATCTCATTATTAATACCTGGAAGATATATAGCTCCACTTCCACGTTCCACTTTCCACTTCCACTTCCACTTTCACGTTATCAAATGACCAGGCCCACACATTGTCATCATTCAATGTCATCAGGTGTAGTCAACACACATTTTCAAAGGAATGCTATCAAATATGCAATCTTTTCCTCAACATAGAAGAATGATTAATAGAAGGAACCATTTTGAATGGAAGATGAGGAATAATTCCAAGAAAAATGGTCATATGCTGATAGAAGACTTCTTTTCATTAACACAAGTTATGAAATTGTACTGAGTACGGTATTTACTCGCATATAAGTCGCTGTGCGTATAAGTCGCACTCCTGTTTTTGACAGTCATTTTTTGAAAAACCCTTTGTATGGTCGTATAAGTCGCACCTGCAGTCTCCAGTATTAGTATTAGTATTATTACCATTATTTAGTAGAGTGTTAGGCCTAATTATAACATTATAGTCCTATCACTAATTTATTTTGTCCATTTTGTATAATGATAAACTTTACATCTGCTGAAAATGGAAAGGAGTGATCATTGCCCAATGAGACTTTAGTTTAAAGTGGAAGATATCAACATTCGTGTGTTTATACTGAAAGACTTTTATCCACTGCGAAAAATTATGGTCACAGACAGAGCAGTCCTGGGCAGTTCTTTAGTTTTAAATAATCAAAATGGAGTGGTAAGATTGCCGTTGTGGTGCCCCGTCCAAACGATCCTATCTTTCATCCATAGCCTCAATTGGGGAACAATGATTTTGTATCAAGTTTCGATGTTATCAAGATGAAAAAAAAGGGCCAGTACTTCAAAAAGACATCGTGATTGAAATGTTTAGCTCTCTGGGAGGGTGGGAAGGGGACAGGTTGCCTAACATACCTGGAGTGTTAAATATCTCCCAAGTTTATCTTCATTTTTATCTAGCCTCTTCCTAGTGTCTGATGAATAGCCCACTATAGACTGTTATCAGTTATCACCCATACATAGCATTGTTGATTGATGTTAAACAGATCTGTCAAAAGTGTTCTTGTTGGTAATCAGTGTAACATGAGACTTTAAAAGTCTCATGTTCAACTGATTACCAACAGGAACACTTTTGACAGATCTGTTTCATGGCAACTGTTTTGATGATGAACAGATGTGTTGAAGTGTTTGTCTTGTTATTCAGTGTAACACAAGACTCTAAAAGTATCATGTTTGCTTCAGCACTGACAACTGTCTGTGCATGAATTCAGAGGACGATTGTGGGTTCGCCCTATGCTCCAACATCGGCAGTGTTATCGCAAAATGTGACGTTTTTTCTCACTTACCTTTATGAGACGCATGTGACTTTTTGATGACGTAAAAATAGCAAGCTCGACTGTGACGAGAATTGATGCATTTGACTTTCATTTTTTGAGATTTTGTGCGCGGGTATAAGTCGCACCCGCGTATTGGTCGCACCCCTGTTTTGAGTTCTCAAATTTCTAAATATACTTACGACTTATATGCGAGTAAATACGGTATACACGAAAGTTATTGATTTACATGCCGTTAACTCAGATGGCCGCAGTTTTTTTAAAAATAAGTAGGGTTGTGCAAACTTGGTTTTATGAAGTTGAACTCAAAACTCGAACTCAAATCCAGGACTGGAAATTAAAATGAGCAAAAAGCGTATTTTTGACCGATTATAGGCTGAGATTTGCATATAAGCCAAGGGTGACTTTTGGGCTTGAAATTTCGAGAAAAACCCTCGGCTTATATTCGGGACAATACAGTACTTTTATTGAACTTCATAATTGAAAAAACCCAAGAATAAGCCGTTCATCAAGATTTTTGTGTCATTTTTAGGGGTGTGCGAATCCATGTTTTTCGAATCAAATCCGAATCCACTTTCAGATTCGGATTCAGTCCAACATGAAAGATTCGAAAATTTCGAATCTTGGCGCCAAAAACGTGGCAACATTGCATTGTCAACTTTCTAGATCGCGTGAGCAAGTGCGATGCGCACTAGACTGCGAGTGGGTGGGATTGTCATATATGGCCGGCTTCGATTGGCGCTCGGCCAACGACGGACGAACGAAAGTCTCGTCAAAGACCTTAGTATCTAACTTCGTTAACGAAGTTAGATACTAAGATCTTTGGTCTCGTGCTTGTCAAGGCTAGACCACACACGTCACGACCACGCAGTAGTAGAATGACAGATGACAGATGCCATGCAGCAAACAGCTACGATGTTTATAACTGCGCGTTAAATAAAAATGATGGAAATTGAGAAAAATGATGCTTCTTCATGATAGAACATTTATTAAACGTGTTTTCAGTGGAATACCTCGCAGTTTCTAGTCATTATGAGAATGCTGAGATAGGATTTTCACTCCCTGGATCAAGTGTAACTTGATCAGCAGTGTCGTTTGTCCCATTATCACGCTTCACAATGCATGTTTAAAAGATTCGTATTCGGTATTTTTTATGAAGATTCGGTTCGGATTCGGTTCGAAAACAAAAACATGGATTCGCACACCCCTAGTCATTTTGATACTAAATAAGAAGCTAGGTTCACGCTGTTTGTGAAATTTGATCAAACACACATACTGAACTCAACGCATGGTTGCCTATAGAGATAACCACGTTTGTCTTAAACGCTCGTTTGCTCGAGTATAAAACTTAATGATTCATCATCTCGGGTTGCCTCTGCATCTTCAGGGAAGATCGAGACAAATCTGGTCATCTCACCTCTGCCAAGTCTATGTCTGCGGCCAGCTTCGTGGAATGCAAAATACCCCCTGAAGAATGCACGGACGATGGCCCAACGGAAGACGGCAACAGGATCGGCGCCGACGAGTTCGCGGACAAACGCCATGCTGCTGTTCTTGAGCACGCCGACGATATCCTGGCGCATCAGGTCCAGGTTCTTCTCGCGCATCTCCGCCACTTGGTACTTCACCTTGCCGGCGTAGTGGCGGACGATGAACGCCGCCTCTCGCCGTTGGGGTATCTCGTAGAAAGTGCTTTCCTTGTGGACCGAGTTGAATTTCTGAAGCAGCGTTTCGTTCGTAGCACCTGGGAAACTGGCAGGGGAATAACGAAAAATTAGGATTGGCACTCCATGTCGAGAAGCGACACGAACTGAACAAATACTTCGCGGTAATCAATCGAATGATAATCGATCATTTCAAGACTACAAAATAACTAGGCCTAGTCATAAAATAAATACGACTATCAATAATCGAGTATTTGAATTATCGGAGAAATTATTGAAAAGATTAAAACCATTCACATAGGAAGCATTGGAAATGTAGTAGTAGGCCTACCTCTCAAAGCAGTCCAACTGATTTTTCCCCAAAATCAACTATTCTAACTAGATTGGCCTACATATGCATGTCCCCAAAAAGTTTCACGTTGACAAACTATCCAACCTGTGCAGCGCACACAAAAAAATCATAGAAAATGCCCCAAGTTGCATGAAGGTCTACGCAGCAGTTCCTCCAGCCACAAACAAGGTGTGTATTCGCTTACTTGCACTGATCATCGAGCATGCACAGCAGACCGCTGGGTTTCCCCTCGATCAGCTGAAGACACGCTGTGTTGTCCATGAAGTCGATGTCCGTCCATCGGATGCCTTCCTTGCGATACTCTTCTTGTTCGTACTTGAACACGTGCTGGTTGAAATAGTGTTGGAGATGTTCGTTCGCATAGTTGATGCAGAACTGCTCAAAGCTGGACAACACAATCACGTTTTAATCAGAACAAATTTCAGTATCGGTGAAAAAACTTGGGTTGTGGCAGGAATCGAACCTCCTAAACTAAGGTAATAGGACTTATAGCTTGCTAGCAGCTGGTAATGATGATCGTCTTTTTTTAATTGTTATCAATATTTTACATAGATAATAAACACTCTCAACAATGAAAAAAATCCACGGTCTACAAGAAAGACTTGACTGTGGAAGAAAAAAGAATATTATAGTCTGTAGGCCCTACATCTTTAATTTTCAATTTTTATATTGATTTATCCACAAAGGCAGTTAAGAAAATGTAAATATGATTGATAAATTGAGTGGCAACTATGAATGAAAAAAAGAACAAATATGATTTATAAACAGTGAAACCTCGATCTATCGTTTTTGAAGGAACAGGGGAAAAAAACGATGAATGCGGGAAAACGATCAAAGAGGGAAATCATTAAAAACGTTAAAAAACACCAACAAACATTATTGTGAACATTATTCCTTTCATTGTAATTAATACAGTACTGTAATCACTTACCATCTCTTTTTACGCACCTTTTTTTCCATTAATAACAAAAAATAACAATTATTAATAAATAACAAGCGATAGAAGCGGGAAAACGACAAATGCGGAAACGATGATTACGAGAACGATGAATGCGGGAAAATTCAACAAACCGATAGATGCGGGAAAACGATCGTTTGAGGTTTCAAGCGGCGAAAATAACGAACGATAGAATCGGGAACACGATGAATGCGGGTAAATTTAACAAACCAATAGATGCGGGCAAACGATCATCGAGGTTTTAAGTGGCGAGGGGCGAAAATAACGAACGGTAGAAGCGGGAAAACGATGAATGAGGGAACGATGAATGCGGGAAAATTCAACATTGTTCTTATGGCGGTTTGGTTGGGACCGTACAAAACAATTGATAGATGCGGGAAAGCGATCGATCCGGGAACGATAGATCAAGGTTTCACTGTAATGATGATTATTCACTCAGTAATCCCACCAACAACTCAAGTTATTTGGGGGTATGAATAAGCACATGATACGTGAGCTGAGATTACAAAGCCCATGCTTCATGTGGTACATTCAGGTCCGACTTGATTCCGACAGTTTCTAAAGAAGAGTGTTAGTGGCCAAGCCAGAAGGGTGAGGTAGACATTAATAATTGGTTAGGAAAATTATATGTGTGACTTTTCTCCAATATTCAATCTTTTCATCATTTTATATATACTATGAGTGACCAATCAGCCAAAAAAACTAATAACAGAAAAGTGAGTATACTGCTAGGTAAGCCTATACTTGTGAGTTATCACCAGCAATGTAGGTATACTTGTCGAGCTGTTGTGTCTGTTACAATATTGCATACCTAAAGCATAGGCCTACATTTAAATGTGATGGTTGATTAATCATGCATCAATTTAAAATTGATGTACCGATTATTATTAATTAATTGATCAATTGATATTTGAAGATTGGAACTCGACTTTACCTGTTGCATAGCCCGAAGTCTTCGAATCCAAAGATGTCGAGCACTCCGATAGAATTCCCCTGATGATCACGAAGAGTATCTTTTTTCGAGAGAAGAGCGTGATTTACTTGCAGTACGATCCAGTCGAACAAAGCCCCGTAAAGACATTTCGCCATGGCGTCACGAGCGGCGAATGCCTGAAAAAGATTGGACTATGTTGGACCTTGGGACTAGTACTTGTATTTGTGGGTAACTAATAGGAATGTCGGCGAATACCCAGGCGGGTCCGATTTCAAGTGGAACCCGAATTCAAACAATTACCTGACGGGTGATCAATTTTTTTTCTGGTCTTTATTTTCCTGTATAGGCCTACTATGGTTTTGGTCCAGTGTATAAGTGTGGGCTCACAATCTTCTCTCTTCTCCGCCCTCCCATCACTACAGCATGCACATCCTTGCACATCCTTGACAGCTCTCAGTTCACAAATGTGCCAAGATTTACAATACAAGATTAAGTGATTTTGATTTAGTCATCACAGAGTTTTTGTGACTTTCAGATGTAGTTTCAATTTTTTTTAAAAATACTTTGTAATCTGGAATAGATTCATGTAAGCCCATTCATTATTTTCACGATTTTCACGAATGTTGAGTCCCAAAAGTCTGAAAACTACCTTGAGCAAGAATAGAGGAACCTTGGAAGTAGCATTCTGTGCATGGTCATCCGAATGGCAACTCAAAATCAAGAGGGGAGTGGAGGACCAAGGTATTCACTGCCACTTGGTGACTCATGCATGCACGTGTTCAACTAGCGTTTAAAAGTGATCCAGGGGCGCCACCGTCGAAGTGAGCGAAACTTCAAAATGGCCGTCCAGAGGCAGTCAGATGTCATGTTGTATGCTCACGTATCTGCCTCCGCCCAGTTCACTAAAACGCCACCAGATGTCAGCCACTTTGCTTTTAATTGCGAATTATCAAGGTTTAAGAAAGAAGACAAGAAGATGTGATTTGCGAGTAGCGTGTATTCAAGACAAATAAACATTCATTTTTATCCATCCCGACATGTTTGCCCGTTTTGTGGTTCGCCCATAGTCTGCGAAACAAATGCTTGGATGAGGTACTAATTGGTCATGCCCACTTTTATCAAGAGCACATTTATCAAGACTTCTGCTCTTGTAGGCCAGCCAATATACATTGCTGCACTTTACGCTTACAAGAACAGGAAAAAACAAGAATAGATTATACGAAAACTTGATTGATGTCTTTGATGTTATATTCTCTTTTCTGCTGCTGAATTGCCTACATCACTGCAGTAAACCTTGATTAATTTTAAAGTCAGGGGTTGTTGAAAAAGAGAATTTAAAAAATTTGAATGAAAAAAAAAAATTGAACGCACGATCGCACTTATTTTATCATAATCGAAAAATTGAATACCGCATAGCTTCATAACGCCTTAGGGTATGCTCTAACACATTTAATGTAATTAAAATAACAAAATACCGTACTGTTATAATAATAAACTAGGATTATACCTCGGGTAGCCTGTAGTTGATGACCAACGTCTCTCCGGACGCTCGCGCTCGTTTGGCCGTCAGCGCGGCGAGAAGCGTCTCCTGCTTGACTCGCAGCAGTTCCGAGATCAACGACACGACCTCCGGATTCTTCACCGAGACCGACTCGTCGTGGTGGTACGTCGACTTGCGCGGCTGGAACTCGACGTTGCCAAGCAGCAGCACGGCGGACAGGACGGCAAACAGGCGCCGCTGTTTCTCGGCAGTGAAACCGACCATCTCCATCGACTGTTTCAGCCGGGAAAACTCGTACTTCTCGTCGACATTGTCTTGCGCAAAGCCACCGCTCTACAATATGATTGTTCGAAATTAGCAATTTGCAGTCAAAGAAGCAGGAATGTAAAACAAAAACGAGAATAGCCTGAAGAAAATTAAAGATAGGCCAATATTAAAGAAATGAGAATTTACAATAGACTTCCAATTAATATAAAGATAAGAAGAAAATTCCAAGTTAAGGAAGAGAATGTAGTAAAATTATAAGGAATGGACCAAACTGATTGCCAACCAGCATGGGGGACTGGGATATATAATAATTTAGAATAATATTGAAATAGGGGATGATGAATGTAAAACAAATGTAAGGTAGAATGTCCTGTAAAGAAAACAAATATCTATAGCTTAATGCGAAAGAGGAATATATAGGCCTACTACAGTAGAATAACTACAGAGTCGGTGAATATTGTTGAAATTCAGATTGCATACATGTGCGTAGGGTTAGACTAGCAGTACTCACTCTATTGAGATAGTGATAATCCTCCGCTCTACGCAGATGTAGCACTTGCTTTTCTACATCAGAAGCTCCAGCAAGCAGGTAATAGAATACGTGATAGTTCCGCTCGTGACGACCTTGCGAGCAAATACGTGACTTCTCCAGCAGATACTTCTGGACAACAGCACTGCAAAATAATATTATAAATAATCAATAGGCAACATTTACATATTATTAATATAATTATTATGTGATAGGCCTACTATTATTTAATTTCAATCTACTTAAAGCAACTGATATTTTTGGGATTTAATGATATAGGCCTAGCAGTCAATTTTTTAAAAACCATCAACAGCCTTGAAAATAAGTAAAATATATGCCTACAGATCCTGTTGATTCCATTAAAACAAATGCTTCTGAGAGGCCCTCTCTTTATCAGGGCCTATGAATCAAGTACAGAAGTGCCACTTCAAGATCTGAGATCCGAGTTCTGCAGTCAATTTTTTCAACCATCCTATAGGCCATAATATGGCCTAGAGCCTTGATAATCAAACAATTCAAGCCACAGGCCGGCCGGCCTAGTACTTCCACCATCAACGTTTTTTCAAATGATGTTTTCAAACATCTAATTGGATGAGCAAAGCCAAGACTCAATTTCACCATACCCAAAAACAGTGCCTTTTTTTGCGTTCCACAGGTCAAACGAAAATTCAAAATCAGTTGAAACTTGGCATACACAAGTGTCCTTATCTAACACGACGACACTATATGGTTTTAAGACGCAATCGGTTGAACCACTTCTGAGAAAACTCATTTCAAAATTTTCAAAAATCCCATAAGAATAACTCGGAGGAGAAAATTTGTCAAAAATATTTCCTTGGAGAGAATTCAAATTCTCAGGGAATTTCAATATAATAATTATACACCTTATTCCGAACATTCAGTCCAATCAGATCAGAAATTTTGATATAAGAAATATATAATTCAATTTTCAAAATCACTCGAAGCTATTAAGAAACCAATTAAAACCAAGCAACAGGTGTCGCCAATTACCGCAGGCCTGATTGGAAACGATTAAAACAAAGCCTTCTTTATTATCATAGAAATTTATTGGGAAATAGGATGGCAGTGACGTAATTGTTTGGATCTCAAGGTGTGTATATATATATATATATATATATATATATATATATATATATATATATATATATATATATATACATAGAAATATGGATATATGGATATATGGATATATGGATATATGGATATATAGTTATATGGATATATGGATATATGGATATATATGGATATATATAGATATATATATAGATATAGATAGATATATAGATATATATATATATATATATATATATATATATATATATATATATATATATATATATATATATATATATATATATATATATAAATATATATACATATATATATATATATATATATATATATATAAATATATATATATATATATATATATATATATATATATATATATAAATATATATATATATATATATATATATATATATATATATAAATATATATATATATATATATAAATATATATATATATATATATATATATATATATATATATATATATATATATATATATATAAATATATATATATATATATATATATATATATATATATATATATATATATATATATATATATACATATATATATATATATATATATATAATAACCAATCCAAAGATATAAGTTGATATGTTCTAGCTCATCCATCAACATGGAAACACATAACACGTTTGCCTAGTATTAGACAACATTATTTGTGGATTAATCTGAAAAGCAACAATCTGCGATTACAAAAACTATGCAATCAAATTTATGACTGAAAAATGTAAGCTAATTGAGTGACGTAACTTACCCGTGTACCATTCCATTCTCTTTATAGTTGACCTGTATAAACTTTCCAAATCGACTCGAGTTGTTATTGTGGGCAGTCTTTGCGTTACCAAAAGCCTAGAAAAATAAATACCATATTTAATATCAAGTTACATCATTCTGAATTACCGTCAACCATTACCCATAGGCCGTAAAATTAAAATTTGTAGCTAAAATTACAATGCTAGGACATTCAAACTCTCATTCTCTGTGTACAAGTCATGATATTTGAACTACCTACTGTGGTTACCATAACAGACTTGAGAGTTGCATGAAACACGAGGGACGGCAGGGATGGCGTTAACTGCTACAGCCGAACAAGCTATGGGGGGGAGTGGGTGCCATTGCTATACGTAGCTGCACTACAGTAAATCCTCGTTAATTCAAAACTCAGGGCAGTAGGCCTACAAAAATGACATTTTGAATGTGAAAAATCGGAATTGTAAGATTTTTTTAAATACGGCAAATTGTTAAAATAGCGCTGTTCTTAGTGCTGTTCATAGCCTGTATCTCGTCGGCTGTTGGCTAGTACCGAACGTAACCAAAGTGACCTGGACAGGCGGGGTCCCAGATACCATGTCAATAGACCGCGCAATACATGGGGCGTGTACCAACAATTTTATTACGTACTTTTGACGTTGGGAAATCGCCAATAAAATATACATGGACTGTGGATGAGACGTTGGAACAAGTGGTAAACTGAGTAACACAGTTTGTAATCTTAGTAGGGAGAAAATGTTCTTAAAAAACATTTAATTTGAATGTTATAATGGAGATCCAGTGCCGTCTTAGTAGGGAGAAAATGTTCTTAAAAAACATTTCATTTTAAATGTTATAATGGAGATCCAGTGCCGTGCGGCCATCTACCAGATGCTTGCAACTCGATTTTGATACGTCCAAGTGACAAGCTTTCTCTATTTGGTACAGACATAAGTGTCATCTATAGCAAAGATAAAAAATACTCCATTAATAAACAGTAAACGCTACATTTATTCTATGTGTCGGAAGAAACATTTCGAATTGAACAATGATTTTACAGTGATAAATTAGCGATTGAGGGATAAAAAGAGTTTGAAAGACGAATCATCAAAATATTCAACATTGTATTTCCTGTACATGGGGTCGGGCACCGAGTTTGCTCCAAATTAGGACGAACCTCCAATTAACCGAGTTTGAATTAATGAGGGTACACTTTATTTATTCACATACAGATATATTCAATCGTCAGCACATCTAGATAGTAGGCCTACCGATCAAAGGTTGGTATGGCAACCTGATGTGACGAGAGTCTGACAAAGCAGTTGGTCTTTCAACGAGACGGAATAAAGATCTTGTACATCAATGTGCTTTTAAAGAAATCTTCACCAACACGACTCAATAAACCAACACAGAGTTTGGCCTTATTTCCAGAGGTTGAGAAAAAAGAGAAACAGTGTATGTGAGGGAGTAAGAGATTTGTAATTAATTCTACTGAAAAGGATTTATTCTAGCCTACTACAATACCGGTATTATCAAGTAAGATGCATTGTTTCCCATCATATTCAAGTTGTATTATTTTGTAATTTAATCTTTACCTGAAGATAATGTTAGCCTAAAAAAAAAATCTTTTGGCTAAGCATCCACAAATGTAATGCCATTTGTATAGTAAAATAAATAAATTTACAACAGTAATACAAAAATTCACAACTTCCTAACCTCAAGTACTGGTCCCGCACTCAAAATGGTTTGTTCGACGCCACTGCCATGACTGCCCTTCTGACTTAGCGCAGTCAAATGATGCAGTAAAAAGTTGGTGCTCTCAGTCTTGCCACTACCACTCTCTCCGCTGATGACAATGCATTGGTTGCGACGCTCTTTCAACATGCAGTGGTATGCGGTATCGGCCACAGCAAATATGTGAGGCGGAAGTTCTGGTCCTAATCGTCGGTTCTGGTAAAGTTTGACATACTTCGGATTGTAAATCGGATGAAACTGAAACAATGACAGAAGAGTAATCAATTAGTATGCGACTAGGATCTAGTAGTAATATCAATTTATAAATAGAATGACTGCTAAGTTGAAATACGCAGAAGTAAAATTTAAAAAAATTGTAAATCAATTGGGGAATAATAATTGCACATTCAATCAACATATCATATATGCAGGATTAGCTTATTTGTGAATTATTTTCAAACAATTACCCTTTCCCCCTTTTTAACCCTGATCTAATGACCCTACTCCCCTTTACCCTCAGCTTCTATCAACAGGTGATATTCTACTTTTATAAACAAACGATATAATGTAAATGTTTCTCATTTTTCTTTTCAATGGATAGGCCTAAATTATTTACAACAACCATTAAGCCTAGATGCCACTAATCAGCAGGACCTGGATTCACAAAGAGTCTTAACTTTAGGACATCTTAAGTTAGGACCATTTTACCGAGTTAGGACCAATATTGGTCTCAAGTTGGGACTATTTTACCGAAATTTTGAATCAAGACCAATTTTTACCTGAAAATTATGGGTTATTCTACTGAGAAATCTTTTTTGCCATCTATTCAACCCTATTTTTTCATTTTTACCAATAACAAAACTTGATACCAAATCACTGTTTCCCAATTAAGGCTATGGATGAAAGGTAGGATCATTCAGATAGAGCACTTTTATAAACAAACAAAAGTGTAAATGTTTCTCATTTTTCTTTTCAATGGATAGGCCTAAATTATTGAACCACCCTATCTTACTCTTATTAATCACCCGATCTTACCACCCCAATTCAACACAATTCAAATATTTTTGTATATAAATACATAAAATAGGCCCTACTGTACAGAACCAATTTTTGTGTGCTCTTTAGTTATACTTGGGCCAGCAAAAATACTTAACACTTTTGTTTGCACTTCAAATCAAGATATTACACATTTCCACCACTTCAAACTACGGTACCTACGGTACCTAGTTATTTCACTTGCACTCACTTTAAATGGGTTGACTGCAATGAGTATTGTACCGACGTAAGTGTAAATATGTCCGGCAGTGAATCGCGCTCGCAGGTTATCCAGTAGTGTCTGTTCGTTTAATTCAGGTAGTTGACACAGGTCTGGGTATTCTCTGTCTTTTGGTTGATAAAGGAACCGACAGAAATAATCTCGAATGATCTGTGGATCCATCGTAAAAGTCTCTGTCCATAGCATATCATTGAGTTTCTCGCGTAGGTAAAATCTGAAATCATACAATGGAAACAATAAGTTATTTTATTCATCATTCGTCACCCTCGTATAACCTAGCTGTTGGTGGGGTCGTTAAGCAAACAATAATCATCATCAATTAACATTAGCCTACTTTACTACTACATTACCTACATTACTTCTATTTTACATTACCATGTTCTCCGTAGAAAGTTTTGAAACATATTTTTGATTGCGATATCCCAATATTGTACGCTACGTGATGGATTGATGTGAACATGATGGACTCCATCTACCCTTCCCTACCCCCCCCCCCCCCCCCCCCCCATACCCTTCACATCATATTCCATATGTATTTCGTAGCCCAACAGCCGAGTCAATTAAAAAATCAACAATCTGCCAATTTTCCATTTGCCCGCCACTTCTACTGCCCAATCAGTCAATCTTCACTGAAGACCTCTAGGCCTAGATCTATTTGTGATGTAATTATAACCCATTCCCTCCTAGCCCACTTCTCATTCATACAATTTCAAATTCATTCAATTAATACAGCGAAATACAAAGACTGAACAATGGCCAACGTATTTCTGTAAGACAATATTGTAAAGCAATTGAGCAATGCACACATTATCAATATGTAGCATACAATTTCAGATTTCTTTCATGCTTACCTGTAATATTCTTGTTGTGAATGCATGATTTTCGGCCACAACAACATAAGACCCACAGGACTCTCTGTGGGCCCAAGCCTCCGTTCTTTACATTCTTGACCTGTTGAATCTCCGATTACCTCAGCAAGTTCATAACAACCACCCTGAGGATCTATGAGTGAAAGTCGTTCCACAATACAGGTCACAATCTCTTCAGAGGTTGTCTGCTTACTTGCTTCGACCGATAGTGCCTCATAATGTTGCGATAAAGCTCCAACAAACACTTGAACGATGAAGCGGTTGTTTTCAATGACACAAGACATTATTGCACTACAGTGTTACCCTTTCTCTTGAATAAAGATTCAGTTGGATTATCATTCTTCCATCAAACATTTTTGTATTAAAAAGTCTTTATCTCCAGCACTTAGACCAACAGGTAGGTCAGTCATTATTCGTAAATATATATCAAGTCGTTTTACTTTAGGAATTTTTCAAGCTTGGAATGTAGAGTACGTGCTTAGTAGGTCTCTAGACTTGTTGGTATTGTTTCTTGGAACTTGCGCCAAATATTATTATGAAACATGTTTCTGTAAAAGAAAAAAGTAAACACAGGTTTTAATAAAACTTTTAGCATTTAGCCTGCATACGTTAACTGTCTAACACATAGGCCTTCAAGGCACATCGACTATATGCAATATCTTTGTATGTCTCAACACCGTAGCAGCACTACACTTTTACTTTCCTTGCCTTTGCTAATCAACATTTTATCATCTAGGTATGGTCATTGACTTTATAATAACTTCGTTAGAAAGACTGGACATTCTTATGGGAGGCTCTATAATTCTGACAGTTCGAGCTTCACCCAAAAAACAAGGTGTTTTGTTTAGGTGGTGTTAGTGTCGCCGGTTGACTAGTGACGCCGACACTAGCACCACCTGGACAAAATACCATGCTTTTGGGGTGAAACTCGGGCTGGCCGATCACGGTTGCTCTTATAGAACTTCAACATTGGAGGTACTCTCTTATAACTACAAACTCAATGGTATGGTCATTGACTTTATAATAACTACTACAAACTCAATGGTATGGTACTACAAAGTATGGGCTGACTTCATTGCTACATAGGCCTAATGGCTTAGGTAGGCATAGGCCTCTATGCTATAGAATGAATCAAGACTCGGGAAATGGTATTGTGTCCTCTCTTTTAGGATACTGGTACTAGATCTGAGTTTTCAATAATACTGACCAATATATACCGGTACTCAACTAGATGAACTAGATTATTTGTGTATTTCTACACATTACAGGATGAATGACAAGGTTAAAAAAACTACCGGTAGCAACAACTCAAAAATGGAACCTTCAAACATCAACTAAAGACATACAACAGATGTTGGTAAATTTACTGATTAACGTACCACGCCATTTTTTTCCATTTTTTTCAATTTTTTCTTCATTTGTTTTAAAGTATATAAGCTCCGTTCCGCCTGCCGGCGGTATACGCGAGGTTTATACACTAACCTGACCCTAACCTAACCTACTGTCCACCTTTGTCATCTTAGTCAGATCACTAAGCATCAACTTCAAGTGAGTAAAAAACATATTAAAACAAACAAAATACAAAATGTCCAAACTGCACACAATAGATATGAACAAGATCTATCAGAAAACACAAAAAACGCAAACATAGGACAAAAATTGGCCATGGTACGTTAATCAGTAAAATTACCGACTCAATGTCTACAGGTAGCTTAATATTAATATATCAGGCAAGATGTAAATAAGAACAATAATACTACCGGTATCAATTAATATCTAAGTTTTAAAAGTTGCTCGTAAGTGGCCAAGGATTATCTATTCTACACTCAGGGGTCATTCCACGGTAACTCGCGTATCATTTGGACGACTTATACATTGCAAACAGGGCACCTACATCCTTAAATATCAGATTTAAAATCTGAAAAAAATCCTGTAATACAAGGACTTGCACCTTATAATTTAAGAACCAAAAAAAATGTCACACTGGAATTCCTCCATGTTAAAAAAAAATGTATAAGGGTGGTAACTCGCGTATCACCGATAAGACGATGGAAATATCGCAAACACATAGACATTGAATTCCTTCTAATCCAAACGTACTAGAGATGTATAAATAATTTGAGAGATGGTTAATAGGACAAGGAACATTGGGTACAATTTTCAGTAAAACCCAAATTATATTTTCAAAGATACAAATTTTATTTCAGGTAACTCGCGTATCAATTCGAAGTAACTCGCGTATCGCTAGCCAAATTACATCAGTTAAAGCAAGCTTAGAACCAGCAAAGGCTATTTGTAATTAAGTCTAAGTATTTATAGGATGAGTAAAGCAATAAAAATGAATCATAATACATTACAATGTTCAATTTTTTTTTTTTTTTTTTTTGATAACATCGAAACTTCGAAATTTGAACAAATTAAAAATGTATCTTCATTAATGCATTATAATATAAAAGTGTATCCATTAATATTTATAGGAACACAAAATGTTGTCTTGAGTTGACGAGAGTGGGTGGGTTGACTTTTCGCACCAAGTTTTCTTCCGAGTAGAAAACCTCATCTGTATTGTATGATCGGGCCACTTCCAATAGTTTTTACCGACGGGTATCATTACATTGACGTGGTACTCTCGTACCGGTACCGCGTCACTATTTTCCTCGATTGCTGTGACGATCCCTTTAAAAAGTGTGCCGTCGTAATTCACCTCGTACCAGTCGCCGAGATTAATATCAGAAACAGTAGATGACGGACCCGCGACACCGTCGTCAGCTGCAAGTTTAGTCAAACAAGATGTGTACGGTACACCTTGCCGTACTTGTATGAAATGACACTTCTTAATACCCTGAATGGCAGGCGCTTCTTGAAAAGAAAAACAGACCTTTCCTTGCTCGAGCCTTTGCTCGCCCGAGTGAGGAAGCACTCGTAAATGCCGGCGACGTTGAATCATTTTGCGGTGTCTGTAGGGCACGTTGTTTTTCCTGTTTCAATTTTCTGCATTTAGCATTGCGAGCTTTCGCGTTTTCATTTGCAGCTTTACGCAGAATCACTTGAACAGCTTGCGGTAATGCAGAAGCTTTCATCTCCGTCTTCTTACGGCTCTTGTTGCTACTTGCGCGTTGTTTCGCTAAGGCAGCCTCATACTTATTCTCTTCCTTTAGCTTAGCTCGGTACCTCTTCATCTTTTCAAAGGGTGTTAGGACCATACTGAAAAATGTATGCCATAGCATTAAAGTAAAAATAACTATGTTACATTATAGGCCTATCAATGCTAAGTCTAACCTGTGTCCCCCATAGGAAAAAGCATTTGGTAACTCGCGTATCAAAAACTAAAAAGTACACAAAATCTGAACGGTGAGACCTAAAAAAAAGAAAAAAAAACCCTAACTCAGTTATGATAAGAGTCAAGTAAATATGAAGTACTATCAATTTTGGAATCACCCTTCACCAAAAAAGAAAAAAAAATACATGTTTTGGTAACTCGCGTATCATTAAAAACAGAGTAACACCTAAAATATTTTTGAAAAGCTCTACATGCATTATTTCAAGTGAACAATGATATTTCCTGGAAGGTAAATGAACAATTATAATTATAATATAAACAATCCTTATACATTTGAGAAGGGAAATATAATATTACATACCTTGTTAGCAGAAACTTTCCTCCAAATTCTTCAAACTGAGGAACATAGATGTTCAAAGTGTTGCCATATCCATAGAAATGAAGCTAGCAACTATATAAAGGTGTAGAAACACAGCTCAAATCAAGCTGAAAAACATCTCATAAAAATAAATCAGCTAAAAAAAATTTTATTGTTTTTCCTCATTGAACCTAGTTACGTGGAATGACCCTCAGGGCACATAGGCCTGCCGGTAGCTAACACCCAAATCCAATTACATTTGACCTTATTTAACGAAAGACTTAATTTATGAAAACAGCAACAGGTGGTCCAAGCACACACTGGCGTAATTCATAGACCTAGGCCTACCCTTAAAAAATGTCCTAATCTAGTATTTAAGTAAAGTTTCAGCAAGCAGATGGCACAGGCTTCTTGGTTAGATAGGCCTATAAACACTATAAACAAACTAGGTCTAGGCTTGTCTGAATTGGTATCCAGCAGTGCTACTTTTCAAGCGGCAAGTCAGACTTCAAACCTATTCCTTGTTCTATCACACCAGTGAATGGAGGTGTTGGCTCTACCACTTGTGAACTGAGGACGAGATCATATATGTGGTAAAAACATGAATAAAAAAATAATAGGCTTAGACCTAGACCTACAGTAGGCCTAAGCCAGCTAGGCCTAGTTGCTGCTAGGCCTATCTACTTAGGCCTACATAATTATAAAACATTTGGCCTAACATTTGGGCATATCTATTTGGCATAGATACATTATAAATCATCTTGAAAATTGAATGACTGAAACCATAACCAAGTTGAAAAAATACCGAACCTAGTATGCCTACATGGTTAGGCTCAGCCTAGGCTTAGGCATTGGTTCAAGTCCAGCCTACATGTCAGATTTGGGTCACATGTTAGTCTGTCAACACATTGATATGTGGCAGCATTCTTTCACGTTGACCATAAATTTTGAATTTACCTATTGTAGATCAGAGTAAAAATGTGTTATATTATTCAACATACGGTGTACCACTACAAACAAGAGTTACTAATTAGGTTAATAGTAAAACATTGCTGACATCTTACAAGATTTGCCACCATTCGCAGCCATGCAAAAAACGTATTGCCTGGTCTAGGTGGACTAATAGTCTTGGGTGACGTTAAGTCTATACGTCATCTACAACACTTCAATAATAAAGCAGAATGAAATCATACGCATCCAAACAAGACACAGTAACTAGTTAGAACAGAAATGATAGCGCACGCACAAATATGAATTAAAATGTATATAAACACAACCAACCATCGTCAATCGTCGTCATCGTCACTCAATGAATAATTAATTATACTATAATATAATAACAAGTGCGCATGCGCACATTTCTACTATGTGGGTAGACGATTCCCAGTCTTACTACGCAAGTCAAGACTGAATAACGAATACTTTCTTAACACATAATTTTAATTTAAATATTATATTGTTTGCAACGTATTGACTGTTTTTATTCCAACAAACCAATACATTATTCATGCAACCCTGGGTACAGATGATGTCCCGGTTGTTCCGGCCGGGCCAGCGTTGTGCCTGTAGCGCCACCTGACTTATTTACCTGATGCTGGAAGGTCCCCACCTAAGACCCACCAAACCTTGCTCCCCACCCGATGACTTCATCGCAGCAGCGGGTTCTATCCATCATTGCGAGACACTGGATGAGACTCGATGTGTCATTAGATTCATGCGAATTCGATATTACTGATTCAATTGAATTCTCCGATAACTTGTTTAAGGATTGTTTCCACACTATTTATGGTACTGACAATTGAATGAATTCGTCAGAAAATTTCGACTGTGATTTAATATAATCATGGAAATAATATTATTGTAATCAGGCCTATACCATTATTAAAAATTACACTGTATATATAGGCCTATACATATGCACTATATATATATATATATATATATATATATATATATATATATATATATATATATATATATATATATATATATATATATATATTGTGATTTGTGTAAATGTGCATATAGTAGGCCTATAATTATAATAGTTTTAATTAGTTTTTAATAACAGAATATTCAAAAAATGAAATGAAAAAATCAATTACATGAACATAACAAATACAGTCATGAAATATAGTTTCGAGTTTATTAATATGTATAACTTATTTATAACATCAAGCACAGATGCAAGTTAATGATAACAGATATTCAGCCAACTGCAAAAAAAATGTGATCACAATTAACCACCAGTACTTATAAAGCTGCCTTTCCATAAACTTGTTTGCGAAGCGAAACGAAACGAAAAACAATCAGTCGATAGCCAATCACAGGCCCGAAAACCACTAGGAGTCCATGTTGGAATTTCGCAACATGGCGGCCAAGACAAGTTGGGCCAAACTCAACTTTTTTTGTTGTGAATTTTATTCGCAACGAAAATCGCTATTGCGCATTCGCTAGTGTCTACTTCCATTCACGGCACATCGAGTGCTAGTCAGTTCAAAATAAAATCACTAGGATGCGCTAGAATTGCGAAATTATTTCGCACATCATGGAAACAGCTATGCGAATTCGTCACTCAAAGTTTTGCAGTCATTTTTTTTATGGAAAGCTAGCTTAAGCCTATACTGTTCATTAAAGTCCTGATTATTGTTTGCCATATGACCCCACCAACAGCTAGATTTTATGGGGGTTAAATCCTCAATTTAGATTGAAATCCATTCTTACAAAAAGGATGTCATACATAATGCAATTTAAGCACATTTAAAAGTAATTATTCTTTAAAATGGTATTTTTTTAAAGTGACATGCATGGCACTCGTAAAGTGGGTATCACCTACTTTACGAGGGTGAATTCAAATTGACGTAGCTCTTTAAAATACGCATCGGAACGATCTGATTTTGTTTGCAAACGGAGTAGTAATGTATGTCAAGTTCAAAAAAGTGTTTCACGAAAATATTTCAATCATTTAAACAATCCGAATGGCAACAAAACCTCAAAATTTTAGTATTTTCGATCAAATCAGTGATCGTTTGTCAACTCTTACTCCTTTCTCAGAGAAAGAGACGGGTATACTTTTGGTGAGGTAAAATTCAGAGAAATTGTAAAAAAAATATGTTTAATTTGGTTCTGTTTAATCTGTCTCTCTCTGTTCTATTTCCTTTTTCATTTGTGAAATTATAGTTCATTCTATTCAATTCTTATTCACATTCTAGATATAAGGTTAGGTGAGAGCTCATGTATCTACATGGATATCGCCGTTTAATTTTTGTTGTATAATTGTCTCATTGTTGAATTCTTATGTCTGTAGTAATTTCTGTGTTTTCATGTTACCTACTGTACTACAAAAAAAAGTAAATTTCAATCATTATTATTATTAATTTATTATTATTTTTTTAATAACATCAAAACTTGATACAAAATCATTGTTCCCCAATTAAGGCTATGGATGAAAGATAGGATCGTTTGGACGGGGCACCACAAGGGCGATCTTACCACCCCATTTTGATTATTTAAAACTAATGGTCTTCAACACCAGGACTGCGCTGTCTGTGACCATAATTTTTCGCAGTAGATAAAAGTCTTTCAGTATAAACACACGAATGTTGATATCTTCCACTTTGAACTAAGTCTCTTGGGCAATGATTACTTCTTTGCCTTGACAGCAGATGTAAAATTGATCATTATGCAAAAAGCACAAATTAAATTAGTGATAGGCCTATAATGTTATAATTAGGCCTATCGCTCTACTAATTAATGGTCATGGCCAATTAGTACTTCATCCAAGCATTTGCTTCGAGGACTGTGGGAAACCACGAAAAACCACGTCAGGATGGAATTTATTATACTTGCATATATATAACTTATCAATCAAGATCGATTCACACTTTGGGCAATAATTGCATATATTATGTATGATACCGGGACGCTAATTGGCGCGAATTACCTCGTTGTTGAAGCGCCGTAAAACAACACAATTCATTCATTAATTCATTCTGGGGTCCTGTAGGAGGTTTCTGTCTGGGACTCATGTGGTACATTATTTTCCCATAATACATAGGTTCCAGCATGATCCTTACATACACTAGAGATTTTCCCGTTAGACTTGAGGCGCTAATCTAGTTGTGCATGGCAGAGGCAATATTCCTGCCAAGCGATAGTCATGCAACCAGTGGCGGAATTGAGGCCCAGGTTACAAAAAAAGCTAATCTAGGCAGGGTTGCCAGATTGGGCGATTTCTTGCAATTTGGGCGGCTTGATATCACTTTTAGCGACCACAGAAAATTAAAAAGTCGCCCGTTTTAATTTGGGCGACTTGTAAAAAAATATATACTCTTTGAAATACTCATACAATCGTAAAAAAAGAGAGAATTACAAAAATCTTCTGCAGAGTTGAACTCCCTCTCCCTTTCATTCATCTGAGATGTATAAAATAATAGATAATAAATATGTGGGATCAGCTCATAAAATCTATGCCATATGAGTGGAATACTGATCTCAATGGTAAATTGAGAAAAAATCCCTGCTGGGCTGTTCGGCTCCCCCCCCCCCTCTCCTCCCTCTCTGTACTTTCATAAAAACAAAGGCTTTGCAGTCTATATGCCCATAGATGTACATTTCTGAGATACATGGCTCTTCGTTCACAATTGTTCCAGATCGTGGAATCGTGAAGCGAACCTGGCCATCTTGTCACAATGTCAATGATATTCAGGTCGGCATCGCATATCGTTTGTACGTTCACTGAAAAGAAACCTTTCCGGTTTCGGAATGTTTCCGCATAGTTTTCTCCTGTAACAAAGTGCATTTATGAGTCTAATGATAATTATGTTGAAAATATTTTTTGGTATTAGCAAGTAATTTTTAGCAGCCAGATTTATTATCACTTGATGAGAAATCATTTTCTATTATAAAATAAATTTTCACAACAAATTGATGTAGACCTAATATAGCAAATTCAGTAGTGCATGCATTATCTCAAGTTCTTCTGATATTTAATAAAATATAAAAATCTAATATTTTTATATGTGACACATTCAATGTATATTGTTCCCTGAATAAAGATTATTATTATTATTCCATTTGATAGGTGTATCGGACTTGCCGCGGCTATTTCATGCTCTTTTAACTTAATCCGTGACTTATTCATGATTTGAAACACAATTCTATCATTGGAAAATTAAAAAAAATATGACAAATTCTTTGCCTATATTATGATATAGCCTATTGGGGAGAAAGTATTTTTTATTTGACGTATCTATTTCCATTTTGATGCACTAAAGAAATTGAATGGTTTTCTATTTGTAATGGTGCTTACTGACATGATGAATAAGATATAATAATAAATATAGATATGTGAGTGAATTGTCAATTAGTCAATTACTGTACCATTTGATTGAATCTTGATGTGAGTACAATCAATGGCACCGACCAATTGGAACCGAGTGGAATTTACGTTGAGCAGTCTGTATTTCATCAGGCCGTGTTGGAAATTTGACGAAGTCTGGCCTTAAGAGAAGCAATCGCCGACGATACGCGGTGTACGATCCTGAATGCAGTTGACTTGCTGACTCCCATATAGTCACCAATGGTAATGAGATGCGCTCCCGTTGCGTACAATCTCAATGTTAAAAGTAGCTGGTTTATCGGTGGTACCGAAAAATTTCTGAAAAGAATATAATAATTTGAAACTTAGTTTGGGTATAGTGTTCCCCAATGTCCAGGGTATATTTTTGCATAATCTACAGAACATTTGAAAAAGCTATATCATTCTATATATCAAAACACTTAATTTTGTACTCAAGTATTGTTGTAATTATTACAATTTTTTTGTGGCTTCTATCAATTCTCTCATGAATACCTAATTTATATTTAGACAGAAAATAATATAGGCCATAGTTAAAATATGAGAGAGCTAGTGAAATCAATTACATTTTTCAATCATTAAATATGTAGAAAAGAAGATAAATTATGAGTAATATTTTTTTGAAAATTGTAGAATAGAATAATTTTGTGGTTTTGAAGACTAGGCCTGTATGTGTTTGCTCAAATATATAATTCCTACCTGTCATCACGATATTCCAAAAGCCCTTCAATTTGGGCCAGTACCATCATTGCCGTTGCTTTATTGACACGGAATCGGGTAATAAAATCAACCTCGTCGTAGATGTTGATGTAATCTGGTCTCCGATTGATCACTCGTGGGCGCCTTCGAGGAATCATTTCATATAATATAATTTCCTCATCATCGTCAGAGCCAAAAGACACATCAGAGATACTGCCGTCCATTCTGTTGAAATGCAATTCAATGTATTAAAAGATGATAATCTAATAACAATATGTAATAATAGTAATAATAATAATAATTTTATTTATTTATTTATTTGTCAATTCAAGATTATACAGAAAAGTTCACAATATTCCACAAAGCCTGTGAACAGGCTTATCTGTGGTTCGCATTATAATTATAACACATGAAAAACATAACTGATACAAAATAATTACAGGTATAGTGATGGCGTATTTAGAACAAATACGGTACCGTATTTTCAATTCTACTACAGCGGCTGTACCTGCTTGATTTTAGGCAGAATATTACCCACTAGCAGAGTTTATTATTGTATGTTGATAGTATTTTAATATAGGAGGAAATAATATACTCACTTTTGATGATTTCTTTCTTTAGATATTCTTTATTCGAAGATAATTCTTGATAAAATGTTGACTACTTGGTAAAAAACAAATTCTTATATATTGGAAGCCATTTTGAATTAATCTTTCAAACTTGGATTACATTATTAAACTCCCAAAAATCTAGGTTTAATACAAGATGCATAGAGGGCTTGTTTGTAAACGGGCAAACGCAACCCTCAATGCATCTTGGTTTAATATAAGCTCAGTTTAGGTCAAATCTAATCCCAGTTTAGGCTTCATGAAACAGCTTTCCAAATATAAACTTGGATTAAATATTTAAACCAGGTTTAAACTCCAGTTAAAAGTTGGTGAAACTGGGCCTAAGAAAGCTATTAAGAGCAACAGGTTAAACCAATTGAATTGTAAAATGATAAAAATATGCAATGCATCAAACAGGAAGGCTGTGACACTCTTGTAGGGTTTTGTCTGTGTTTTTTTGTTTGTTTGTTTGTGGGCACTGCACAGTTTGCAAGGGTTGACTGATCAACATTAAACTTTTTTCGTACACACAAAATTATCCAACTTGGAACTGTAGTTTTTGGAATGAATTAGTCGGATCAATTTTGAGAAATAACATCTCAAAGTTTCTAAAAACCCCATAAGATTAGGCTGGGCAAGAAAATTTGAAAAATAAAATCTTTTCAAATGAGATGAAATTTTCTCTGAATGTGTACATGGATGATACACATTATCACGATTTTGTATGCAATTCGAACCAGCCGTTTTGAAGAAAAAAATTAAATCAACTGTTTTAGTCAATCATCAAATATTATAAAGCAGATTTAGGTTGCCGAGATTCACTGCTTTCTAGATTCGATATTTGCCCAACAATGAAGGATTTTTTATATATGTCAAGGTGTGTAGAATACCAGAGTTGATAGTGTCAACGGTAGAACTACTTCAACGACTTTCAAACCTTTTTCAGATATCTCGCTCATCTTACAACGCTTATGTTGTGTTTTACTAGTTATATAAATGTCACTATACATCGCTCATCTTACAATGCACACGTTGCGTTTCCTTAGTTGAATTCAAATCGGTTTATTATATTTGAACTTTTGAAATCTTACAGTAAAAAACTTGAATTATATATTTTATTGTTTTAAAGCCACTTTAGACGATCAACTTTTCCCTGAAATTAATTTCTGGAATTAATTTCAGAAAAGTAGAATACCTACGTTTCCTATGTTGCCTGCATATGAGCAAGGAAATCTTGCACTTGCATGCAAGAATTTCACGAAGTTAAAATACGTTCAACTTTTACTGCAATCTTTCACCGGCTGACCAATGAGCGAGGAGCCTTTGGTCACGTGCATTTCCGTTGACTCCGTATGATCTACAAACCGTACATCGTCATTCACCATTGAAAATTCAAAAAAAAAAAGAAGGAGACTATACGTTTGGACAACGTGACTATGTGTGTCGCCAATTTGACATCAGCGTTTTAGATTATGTTTTTGTTATTGTTCGAATGTCATTTTAGTCCAAAACTAACTACAAAGGTCTGGAATAATTTAACAAGGATGGTATGTAGGCCTAATCAAGCGAAACGGGTTGAATTCGATTGCTAGTTGGGGTAAATTGAGACTGGAAGCGCGCATTAAAGTCGAAAGTCGATCGATCCTAATTTGCAGATGTTGCCACCGGTTTCGATACTAGTATGAAAATTTCGCATCAGAAGTTGCGGGCGCCTTTACACCATGGAAATTTTCTTGCAATTCCGTGCAATTCTTGCAATTTCATGCAACTAAAATTGATCGTGTAGAAAGCGTTTTATACAGCTGAAAATTGGATGGAAATTTGATTACGGAGTTTGATTCTTGTTTATGGTTATAGTTTCAACTTGAAGAAACAAAATACTTTCATACATAGCCCCGAGCATAGTTTGCGCACATCACAGTTCCTTGCGTACAAGCTAAATTTTCAGCTTTGACAATTACAATGCAAAATTTATAACAGCATTTACATTTGCGGTAGTAACGACAATAGACAAAGAACACATAAACTGACCCATTCAAATTACAAATTATTACTTCAATTTATTCATTTTTTACATTGTTATAATTCTATTACATGGCCTAGTTCAGGTGTTTTCACAGATTAAATCATTTTGAATGATTTCATGAGTTATTGGTCTCATACCAGTATATACAGAATGTGGAACCATACCGTGAACATTTCATTTTGTTATACAGAAAACTGTCATAAAATGACTGCAAAGTCATTATGATAATCCCCAATTCTACACATTATTGGGATCAAACAGTCAACTGAATTGAAGTAATAAATGAAATGACTGAACATTAAATAATTTGTTCCCAGTACCATTCAATTTTTAAGTTTTCATATTTGGATGGCTGAGATAACAAACAACGTTTATAGATGCTCTCATCGATACATCAATTATTTGACCTTATGTTAAACAGTATTTTGAGTAGATGATACTGTAGAATGAAGAGGTGTGCAAGACCATCTAATTTTGAGTGCAAGTCCAAATCTTCGCCAGAATCGGGACTCGTTAAAACTATTTCAGATTCAATTTGCGAGTCGAGTCTTTAAATCTGCACCCATTTCAAAATTTGAATGCTTTCTTCTTATTGGCTGGTGCTCAATGATTGATCTCATTGGCTGGTGAATTTAGAATGTAAAGCTCTACCTGCAAAGTTCTTTGGGAAATCAACATGGTAGACACTTTGTATCAAGAACACGGTCACGGTATATAATATTTTAGGTGTTGCATCGGGTCATCTCCGTGCGTTGTAAGGCTGGTACCAACAGTGCTGCTAGTTCCACCAAAATCTGTGCGGAACGCCACCATGACAGGAGGCCAGTCACATGGTCCAGTTGATGTTTTCTCTCTAGACAGTCGACGTCTTGCTGCCAACAATGACGTACATTTGGTGCGCGCATGTATAGAGCGAGGCCCACTAGCCTCCTATCACCGTGGCGTTCCGCACGGATTTTGGTGAAACTAGCAGCACTCTTGGTATCAGCCGAAATAGCACGATACAACACCAACATATTATACTCCGTGAATAGAGAGGTCTTGTATTGAAGCTATTTTGGCTCATACCAACAGTGCTAATAGTTCCACAAAAATCTGTACGGAACACTAGGTGAAAAGAGGCCATGAGCCACGCTCTACTCAAGCGCGCAACAAATATACGTCATTGTTGGCGGAAAGGCGTCAGCTGTCAGTGGCTGTCTAACGTCAACTCGACCAAGTGACTGGCCTCTCTGTATCTAGCGTTCTGAAGGGATTTTGGTGGAATTAGCAGCACTGTTGATATCAGCCTTCCAGCGCACAGAGATAAGCAGGGTTTCCAATTCTGATATTTTCTTGTCGTCTGACACGATTTTCCAAACTACTCAATCACAAGCCAGTCTTCACCTAAACAACATGGCAGTTCACGACACCATTTCGGCACCTATTCGGTGTCGTGATTATTGACTCACCTTCAACTTTCGTTGGCCGAAATTGCGATTTTACCGAAATTTATACTGAGATTGCGATTCATCGTCTTCCGGTTATTAGGATTTAAATTGAACAACAGTGAAAAAGAATCAACTCATGAAAATATCGATTTATCTATCCATAAAAACTGCTATTTCAAACATCACCACACTTTCAGAACCACTTTGTTGAATTTTTTATCCAGTTAAATTATTTATTCAGGTGGTACAGGACAATCCGTGTTTGTATAACTACAATTGCGTGACTTAAGAAAAGAGCGTCAATTTGTAATCTGACAGCTCAATTCCTCACATTCAAAGAAGCCTGTGAGTTTGAGGTAATGAAGGCTATGGCTATGATGTCACGAAAACGTTACGGCACAGCCAAGTGGAAACAGGCATAAGAAAAATCGTACCTATATCGTGTCGGACGACAAACAAAAATCGGAACTGGAAACCCTGCTGTATGGGAGCCCGATACAAGACCTCTCTATTCTAAACCATGATGAAGAACAACTTCAAATAACTGGTTGAAGATACCATGGGGCCAACTGTAGAAATTTCAAAAGTAGTGATGGTTGATAATCTAAAAGTGAAGTTACTTTCTGAGTAGTACCGGTATTGGTATATACCGCATCACGACCCAATTTTATTTGTTGAGTTTTTTCATTTCTTTTAAAATTATAATATACAAAGGTTTCTGACCAAGGGTTATGGGTGAAGTTTTTTTCAAGCAAGCCATTGAAAGTATTTTGAAGCACTTTTATAAAAAATGGCAGATCTTTATGGGTACCTTTAGACATAATTCGTCATGTACAAGGGAGATAAACTATTGAACAGTAACAATTTGTGAAGAATGGTGGCTTCATTCAATAGATCTAATCAACATCTACTAGGAAACACCAATTTCAAGATGAAAAAAATGAATTGGTGACAATGCACTACAAAACCATTTAAAAAATGTCTGTTCTAACCAATTTTGTTTGTTATATTTTTTTCACTTTGAATTCTGTGGATAGCAATGAAATGCCAAAATGCCACAAAGTTGAATTTACAAAATAAAAATTTTGGTATGTTTTTTGTAATATATAGGCTACAGGCGTAGTAAGCCCATGATGTATCGTTATAAAATCAATGGCCACACCAATCTTGTTTAGGCTCTTGTTAGGTTAACTTTCTCAGTTTTCTCATGATTAGGGTTACGTAGGGTAAGATTTGTGTAGGATGGATACGAAAACTGTAGTTTTAAGGTTCAAACCTTCCCTACCTCTCCCTAACTATCACCTAACATGACCTTAAAACAGATTGGCATAGCTCACTATATATTTACACCTTTGCTCATTATATTTATGTTTTTGGTCAAGACTCGGACACTTAATTCACTCAACTTGAAACTATAAATATGGACTTGTACACCTCTAATACAATGGCCACCACACTTGGCTAGAAACCCTACATGGCTCAAACTGCTATGCATTTTTCATCAAACAGAAAGTTGCAGTGCGATCTAGCCCAGTGTGATACCCGCTTAAGAAAAGGTTATTTAAATTCTTGAGTTGCCTTTGGCTTACAATATGTAATATACATGGTACATAATGATATAATTACTGATTACTGACATCCATTTTTTGTATGTATTCATTAAATCTCTAGTTTCCAAAGAAGCCCAGCATCATTCAGTTACATCAATTCCTGTCCTTATTAACACATATACAGTTGTACATACAATACTGGTACTTAGTTTCCTAAAATTAATGCTAGCATACCTTAAACATGGAAAATACGACCCGACAGAATTTAGATTTACATCTAAATGAAAGGACCTACGAAAAATTGTAATTCAGCTATAAAAAATCAATATAGATAATGATCACAAATCGCAATCAATAAATGTTCAATTATTGTCTATGTGCATCAAATCAGTACATAATACTGTAATGAAATAAAATGGCTTTTTATCAGTTAAGAACTATCACTGCAATGACTATTATGCATACTATTTGCTGCAACTGACCTGAAGAAACTGCTACAAAAATTGGCTAATTTCATGCTAGTTTAGAATATTTACAAGAAATAACACTGCTTTAATCCAAAATAACTCAATGATCAATGATTAGATCTTAATGATCTAGCTTACAGTTTACTACCTGGTTGAAGAAAAAAACTAGAAAATGTACTCGACTTTCATCTGATTTTTTTTTTTTTAATACCAATAAATAATTGACAAACACTATGACTGTTTGTACATCAAGTTTCTGTACATCAACTTTTTTATATATCCTTTCATTGAGTTGTAATTCCAAAATATAATTATTTTTGCTGCTGAAAATTTTCTCCATTTTCATATGGACTGACATAACTAAGCACAATAACTAATATGGGGCTATAACCATTGTGTTCAAAACCAGGTTTCAAAATTGTACATGTATTCATGTAAGAAATGTGATGAGAGATGTTTTTCAATTTCCAACCATCCTGGTGAACTATTGTATGCATATTAAGTACAACAGCAGCAAAGGTAACTATATATTTTTCTTTGGTTAAGGGGCTTGGAGTTCAGATATTTGAAAAGTATTTGTAAGAAAAATATCATTATTTATAATATTATATAGGGCAGTTTGTCACTTATCGAGTCTGTAAACTTTAACCCAACACATAGAGTTCATGGAGGGGGGGGAGGTCGGGTCGATTCAGCGAAATAACACTTTGTTTGGTGATGGCTTTCGAATGGTATGAAGAAATTTGAATATTACAGGAACAGATATCTATTTACTTTTTCGATACTTCCACAATAAAATGAATAAAAATGACCTTGAATCTAAATTTTCACAGCTATACCAGTGTAACTGAAAAATGATTTACAATATTATACAACATTAACTGACTTAGTTCTTACATATAATTTTGAAGGTGTAGGTATTAAAAAGATTCATTTAGAAATTTCAGTATCTTCTACCATTCCAAAGTCATCTTTAAAAACCGATTATGCTGAATCAACACCCATACACTATTAATGAGTGATCCATTTTGAGTAGGCCTCACCTCTGTTACATTCTACAATGCTCACTACGAATAACAATATTTGAACAAACTTGCGAGGAGGCATTTTCATTTGTCTGAATACAAAAGCCTTAATTGCAAGATGTGCATATTTTGTAATATATTACACTTATATATATATATATTTTTTTTTTTTGTATGTATACATAATATTACTGGTTTATAAACTGATTGTTATTCTTTATTTCAAGTTTTAAACCCCACTTAATGTTTGAGACACCTGAGAATTCTACGACATTTCACATAGTACACTAGCCGAAAAAACAATTGCCGAATCATATTATTTGTATGCAACACTTATAGGCCTAACAACCAATTACTTTCCAAACGTGAAGGTACGATAACCTCAAAACTATCACTGAATCACTAAGCAATGTTAGTAGATAACTTCGTACACTGTTGCTTTTTTGTCTCCTGACCCAGTCACAATGTATTTGTCGTCACCAGAGATGTCACAACTAAGCACCGAAGAAGACTCCTTCGACTGAAAATGAAATGAAAAAATTGAAAGAACCATTGTGATGAGGTTTAACCACTCGACGGCCAGAAACGCATATATGCATCCACGCGCCATAATACTGGAAGGCCGTGGACGTATATGTGCATTCTTCTTCTTACACTTTCCAATCTCGACAGTATTACGTCATATTGACTTGTACTGACATCTAGGAGAGGAATTGATAGATAGGTGTGATTTTTTTGCCGATCAAATACGCCAATGTATTGAACAATAATGTAATATAGTGAGCTGTTGTTCCAAAACAAGGCTGTATGTGTATGTGTCAAATTGACGGGCCTCTGAATGCTAGATAAGTAAGATAACGGTTATATCGGCAAATGAATTGTTTCAGATATCAAGAGAAACAATATATCAATAGAATGAAACCATTTGTTTCTGCTATAAATGTTATGGAAGGATTTCTAAGCACAAGTATCTGTGCGATTTAACCGTAAAATAACCCGGCCCGAGACGTATAGGGTAGTGATTTCTTAACCTGACTTTGGAGAGGTTAAGAAGTTGCATAAAAATATAGCATCTTCATAAAAAAACTAACTTGAGAGACCACAGGTGACTGCTAGGGGGGACCCTTTCACGCAATCACTCTCGTGATCATAGTTTTTACAGTACAAATTTTATTCAATTCACTATTTGTTTCTGAAAGTATTATTTGGGTATATGCTAATATAGAATTATGATAATATGTATACTCATACTGAACTGGGTAAGCGATTGACCATGCATATTAGTCAAGTGAATTTGTCTCAAACGTCTACCCACTCTGAATCAACATTTTCGTTTTTTACTTCACGTATTTATTTAAATTTTCAAATGCTAATAGAATATGAGTTCTGCAACTGATTTGAATATTTAAAAAAAATGACATGATATTTTGACACGACAGTGATACAAACGTATTATAAGACTGTAATACGTTTTATGCATAAAACATGTACACACATTGTGGTACAGTGGAACCTTTTTGGCACGTTTTTCAGGGGAGAAGACAAAAAAACGTACCAAAGTGAAAAACTTACAAGAAACTATTTAACATCTAGAATCATATGGATAGGATTAGAAAATGAAACTTACTAGGGTGAAAAATGTACTAAAGAGAAACTTACTAAAGAGGCTCTACTGTACAATGAACACCTGTGACTGAAACAAGCTGAAAGCAATGACATCTATTGGAAGGACAAAATAAGCGGTGGTCCACTCATTGGCCAATTGTCGGCAATATTGCTGAAATGTTGAATGAGTTCTAGCTTCCTACTATGAGTAACACATTAGCGTCATGTGCAAGTGCAATAGTAGATAGAAAACATGAGTTATTAACATGAATTGTAAGATGTAGCTACCTAATACTCATCATGTCAATAGGTCTACTGTTTCAACTTTGAGCAGACAAATAATAGAATATTACATAACTGATAATAGTAGATTCTAGTATTATAGATGGACATACCGTTACTTTTTCGTGAGACTCGGCATATACTAGAATACTTCAAGTCATGATTTTAACCTTGAAACACAGATGAATAATAAATACTTAGGGGTGTGCAAAGCCATGTTTTTTTAATTGAATCCGAATCCACTTTCAGATTCGGATTCGGTCCAACATGAAAGATTAGAAAATTTCGAATCTTGGCGGCAAAATCGTGGCAACATTGCATTTGCCATTCTCAAGAACAATTGCTGTAATGGTTTGACTTGTGCTGCATACAAGTTTTTATGCAGGGGGGAATTGTGAAAATGCTGAGATAAGATTGTCACTTCCTGCATCAAGTGTAACTTGATCAGCAGAGTCGTTTGTCCCATTATTACGCTTCACAATGCATGTTAAAAAGGTTCGGATTTGGCTTCGGTAATTTTGATCAAGATTTGGTTCGGATTCGGTTCGAAATAAAAAACATGGATTCGTACACCCCTACAAATACTGATATCAATTTGATAGAAATATCAATTCACCTGGAAGATGGAGGCGCCGTACGGCGTTCGCCAAGCGTTCAACAAATTGTCCTTCCCTGTGGAGACGAACCACTTGCCACAGGCAGCAAACTTCAACGAGAGAACGCACGACTCGTGAAGATGGAGCTGGTATTTGTCGGGTTTGGCGGCGTGTAAAACTTCCACGTTCGAGTTCTCCATGCCAACCGCTAGCCACTCTCCTGTCGGGCAATAACCGAGCGAAAATATCTGCGAGGTGAAGTCATGTTGTTGCAATTGACGTCCTTCTCTCAAGTCCCAAGAGCGTACGGTGTTATCTAGACCGCCCGTCCAGAGTTTCGTGCCGTCTGCCGATATATCGATGCACGAAGCACCGTCCGTGTGACCTTGAAACTGTCGAACGAGCGTTTGGTTGTGTAGGTCCCAAACGGCAATGTTTCCGTCGGAGCAGCAGCTGAAGCACACCTTGGAGTCGGGACTTATGGCTAAAGCGTAACACGCCGGGGCACTCGAAGTGAGCTCAGCTTTTATGCGAGGAGTCGGTGAAGCCAAATCCCAGATGCTGAGATTACTAGCCTCTCCACCGACGATCAACGTGCGACCATCTGGCAATAGCTTCACGGATCGTATGTAGTTGTCTCGCTGCAAGCAATCGAGCTGCGACACGGGAGTCTTGGCGCCCGGCTGGCTGATGTCCCAGACTTTCACGCAGCCCTTGCCTCCAGTGTAGACGTACTTGGTGGGGCTGCTGATGGTGACGGCACACACCACCTCCCCATGGTTCAGGGTGTTGATCTGGCGCGCGTGACGAGGGATACCAGGACCAATGAGAGCATCCGTAGGGAACGGAACTGGCTGCAGGTGACCTTCACCATTCATGTGAAAAGAGTAGGCACTGGAAAAGAGTGATTTCATCATTGCATTACTATAAGAGAGGTCCGCAAGGCAGGGAACCAAAACGGTAAAGCATAACAATCAATACATAATACTTATTGCACAATTAATATTCAACAATGATTAATAAGATTCAATCATTTATTTACAAATATATTCAGAACATGTTATCAATATAAATTGGATTAATCTATTGATAATGTAATGATGATAAAATAAATTAGTACATAATATCTACCTACAGTGAAACCTCTCTGCATCGTTCCCAGATCTATTGTTTTCCTGCTTGAATTATTCATTTTTTCTCGCCTCACTCCCATTTAATCAATGTTACATTTTCTGGATGGATGGTTTTATTTTCTGGTTCCTTGAAAAACGATGGATAGAGGTTTCACTGTATCTACCCAAATAATATCTAAATTATCTACCTGACCACATGTTTTCAATGCACTTGCGAATGAATGCATTATTCCTCACTTCTCTCCGAATACAGTTGAACCTCTAGGCCTATCTATATTTTCTCAAGAGACCAAGGAAAAAATAACCATGCAGGAATTTAGCATTGGTTCTACAAAACTTTTGGTGGGATAACATGAACCAGTGGAAGCATGAAAACAATGAATCTAGGAACGACGCATGGCCTTCACTAAGTAATGAGCTCCACATAATACGGAACACAAACTAGCTAAACGAGGGTGGTGATACCAGTACATGATCTATGGTCTTCAAAACGAGTAATAATTCGTCTAGACATATGTGTTCCTTACGCCAATACATTTGGCCTGTGCGACATTGTACTGGTGGCAGGGGTGCACCTAATGACCTTTTTCGTAACTTTCACAAATTACGTCTTATGATCACTCAAATCTCTGTGAAATCCCCTTGGCAGCAACTTTTTTCCAAAGAGTATGAGAGTTGCCATGACAGGCAACAAACTACAGAATGCGTCAACAATCAGTACTTACGGCTTACCACCTGCTGTTTGCCCCATTCCATTTGAAACTAGGCCAGGAGTTCGGGCGTGCGGATGTGTCGCGTATGTTACCTCCAAAAAAAAAGACAAGTTGAATTAGATAACGTTCATAAATCATAAGCTATCAATATTCAAATGGAGGGAGAAACATAGGAGTCATTTCACAGCTCAATTGACTATACCTAGCCTTAAATTAGAAATTACTTCTGATTAAATCAATAACTTTTCAATTGTTGAATACAGTAATCAACTACAGGTACTAAAAAAATGGATTATTCAATGCCAATTTTTGACATAGAATGTTGACCGTTTTACAAAAAACATGATAAATTGTAAGCATGTAGGTTTCAAACTACCACTAATTGAAGTGATATCATCTCTCTAATGTTATGTATAGTACCGTAGTCCCATAGTGCTCATTATAGGTAATATAACAAAGAAACATACTGCAGGTGTTCTCGAGTATGGGGAGTAGGGGGAGTGACTGGCATCACTGCTTCCAGCCCCCCCAGCCACCAGGGAGAAGGGGTGGGGGAGGGCCACCCCCCCTGGACCTGTACATTTCGCTCCACTGGAGCCAGGCAGCGTGGGCGCTTCCGAGGAGTTGGGGGTCGTTGCCGTGGCTATCGGTGTGCGTGGCTTGTCTGCCTATTAACAAACAACCGACATTTAAGATTATTGAAAAAAACAATATAACTAGGCATACGCCTTATGTGTTTCCGCGTTGATGGATGAGCTACTTATATCAACTTATATCTTTGAATTGGTTATTTATATATACACACCTTGAGATCCAAACAATTAAGTCACTGCCATCTTATTTTTCCTAATCAATTCCTATGATAATAAACAAGGCTTTGTTTTAATCCTTCACAGTTCATTGGTGACACCTGTTGCTTGAATTTAATAGGTATCTTAATAGCTTTGAGTGATTTACAAAAATGACATTATATATTTTTTTACATCAAAACGGCTGATCTGATTCGACTGAGAGTTTGGAATAATGTGTATAATTATTATATTGAGATTCCATGAGAATTTGAATTTTCTCGAAGGAAATATTTTTGACGAATTTTTTTCTCTGGGTTACTTTTATGGGAGTTTTGAAAACTTTGAAATGAGTTTTCTCAGAAGTGATTCAACCGATTGCGCCTCAAAACTATACAGTATCAAATTAGATAAAGACACTCAAGTATACCAAGTTTCATTTTATTTTAAATTTTCGTTTGACCTGTGGAGCGCGAAAAAAAAGCACTTCTTTTCGGGTATAGTGAGATTGAGTCTTCGCTTTGCTCATCCAATTTTTGTGCGCAAAATACAAGTCAGACAAAGTCAATCCACTGGAGAGCTTTTTTTTGTACATTGGTGTCATATAAGAGTAGATTCCAATTGTTTGATTGTTCAATTGTTTGTTTTAGACAAAATTGGTTTGACACTTTTTTGGGGAAAAGTTTTGGAAAGTTTGATGAATCTCCATAAAAATAACCTTGGGGAAAATATTTGAAAACAAAAATTCTTCCAAAAATATGAAAATTTTACTGAATATTGAAATAACGATCATACACATTCTTAGTAACACATGAATCGGATAAGAACAAAAAAACGCATCAAGGATTTTATAACAGCTATGAATCAGCCAACAGTTCCATAGCAGGCATTCACCCATTGTCATGGAGCTTCTGAAGCATTTACTGCTTTGTTTGTAACTACAAAAGTAGAGCATTTTGAGCGACCATCCCCCAATCCACACCGCTAGCGTATGGGTGGTTTGCATCTCCTTTTTCAGATACAAAGTATAGACAGGTAGAAAACTAGGCAATAGACAGTTTTGCTTCCAATTTGAATGATTTGAATTTTGAGGGAATTTTGAGGGAATTTTAGATTTGAAGATCCGATCTTTCCACTGGTGCCCTCTCGGTGGCAGCCAAAGGAACCGCACAAACTGTTATAGAATCGCTGATGTGATTCTTTTGTTTTGGATTATCTGAGTGTGGATTAACGAGGGTTTACTGTACCACAATACCACTGTACAAACCACTAATGGTATTCTACAAAGCTAGAATAGAGTGAAGAATATTGGATACAAAAATCACTCTGTGAGGAAAGCTTAGCTAGTATAGCTTAGCTAGTAGGCCCTATATAGTTACAATAAAATATTCAGATTATGACCCGGCCGCAATAAAATCAAACTCCGTCACCTCTGCTTTCCAGATATGCCATTATATTTGTACAATACCGTGCAGTCTCTGTGCTAGTGTTACAAGTCATTACCCATCCACCAAACACGTTGGAGACAAATTTCAAATACTCACTTTGGAGTTATGATTGTAGGATGTAAAAATGAGTAATAAAATGATGGTAATAAAATCAAAATCCTAATTAGTAGCAAGGGAAGTGATGATAATGAATGAGAAAAAAATTAGAATTAGATTTCAAGTTGATTCAAGAAGCATTGAAGAGACGATTGTGGAGAATATGGGAAGACTTGCATATGATCTGGTGTAGTTCTGGTGATGGGTGAATATTTAGTCATACCCATTCCTTATAAGGGACTCGAACCCATGTATGGCTAGACTTCGGTTCCCAAGGCGATGCACTGATGATTTAGCCAGATGAGAGGCTTGTTGGTAATCTACTGGTACAAAAGGAGACATGTCTCCTGCATATTTAATGGTTGCTTCAGTTTGCCTGGCAATTTCCCATCGATCACAAATAATTTGTCTATCGTCAAATGACTTATTTTCTCGTAGCATTATAGCTATCTACGATAGATACGCAACTTTGACGCCACACACAGCTGACAACCATCTCTAGTGCTTGAAGGTGGCGGCCAGCAGCAACAATATAGAATATATATCTCTCAAACCCGGATAACCAATTAAATTGATCCAGGGAGTGTTTCCACCACTTCTAGGGCAGACATCTTATATCAATCGGTTCCTGCCAGTTCCGACTTCTTTCTCCTGCTCTTCACTACTACTATCCTGAGCTTCTTCTCCTCTTCGTACAAGTTGCAATATAGAATGCTTTAGAATATAGACAATACCTATATAGAATACTAATGCAAAACCAAGATGGACGTCAAATTGAGCAAAAATTTGCAGGACATAAATTAGTTTTGGTTGTGCATGATAGGTAAGATCTGGATAACTGTTATCTACTAGTTTCATTTGATCACCATGTCGCTCTCAGTTGCATATCCATCGTAGATATAGCTATGAACCTAGGTTTATCATAAACTGGCTGGTTGCATATATTTCAGAAGGGTTGAGGTACTGGTGGAGGGGTTTGCACAATAAGGTGCCAAGATCTTACATCTTTACTTTTCAGTGATGGTGTCGACCGATTAGAACTCGAACCGCTGCAGCTAGGAGGACGAGATGATTTACTCAATGCGTCTCCCTTATCACCGTTTTCTCTGACGTCGCTCGGGTGATCCCCGTTGGGATGTGGACTTGATGCTTCCTGGAACACCAATAATCTCATCAATCTTACTGGGGCTGCACAAGTCTCGAATAACGAGTCTAGATCTTGTCTCGATCTCAACTCGGATTATTTTTTATACATGAATGAATTTCAAATCTCAACAGTATACACGGTCACAATCTACTTCAAGATTTGTTAATTTTGTGTGGGACTAAAAAAATTGTAGAACTTCCGTAAAGTTTGATTGGTAGTGCCAACGAGATATCGATAGTTTGGCCTTTTAATGAATCCTTCTGTTTTGCCCAATTTTTTCATGGTGTAATTTTTTTCAGTTTGCTCGATATGTTGCTCAACCTCGATTGGATACATATCCTACTTGAAACTTGCTTGAACTAAAAAAAACTCGGCTTTCCCTTTTTTATCTGTATTCGTACCAGGATCATTAAATGAAAAATTAATGATCATTTGCTCTTTATTAAGATATATCAGTATGAATGATAATATAAGCCCCTATAGATACTAATTCAATTTGTACAAACTAATATTGGCAGTATTTGGTCATGACATTTTGGCACCCTGGGCTTCTTATATGAATGGAAAAACCATTTTAGCTTAGAATTTGATTATGCTAAATGAACCCAGAATCACTATACAGAACTTTTCTATAACATTAAATACATTTTCAATATGTGAGCCTACATATTGATTCATGCTTACCTCAATAGCAACATCTACAACCAAATCTTGATCGCTTTTCTCTCCATCACTTTCCTGTAACAAAATAATCATCAAACGGTTCATTATAATAATTTCAATAATACATTAATGATAGCTACTAATATCTCCAGCCTATCAGGGACAATGTAAGAAAATTTGTAATAGGATCTAAGATTTATTAATTTCTGTGATGAAGAGGAAGAGAGATGAAATTTGACTAATTATGGTAAAATAGTCGAGGTCAGTTTTATTTTTTTTAAATGTCTGTTCAATGCAGCATCAAACAAGAACTACTCGTAGTCAAATAATGATGTAGTGTAATCACAATCTGCACATATAATGTGATGGTTTTCACAAGGGCAATAATTGTAAAATTAAATATGTCTAGACAAGTCTAAAGTACCAATAGATTTGTTTCAAAATTAAATTAAATAGAATACTATAAATGTTGAGAATAACATATTATCACACAAGATAGAAGAACTAGTACCTCTCCACCTCAACCAACTACACTTGGAATTCAGTCAAATCCAACCTCTCCAAGTCACTACTGTAAACTTTTCTCTCTGGTAGTCTTTCTTATATTTAACCTTTCAGAATATCACGCAGGCATCAGTTCTGTATTGATATTTTCACCTCCCCAGTTCACTCTCTAAATGTATTTATTTATTTATCTATAGCCCCATCCATCTGGGTTATGCTGTTCCTTTCAATTTCATTCAAATACCACAAAGCTTACGAGATCTGCAACAATACTCTATTCTTAAAAATGACATTAAAAAATGGGTACCAGTACTAGAACATAGTCTACTCACATAATATTGTAATAATCAATAAAAAAGTTCTGGAGTGCGTCTCATATTCACCTTATTTCTTAGATTTATCGCTACGATATACATATAAATTCAACATCAAAGTGTGAAAGGGTTGATTTCGTACTCACGTATTTATTATACACTCGCATTATTATCACCATCTATTTTTTTTTTCAAATTTATTTTATATATATCTTCATCACTGTTACACTCTATGTATATTTCAATTTTCATGTCTATTTAAGTTCCAAATTACAATATGTAACCAGGATGTATTATGTATTATTTGTATAACTAGAATGTATTATATTATGAGATGTATTATGAGTTCACGTCTGTTTCATAATCATTGTGTTTATACCACAGACAAGCCCAATTCGGCCTTGTGGGTCATAGTGTGGGATTTATGCATGTTTTATGTGATAAGCCAACAAAGAGATGATAATAATAATTTAAATATTTTTTTTTATTAATATACAATGTTCCAGTAGAGGATTTGTCAGGAACTAGACCCCCCCCCCCCCCTCAAAGGATCCGAACACCTCGACGCGGTGTGGAGGCTTGCGTGGCCCCATGATCTTCAAAGCTATCGTCGGGAGCAAAGGGTCACCCATGGCGCTAAGGTCTGGAGTGAAGGTCCAGACCAAGCTCGGACCGCCTCGGTCAAGTGGAAGCCTTTTGATGACCAAAGTATGTGGAAGGAAGTACTGAACCTCGCGTTTGTATTTTAATTTAATTAAATTTTATTTTCTTGTCACTTTTCTTCTCACGTACTGTCTTCCTTTATTTTATTTCATTTTTTGTTATCTTCTCTTACTTTTCTCTTTCTTTCCCACTCCCTCCATACGCTTAAAAAGTCAAAATATCCACAAACGTTGACAACCATGGCAAAGTATACGGACATGAACATCGGAGCAAAATGACCTCGCTGTCGACGCGCCTCTAAAGCCTAACACTAACTAGAAACTGGACTAAAACTACGTTGAAATTGAAATAAGAATTGAATATTTATATTAGATGATACAGTGAATAGAAAGGAGAGTAGGGATCACGATTTTGTTGAAGCTAGAAAGTTAGAGACTTTTTACAGACTCACTGATGCTAAAGAATGGATTTAATAGGAGGTTGTATTTTAGATTTGGAGGAATATATCAAGTGGACTGAATCTAATGATGTAAGAGGGTAGGTTAGTATTATAAAGGTATTGAGTGTTTTTGATATAATGTTTACACACTTATTCCACTTAATAAAACCTTCCACACTGTTGGATTGCTGCCCATAACTGAAATAAATCACATTTTTAACCATCCATTACCAAAGTAAATTTACTATTGTTTGCCAAACAACCTTACCAAGGCACCAACAGTCTAGGTTATTAGGAAAGAAGATTAAAAATTAGAATGGTTGGGAACTGGATCACAATTTCACATCAAAATTGAATCATTTACGACACATCTAGTTGTGTTTTGTTTTACATGGCTAATGTCTATAGTTGAGAAGGTGAAGGATGGTATGAAACATAATAATGTAAGCATGTCTGCACACTGCTTTTATGAGTTTTTGACTTCTTATCTTCCTGTTGGAATGATTAAATTACCCATCATAATGTATACAAATAAACAACTTATTAAAATTCTGTGAATGCACTTTTTGGCATATCTTTGAGGTGTTTTAGTTGGCATGATTTTTATTTGCTACACTGAACTTGAGTATTTCTCTCTGCAGTACCAATTATAATTCGAATCACTGGAAAACACATATATCCTATTTTGTTCTACTTTATTTTCCAAAATGTAGATTGCTGGAAATTTAAGTTTTGTAGTGATAACACACGAAAGGTTCAAACAGTTTAAATTTACCCGACATAAGTCCTAGCTGTTTGTGACTTTGATGTTGGTAAAAACTGAGCTTTTGAATATGGCCACCAGAGGCATGTCGCTTCATTCTTTACAGTATCTTTTTGTCATTGACAGACTGTTTTAGCAGGGTCTAGCATAGTATACAGATTATTCTAAAAAACTTCATTTTACATGAGATGTTGAAAGTATTACTGAAATTGGCAAAAAAAAGGCTTGTCAGGCATAAATTTTCTGAACCAAAGATGAGGATATGATTTAAATAGATAATATGGAACATACATGTCCTGGTTTTTCTTCTTTCCGTCTCTTCGCTTCTGTCTCAGTATCCGGCGTTCTCGGTCGGTACTTTTCCCGGTCGGCAGGCGACACTGATGCCCTCTAAGCAAGTCACAACTTTTATTCAGTATCAATTAAAAAGAAAATACTCAAAATACTACATTTAGTTATCATAGAGCTAGAACCGGAAGTAAGTAAAAGTCCGTTTTCTGTTCGTCTGATACCAGTTGAATCAAGTGCCACATCACAAAGCTGATGATTTATCCAGTTAGAAAAAGTACTTTTGCTGATTCAAGCTCTAGATAGAGAAGCAAAACTTGTCAATTTAAAATTTAAAGTCCAACCTCCATTACCTCATGGTCATGAAAAAATTATGACTTTTTGTCAGTCGATTCGTTTTGATGTGCTCGATAATAATAACCAAACAGATGATAGGCTAACCGGGATAAATTTTGTGTTGAATCACTTCAAATACTGGATGTTTCCCACGCAACACTTAACACGCAACCTTCAAATTTCATGCGTTTCTATTATTCAACAGATCATTAAAATATACTTAAAGGAATGACATTCAATCAAAAAACTTGTTTTATTGTAGATGAAGATGTTACGAATTGAATTATGCAAAAATAAATATAGGTACCTGTTCTTATTTATGAATCACACTCATTTTAAGATGAAAAATGGTTGATTTTTCACCAAAATGAAGTCAAAATAGCAACTTAATATTTCATTCAAGCACTGTAACTTTGGCCAAAAAAATTTGACAGTGTTTCTGATGTAATCTCAATTCAAGAATACACATGTTCAATAAAGCTTCACTCAAATTTCCCCAATGTAGAATTAATTTCAAAATTACATTTCGAGTCTGCTGACCAAACGGGTGCTAGACTTTAAATAGATAACAAATCATGTCCTCCTTTCAAGTGTTATTAATTAGTTACCCTAACATACAGCTATCATATACTCATTTTATCAAGAAATGAAAATTTCATCAAGTCATCTTCTAGTGCCAAAATGAAAGATTGATTTGAGTTTGGAAATAGTTGTTTAATAATTTGATGCCCCCATATTGCTCTGGGCACGATGTAGTGACACCAACCTTTTTCATCATAGTATAAAGGAGGTGCTCCAACTCCTATACTTATAACATGGACGGTATTTGTGGTTTCTTGTGGTCAGTTCAGAACCAAAGGTCCTGATTGCATGTCACAATTTAGCGGATTCCCTTGTGAACTAAATGTAGATAAGAGTGGCTACAGTATCGGTGGCATTGTTGAACTTACAAAATCTATAATTTTTGTAAAAAACAAATGCAACTGCTAACATAATAATTTTATTCAGCCATGTGTAGTATTGTTGAGGATTGTTGTTATATGTACTTTGATATAGAAGCAATAGTTGCGCTACAGACAATCAGGACCCTGGGCTCGGGAACTGAACCCGGAAATATTTCACTTTCAAGACCCGAGTTGGCTCATCTTCATTATAGGCCTAGTATGATAAAATAGGTTGGTATCACTACATTGTGGTCTAGGTAGTACATTAAAATTGATTACTATTACTGTGCAATGTTAGAGAACCCCATAGTTAGAAACAAGTTATGTTAGCTACTCATTCATCCTCATACCAATTTTCAAACTGAGGAAACTAATTTTAATATTTTCTTTTCTGAAAAGTGGTTCAACTCGTGTGTAAATCTGGACATAACTACGCTACAGGATTTGATTTTCATTGTGTTGAGAAGTTTGACAGTTAAGCGTTTCAAACTACACAAACTGAACTGAGAATATTTTCTTGTAGCTGGATGGTACTTCAATTCAGTTCAATTTGGAAGGTTTTTGTAAAACTAATGTTTTATTAATACGCACAAACTCAGAACAAACTACAGTACTATAAAGACTATAGTGAAACATTTCCTCACCAGCCTCTCTTCTGTAGATGGTGGCCTTTTAAGATCTGCAGAATTCCTATGATTCTCAGCCTTAAGCTGCAGAGGATGTTGTTGTTGTTGAGCTGAGGGAGTCGTCAGGGCAACTGGCCCCGCCCCGGGCATGCCCAAGCCACCCCCGAAGAGCATGCCTCCGGGCCCCATGGCAGGAAGGCCGGGGTGGGATCCCATGGGTAGAGAGGCCCCGTGACCGTGAGGTAGCTGCGACGCGTGAATTTGCTGCTGTAAGAAAATACGGTGTCTTACACATTTCCAAAAGTAAGCAACATGAATTGTAGAACAACTGTAATATGCGTTGTGAGATGAGTGAACTAAAATCTTCACTCCTTAGTTTTGAAACTATTATTCTAGTCTTTTACTGCTTTCCTTATGAAATTCTAAATGATTCTACCTGTTGGGATTGGTTGAGAAAGCTTCAAGATTGGCTTAGAAAGGTTATGATCGCTCAAGAAACCATTTTGTACAATACGTTTTAGTAATACAACATTTAAATATAAATGCAAAAATATAAATGAACTGTCAATAGAATGTTGTGTGGATTTCCTAATCGTTATGAAAAAAAATTTGAAGACATTTTTCCAATTTTCCTCAGTGGGTTATTTAGCTTATGATGTTTTTTAAAGTTTTAATGATTTTTCTCAATAGGAGTGTGATTGATCTTGCCTCGAAAAGTATTTACGTCTAAGCTAGATACGTACGCGTGTCCGTAACTATTGATCCAAGTTGATCAAACAAACCACCTGACCCAGTAAAATGAAAAGAAAGTGCCACAAGAGTTTAATCTTTGCTAAAGCTGATCCATCTTTTTTCTTCATATTTTCAAGGTATTTCATAATTGTTCACGTGGAGTATAGAAAAGAAGCACAGTTATGCTGTGGCAAGTCCTTAACAATGGCTTTTAGTTTATGGAATATTTCAATAAAATTGAAATTGAATATGCATGGGCCAGACATGGGCTCACTGACACTAACACAATAATTATTTGAATACTTGTAATTGTTTGAGAAGATCAAAGATGAATTTTCTGATACTAGGCAAACGCGTTATGTGTTGCCGCGTTGATGGATGAGCTGGAACATATCGACTTATGTTTGGATTGGTTATTATGTATACATATACACCTTGAGATCCAAACCATTACTCCACTGCCATCTTGTTTTTCATTATTGATTTCTATGATATTAAAGAAGGCTTTGTTTTAATCGTTTACAGTTAAGAGGTGACACCTGTGGCTTGGATTTGATTGGTATCTTAATTATAGCTTTGAGTGATTTAAAAAAATTACATCATATATTCTTTTACATCAAAACGACTGATCCGATTTGAGTGAAAGTTTGGAATAATGTGTATCATTATTATATTAAAATTCCCTGAGAATTTGAAATGTCTCGGATGAAAATTACTTCACGAATATTTTCCTCTGGGTTATTCTAATGGGATTTTTGAAAACTTTAAAATGAGTTTTCTCAGAAGTGGTTCAACCGATTGAGCCTCAAAGCTATACAGTATCGAATTAGATAATGACACTTGTGTATGCCAAGTTTCAACTGATTTTGAATTTTCGTTTGACCTGTGGAGCGCGAACAAAAAAAAACAAAAAACAGTCACTTTTTTTTCTGGTATGGTGAAATTGAGTCTTCGCTTCGCTCATCCAATAACATATTCTTATTTTTTATTTATAGTTTTTTCAATTGTCCTCAAATGATGTTTACAGCCTGCCAGGGAGGACCTATTTTTTTCGAGTGTGTTGTGGAGTCTAAACTAGGCCGGTGTGTTCGGTGCTAATAAATAGACATATAGCAGTCCGAGAATAAAAGGTCTCAAAAACTATACAGTGTCTCTTATTGGTAATTTGGACCATCAAAGTTTACAGTCCTGAATTTTTGAGCTTCCTTCTAATATTTGTTACAGTAGAGTACAGTGACATATCTGAATTGAAGTATTTTTATTCTTTCAAAACACTCACAGAGGAAAAGTTCTCAAACATCAGAGAGGAAATCATTTTTTCCTCTCACATTATCAAGTAATTTGGAAATGTTGTGTAAAATTGTATCATGTATAAAAGTTAAATGATCAGTGATGAGTTAAATCCAAATGTCAGCTAGGCATGCATGTTACACCCTTTATCATTTGCTAGTTACTCCCAATGTGAAGTAGGGCCTAGACTACTTGATTATTAATTTTGATTTAGGCAATCCATATTCAATTTATGATCATTTCATATTATATGAGATTAAAAAAAGAACAACTAAGGAACAATAAGAAAAAGAGCTGAATAAACAAATACAGATTTCATCAATAGATGAGCACAAATGAATAAAATAAACCTTACACCTATGAAATGTCTATTCATGTGATATATTAATATATTTATTACAATTATTATTAGAGTGGATAAGACAAAGTTTTCAGGGTTTAGTGATGAATGCATCAAGATTTTACTTTTTTTAGGCATTTTTTTTTCATCTGTTTCATCACAGAACACACTAATTGTATTCCTAAGTTATATTTGAAACAAAGTGGTGATTTTGACAATTGCGGCAACCAAAATATTTTTTTAATTGGTTCCATTAAATATCTTCTTTACTAATACAATCATGGGAGGGAGAATCTCGTGCGTGCGTGTGTGCGTTTGCTCTATGAAATGCCGGGTAGTATGAACGGGCAGTAGTGTTGGATCGGGGAAAACGAGGAAGTGGAGAAACAGTCGAGCTCGGGTTTTTTCGTGATGCGCAATTGTGCCTAGGGGGAGGGGGGGATGAAGGCACACCATTTTACTTCATAAACATGGCACGTCATATACGACAGGCGCAACCTGCTAGTTTATAATTATTTTCAAATCTAGTTCATGACGACGACTCTTTAAATTGGAAAATATTCTAAAATTAAAAATGAGAAAATATAGAAAAATTCAATGAGACATGTCAAACTGTCATTAAGGTCAAAATGTAATTTTCGTCCCAATCATAGATACAGATCGTCAGTTTGAATTAAGTAGATCTGAAGGCTTCACCATTTCAGAAAAAACAGACATTTTTCTGCAAACTTTGTTGAAATTTCATGCTTCTAAAAACTCTGCAAACTTTGTCATATCACCAAACTCTGCAAACTTTGTCATACATGTTCCAAAATTTTTCTGATAGATTTTCTGTGAGTCGAAGGTCACGCTCTAGAATTTTCTAGGTCATCGGAAATGATAATACATGTGTTTTATATGAATCATACCTGAAATTTCTAATCTAGAGAGGACTCGTCATAGAACCTAGGTTTGAGAAATATTACAAAAATCCAATGAAAGTACCTAGGTCAAAATTTAATTTTTGGTCCCACCATAGATCGAAATCACTAGTTTGTTTAAAATATTGTAAATATGGGTTACAATTATTAAACAATATGTTTAGTAAAAAAACAGATTCAGAATTGGAACTATATTAGCGTAATTGATTTCTACCCCCAAAATCGTCAGATCCCTAGAACCACCCCAACCGAATGGGAGATCTGAAGGTCTCAAATTTTTTTTCAGAATCAGCCATTTTCTCTGAATATGTTCGTTCTAAAACAATTATGATTTTATCACTGAACCCCGAAAACCCAATATCATTTCGTACTAATCCGTCCAGCTATATTTTGCTCTACTGAGGAGAAGAAATAAGTATTGGACCATGACAACAACGGCTAATAATTCACACAAATGTCTTAATTATCAATTGAAATATATTTACGAAAACTACCGGTCAACGTGACTATCTCTACGTGTACTTTCTATGTACTTTCATTTCTATGTGTGAGCAGAAAATTGTGCATCCCCAGTATTTTATTAAATGTTGAAAATGTTGAGAAAAAAATAATATCATCATTATTATCATTTATTCATTCAATATTTCAAAATGATAATCATTAAAGCTACCGGTACTTGTTACGAGAAGATATAGACAAGTAATGAAGTTTTGATTATAATTAAATTTGGTAATTGTCTTAATGTGCCTTTTAATATATTTTCGTTCTACAACAATTAGTTTTCTGTGTAATTTTTGAGTGGGAAGAAATATCACCCTTATTATCATTTATTCATTCAATATTTCAAAATGATAATCATTAAAGCTACCGGTACTTGTTACGAGAAGATATAGACAAGTAATGAAGTTTTGATTATAATTAAATTTGGTAATTGTCTTAATGTGCCTTTTAATATATTTTCGTTCTACAACAATTAGTTTTCTGTGTAATTTTTGAGTGGGAAGAAATATCACCCTTATTGACGCATATACCATTACCGTCCTCAAACCATTTCTCCAGCAAATGATTCACTTGGGGTCAAGTCTCAAAAATTCACTCAGCATCGGTCTATATGCTTCTTGCCCGAGATGTCCCCCCATTTCGACTACAATTTCAGTTCAAGTTTGTTCAACTTTTTGTTCATTCTTTATCTTCAGTTGAAACCCAACTCTTCTAGTTGTTTTTGGTAAATTGAAGAAAATGGCAAACAAACAATGCTATAGAGCCGACAAAAAACATTATACAATACTGTGTTCTAATTCAATTATTTTAATAATATAAGGTTTTTCAAAGTTTGAAATATGAATGGTCAACATCATAAATTAACAAAACTTGAGAAAGATTATGCCTCAGGGAATACTTATAACTTGTAAACTTACTTATTCATCAATTATTCTCATTTCAAATGCAATTCAAGGAGAACCTACCTACAAACTGTTTAAACATTTCCGGTCATCTATTGATGTACTGTATCAATGTTGAAAGAGTATTTTGAAAATTGTAAGTGAAAAAAAAAAGTGGAAAATTTCGATATTTTTTTTTCAATAACATCGAAACTCGATATGAAATCATTGTTCCCCAATTAGGGCTATGGACGAAAGATAGGATCGTTTGAACGAGGCACCACAAGGCCGATCAAATTCTGGAAAACTGTAGTTGGAAAAAACTTTGTACTGTTAAAGGTCTACACACAACAAAACCAGTATATAGTTAGCATGAAGATGACAATTGACACATTGGTTGAGTGAACCTTCCTCTATCAGATAAACTAAACTTCATCAGCACGCCTAGGACTGTTTTGATACACATAAATAGTTTCTGTCACCTTGATTTACAACAAGAAATGGCGTGACTTTCCCTGGTCTTGTATGCCGAGCGCAGGAGGTTGAACTGTACATTTTTAGTTTAGTCCAAAGGCAGTTGTTTTACGAACACATCGATACCATACACGACAAAATATCTCAAGAAATATTCAAATCCTGTATGTAACGCAAGATGCATGTTGTGTGACCATTTTCAGTGTCAACTAAACAGCTACAGGATAAGCAGCCGTGGTGGCCTTCCGGATGAATGTATTGTTGTGAAACTGCTCCATACTGTGCAGAGAAGTACCTTCTAAAATATTGTCGATCCATAATAAACATTTTTAATAAAACATGATAATTTTTTTTTCACAAAAAAATCACCCTGGTGGGAACTTTTCTAGGGACGCCTTAAATAAACTAGAGAAAAAGATGAGCTATATTATAGGCATTCGGATGTGAAATGTAATGGAGACTTGATTTTGTTAAACTATTACGTCACGGTCCTCGATGATTGGTCAAGCCTTTCGTTGATCTAAAAGAACTACAAGCAAATTATCTTCTTCAAAACGGCTTATCTGATTCATGTGAGATTCTGAAATAATGTGCATCAATTCTTATTTCTTACATTCAAATTCCGCGAAAAATTGTATTTATTCGAAGAAAATATTCATTTCAATTTTTCCCCCTAGATTATTCTCGTGTGGTTTTTCAAAATTACGAAATGTTTTTTCTCAGAAGTGGTCGCAACCGATTGCGCCTCAAAACTATCAAGTTATCACAGATAACATGACATGATGATGACAGATAGATGTTGGAGCATGCCAAGTTTGATCAGAATTCGTGCTTTCGTTTGACAAGTGGGGAACAAACCGGAATAAAAGAAAAACAAATTCGAGTCGACTACGGTAAAATTGAGTCTTCGCTTCGCTCATCGAAATATATACTTCATCATGGCTCGGATGTGATTTCAGGGAACTGGCCAAATTCGAAATATCGGGGATAATTCTGTGTCTGCAATACCGGTAAAACTGGATATAGATTCTGACTCACGATTTGTTTGCTTTTTGAATGTTCCTTGACAACAACACATCAAGTTGTAGTATACGGCACTCATACTGTTGCTTTACACTTCATTATGAAATACATATACATAGAAAGTGAGAATAAAGTATCTACTATGTATATTTGTTGAACTATAACACACTGAATACTATTCATTCACATGATCGTATTGGAACATTTAAAAAAAATATATATATATGATTGGCACCCCTCTTTCCCACCATTTAGTTCGAAAATAATTCACATTCAAATACATAGTTTTTAACCATTGTGTTTTGAGTATTGTTTTTAATACTCTCTGTATTCATAACAGTAATAATTTTTTTTTTTCTATTTTAATATAATTCATTTATATATATTTTTTTTTTTTTGAGAAGGTTTTTTCATTACACAAAATATGAGTTATTTACGAATATAGAAGACCCACAAAGTCATAACAAGACTTGTCTGTGGGTCTACTAATAATGATAATGATAATAATGTCATGAAAATAAGTAAAAATTAATAACAATCAGTTAATAACCGGAGCTAAAGTATCTACATGATCCTAAATGTGAGTCCACACAGAATTTTCTCAGTAACAGAATTAATGCATCCTTACCAAAAGTTGTTGCAATCCTTGTTGTTGTTGCTGCTAAAAGAGAGAACAAAAGGAATCCATTAATACAAACAGTAAGAGAAGATTGCAGAACAGATACTTGTTTGGGTCTACGAACATGTTTACAGGACATCAATGTTTCCCCTTAGCCTACATCTTCAACTAATAACAATATAAACCTAAACGATTTATCGCTTCAATTTCCACTAACAACAGAGACAGTTTTTCTACTCCCTTTTATTTAACATATTAAGATCGCTAAGTATAGGTCTAACTCTAATCTAACAAGTGGTTCTATTTAGTATCCTACCTCCACCCCTTCTATCTACCTATCTATCCATCATATATATATATATATATATATATATATATATATATATATATATATATATATATATCTATATATATATATATATATATATATATATATATATATATATATATATATATATATATATATATAAATATATATATATATATATATATATATATATATATATATATATATTGAAAAAAAAATTATATATACATATATATATATATATATATATATATATATATATATATATATATATATATATATATATATGTATATTTTTTTTCTCGAAGTAACTACAAACTAGGCCTTACACATTCAATCCCAAACTTTTGATTGATATAATAATGCACTATCAGTTGTTTTATTTAGGATATGGCAATGATTTTCTTACCCCTGAACTTACCCCTATTATGGCATTTAATTCGGTCATGGTAACTTGTTTCGCGCGGTCTACAGCAGTTGCCACTTGCTGTTGATGCTGGGAAGATCAAAAGAAACCCCGAGTTAGCTCACAATCATTGCAAGACAAGAGTCAATTCTCTTGCTGTCTAAAAGATTGTTAGATATAGAGAGATGAGCCAAGTACCCTGTGCGGTCATTGCTAAGTACTTATATACACTCTCCACGACGAACTTATATATATAAACAGGGGTTTCAAAATACTGAATCTACGAAAGCAAAAGAACCATTATGTTTAATAATCGGGTGTGTTGTAATTTAAAAGACCCAACATTACCAATTTTCGTGAAATCGGGAAACGCATTTTGTAGTTATATTGCACTGAAAAGATGCACTTTTCACAGTGTGCAGTAAGTAACAAGAAAAAAGTGTGTGTAATAAGACGTGTACGGAATTGAAGTGAGTAGATAATTTGTTCAACATAATAATAATAGTTCTTAATTCGTTTCGAGAGAAAACGATGGAGAATCTCGCCAATGAGGGTAATATCGGTTTCTTTCGAATCGGCCATGCAGCAGAGCTAATTAATCGACTCTTCTGTGATTATTCTTTATTTAACGACTTACAAATAGCTGGGTTTATTAGGGTTGAGTGAGTGGGTGATAGGTGAATGCATGTTTATATAAACCCATGCCGTATGCGGTATTTGAACCCATGCCCGATGTGACAATTCAGTTCTTACGCAGTGTTGGCTCGAGTGCGGCTGATCTCTTCTTTCAGACATGCCGGAAGTACAGATTCTTATGTTATATTCCTAATAGTAGTTTGCCGCCTTCCGTAACTCAGTCACTTGAGGCACCGCATTAGAAACTGAAGTCACTGTCGGGCGTGGGTTCGAGTCCCGCATAAGGCATTGGTCTTTGTCATCTTTGTGTGGGTTATCATCACTTTAAAGTTTCATTATGACCTGCTCAAATGTACCCCCGTATAATCAAGCTGTTGGTGGGGTCGTTAAGCAAACAATAATCATCACCACGAAAAAGTCAAAACCCGGCACCTCTACCAAAGTGTTTCGATAAAAAAAATTGTCACTGGGAGAATCTGAAGGAGTATAGAGAGTGGATTTTTGAGCAAAATAGTGAACATTTCGAATATGGAAATCATAAATAGCGAATATATATGGACTAAATGAATAAACCACTTTACTACTGTCTGCACCACAAAAGTGATATAATCACTGAATTTTAATTTATTGCATATATACTGTAATATTTATGATGCTCACTGTTTGTGTTATACGTCTTTAATTGCAACGGTTACATTTCAATGAGAATGAAAATAGTTATGAAAAAATTATTTATAGATAAATCAGCATGCAATAGTTGCTAGGGAGCAGGGGCGGATTGGCCATAAGGGCAACCGGGCAAATGCCCGGTGGGCCGGTCGGTCTGGACGTAATTTGGGCCGCTTATAATTTCTTGAGAACTTGAAAATAATTTTAATTCCTAAAAATTACAAAAACTTTAATACAACTAGCAGGCCTAATATATAATAATTGAAGTTATTGTTTTTTTCGCCGTCATTGATGAAATTATGATTATTTTTAATACGGCTAAAGACACAAAGGCCGCTTAGTAGCCAGTAGGTTTAATTCAAATAGAGGAGGTTAGATGAATTATTCTTTGTATTTGGGCCGCATTATTCGTGGTATTTATCAGGCCGGCCGCCTGTTGTCTGTTGGTAGGCCGCCTTGTGCGGCGGCCTTTTTAACGGAATGATTTACTTGGGAAAAAGTGGCAAAATTGCAATTTTACAAAGTACTAAGGCCACGTTGACAAAAATATTGATAAAAAAATTACACAGAATCGTTGCTCCAAGTAGACGAGTGGGTCGCGGGCCACCGGCCGGATTCGTTCGGGATGGTTCGGCGAATAACGTTGCTATGCAGAGTCATATGGCAGAAATAACAAGTAGCCGCAAATAATTTTGTGTCATGGGCAAATGCGAAACTTGGTGATGTTAGCGATGATTCGGAATTGGAGTACGAAACAGTGGTTGTCGACAACGTTTTACCCAATATTCGAGTTCGACGGCGGCGAGCTGATTGTAACGAACGCACACCCGACGATCTTATCCTTGAGGCAAAGAAAAGGTATGAAATTGAAGTCCACAACGTTATATTATATGAAGTGGTTGAGAGTATGCAGTCAAGGTTCCAAAAAAATGGTGCTTTGTACGCTGACTTTGCCTGTCTGGACCCTAAAAATTTTGAAGACATGACCAATAATTGTCCTAAAAACTCGTTAGAAAAACTAAGTGGTATCTTAGTTAAATTCGACAAAACAGCTACACCCACCAATCTTTAAAACGAGCTTCAAAACTTGGCGATAAACTGGAAAAATGTAAAATCAACAGTGCCCGAAACATATGCTTCTGCAGTGAGTTCTGCTAATAATGACGATGAATTCGACGACGAAAACGATGAAGACGGGATTATTGACAGCAATCGCAATCAGCTGCAAATCGCTCGTGCAGATCGTGTAAAAATTGTGCCCAGTGCGTTTTCCAACTTTTTGAGTGGTATAATTTATTTAGTGAAGCTTATAAGACCATTTTCCTGGCATAAACTGTTATTCTCACTGTCTTCGATACAAGTAGCATGTGAAAGAAGCTTCTCAACTCTCAAATTTGTAAAAAAAAAACGACTTTGCAGCACCCTTACACAAGAACATCTTGAAGCTTTTATGTTAATGGCCAGCGAAAAATCAATATTAACACATTTGGACAATGACAACATTATTGACTGCAGGATCGCTGCGAAAAGTAGTTTGTTAAGAAATAAGTTACTTTTATAACTGTGTAAACGTAGGCTACAAACCAGATATAACTTATATTGCATCTTAGATGAAGGTGATTCGGTCAGTTACACTTTATTATGAAAATAATGTTCAGAAAGTGAATTCACTATAAAACCAAGGACTTTTAATAGCAATTACTATTAAAAGTCCATGATAAAACGTTTCTAATTTTTTGGTCGAGGGGGGGCGCAATATCAACAAAAAGGCCGATGCAATGTGGGCCGCTTTTGTGCATTTGCCCGGGCTGCTTTTTTTTCCCAATCCGCCCCTGCTAGGGAGTGAAACATATTGAAGACCACAAATTGGGAGATCCGAAAACTCGCTATGACCATTACAAAACTGCATAGACAACAATTTCATTTATCCGAATCGGTACATCAAATGACGATTGTAGACCGTCGCCCCCTCCCCCAAACAGCTATACCTGAGTGAAAATGCATACTAACGAGTTCAACCACGGAATATCTAAAAACTACTACGCAGAAATAGAAGCAGTTGCATACGAATTACCTCTTGGGCTAGGAAAGGGAGCACCTGGGCGATAATGGCATTCAGTCTTTTAGCAATTTCCGTCTGAAACAAACAAAACACAACACATACAGACACATTATAGAGAGAAGACAAGTTCGTCACGATCAATACTTCATACCTTCAGGGTTCAATCACCGGTTCTCGATTGCATATGAACAGAACAATATTGGCGAAAACTATAGAATGAAGCATCAACACGCGCATCATGAATCTTGTCGCGTTAGAGAAATAATAGCGGTTCGAACTCGAGGAGGTACAAATATATTTATATACACACACATATATATATATATATATATATATATATATATATATATATATATATATATATATATATATATATATATATATATATATATATATATATATACTCATTAATGAAATTGAACGATACCCTTCTCGTTAGCTCAGATGGTAAGATCAGTTCGTATTAGCAAACGACCCGGGGTTCAACTCCCCGACGAGATGGTATTTTCAGTAATAGTAATATCCATCCTATTATATATATATATATATATATATATATATATATATATATATATATATATATATATATATATATATATATATATATATATATATATATATATATAGACATATTATAAAGACTACACGTATACGGTATATTGGATATCAATAACAGTATGGTCACCCTCCATTCACTGCGGGATAAAGATGGGGCTATACAAACAGAAAGAGAAGAAGAGAGAATGAGGGATAGATGGAGAATAGGATCGAGAAGGGAATACGTATACAACAGTGGAGGAGGAATGCGGCAGAAAGACAGAGAGCGACGAAAAGAGACAGAGAGAAAGAGCAAAGTGTTATGTTTCAGGTTAAAACTGTTTACCCCATCCTTACCCCGTCACCCCATTCAGACAACTAGCGAGCTTGCTTTAAAATCGTACTGCATAAGCGTATTATGTCGAAGACATGCTGCTATGAATTGAGGTATTGATACGCATCCAATTAATCTACAAAGGAGAAGAAAATCATGTAGACCTATACTTAACAGTTGTATTTGATTTTTTATTATTATATCAACGTGCGACATAAAATGTATGCACTGTGTTATGTGCACTGTGTTAGGAGACGACAATTATTTACACAATAATAAGTTGTTAATAAATTGTAGGAATTGAAATGAAGTTTGAGAATGGCCCGAGAAGAGTTGTAAGATAATTAAATGTATTTGATTTGTGTTGTCGCTTAAACAGTTACAAACCCCTTTGTTAGATGAGCGATAGCGAAGACCTCCATCATACTTTGAGGATGCTTAAAGTCTGTAGGATTCTTTTTGTTTGATCGCTTGTTTGTTTGTTTGATTGTACGTTGATTGATAGGTTGCAGGGCTTGACTGATCAACATGATACTTCTGAACACTCTCAGTCAGACTTATCCAACTCGTAACTGTACAGTTTTTGGTTCAAATCGGTTGAGGCCACTTTCGAGAAAAACCATCACGAAATTTCGAAAAACCTCACCACATCAGGCCGAGCGTGAAAATATAGAATAAAATCTCTTGAAAAAAATTAAAATGTTACTCAACGTAAACACATAAATGATACACATTATTACAAATATTGATTGAAATCGGATAAGCTGTTTTTAAGAAAATGATTCATCAAATGTTTTTTTTTTTCATAAAATAGTTAGAACTGATAGCTCAAAACGGAACCATTACACCGTGATTCGGTATACCTGATAGTTTTCCCGTCATGGTGTGTAGAGTACATTTCATACAAATCAAGGTGTGCAGGTTTTGGAGTACATTCCATCATGTCTCGCTCATCATAAAGCACATATATGCTGCGTTTACCTACAGTTTTAGAAAAAATCAACACCGCCGTTTTTTCTACCTCTAAAATGGGTTTTGGCTTTAAAAAATCCACCACACACAATCGTACACAGCTGGATTTTACAAAAATATAATACCACAAATGGTTTTGGTCACGGGTTAGGGGACAGTTTAATATTACAAGGCACGTAAATAAAGGGTAGGTTGAATCGAGGTCTGGTTATAGATTGACGAGGAGGAAATTCTCATACCCAAGGTCATTGACCCAAGGTGCTACTCTGAGTTCTGATCGTTTCGTGATGGACTCTGTTGCTATTTTGACCACCTCCTATATTGGCTCCTGGTGAGTCTATATGGTGATATTTTTTCCAGCACATCGTTGATTCAAAACAGTCCATGTTCAGCCGATAAAAACTAGATTCGTTGGATTTTATTGGGTTACAAAAAAAAATTAAAGGACATCATAATCCTGTAATTGGATTTCAATCAATGATAACAATATTTATTTTCCTAATTTTAGAGAAAACTAGAAATCACCATCTCAATTTTAGAAATTGAAACTAGTTTTTTGTCCTCCCAAGACCACGAGTCACGAAGTATTACCATTTAGTAATACCAATAGTAAACATTAAGTAGGCCTAATACCAATTCGAACATCCACTCACATAACACTAGAACAAAGAAACCGGCACAGGTAGCTGAGTGGTTAGCTCACTTGCTTCATGTGACCCGAAAGGTGAAGGGACATATCGGACCCGGTTCGATCCCCGCCACCGTCCATCTTAACAGGGGTTTTTCGTGGTTTCCCTCTGTAGTCTAGGCTAATGCCGGGATGGTTCCCACAATATAGGCCACGACCGCTTCCTTCCCACTACCCATAAAAACCTTCATCTCATCATCCCATCATCTCATAAATCATTCATCCGACGCCAATAGATCTTAGTAATCATTACAGTGCGTCGTTAAAACCAAATATAAAAATAAAAAAAAATATATAACAAAGAATAATATTCATGTACCAATAGGCAGTTTGAAACATTTAGAAGAGGCTCCAAGTAGTCTATGGCAGCTATCAGATTATTTAATAGATTACCCTCCAAGATTAAAGAACTTGAAGGTTCGTCACAATTTCTAGGTGAACTGAATAGGTACCTGAGAGAAAATGTATTCTATGAAATAGAGGAATACTCCAGTATACGAAACTGAAGTTATTGTTATTTTACTGTCATTGTTATTGTTATTGTTATGTTCAAACATTGTACTATGTAAAGAACTAATAAAATGAAATGAAATACAATACAATAGTCTTTATTTTTGTTAAAAACAACAAAAAATGGCGATATTCAGATATTTAGTACATCTGCTCTTCCAAATAACCAACTTATTTATATATGCCTACCAACTTGTTAATGAGATATTACCGATTCTGTATGAAAACAAACAGAATCGAGTACTGTCCATGTCACGAATTAGAAAAAGGTCGTGTCCTGTATGACAAATCGATTGACTATAAATTCTGAAATTGAAATGATTGTAAATTCAGGGAAATGAATATCGCCATTATTTGGTAATATCTAGTTGCAGGGTTGTGAAGGCCTCCAATTGGTTTTACCAGTTATCAATCCAGTTTCATAATAGACCAAATGGTTTTACCAAATGCAATTATTGAATATCAATTTGGAATTTCAGTTCACTTCACGATTTGGCATAATATTGTCATAGAAAAAAACAAAATGAATACTATCGCCTACGTTTACGTCTTCGTTATCTACACAAACGATAAGAATCACTGAAAGTTCCGAAAGCGATCATGCAGTATTGTAGATTAAACTGATACTATAAGAAGGCGGTAACAATTTATAGATGTAAATAATCAGACAACAAATGGTTGTAAATTACGAATCGAGTGAAAAAACTTTGTGTGTAATCAAAAAAAAATTCAACTAGGTAATTTACTCAATAAAGATCATCAAAGATAGAAAAAAATAAACATTGGGATGGGTCGTACATTTACTTGCCAACCCCGCATGAAGATTTCACAAATCAGGTTAAAGTTCAATCACAAATAATATTACTATACACATTTATGATACACATTACAATGAAACTGTATTCATCCAAGTCAAGATTTGTGAAATTTGAGAGCAAAATTCGTTTAACCTGATTTAAATTATTTATTTTTATCAACAAAATATAAAAAATAAATCGGGTCTATGGAATTTGTTCTCAAATTTCACGAATCTTGACTTGGATGAATATACAGTTGAATTATAAATGTGTTTAATTCTACTTTTAATTGAGCTTCTATTACAAAAATAAAATTATGGATGTTGGGCATTTATATTTTATGTTTTGGTTTTCAAAATTTAATCAAATTGCTATTGTTAATTGTACGACTATATATTACTGACTGCAGCTATATACGAACACATGCTATTACGGTGCTTTCACTCTACTCTCACATCTGTATACAGTGTATTCACACTGTATAAAAACAATAATGAAGACATGAATAAAGAACATGCGCAAGGGTTGAATGAAAGATTCGTCCACCCCCAGCAGTAAGTAATTGTGCAGTAAGTCATGTGTTAAGTCGAAGGGGTGTGAGAGACCTAGTAGGGGGTGGTTTGTGTGGACTTTTCACCCCCCCCCCCCCCTCCCAACCCACCTCGCAGATTAGGTGTAGGAGTGAAAAAATCGATGCCACCTCCCCGAGCGACCGGAAGAGAATCGTGACAGTAGTGGCGCTTCTGAAAACGTCGCTCGATGCGTGGTGGACAATCAGCGCTCACAATTACCCCCCCCCCCCCCTCACCCCCACCCACCCACATACCACGTGGTTGAAATGTGAGCAATAAATTAGCACCTTTTCTAATGATGTCGCGTGGGGAACATGACACCGGAAATGGGTCAAATCGAGATTTGGGCGTATTGGAATGGTAAGATGTATAACGATCAATTTTAAATCATTACATCAAATAATAGGAAATGAGATGAGTGGGAATTAGTAACTGGAAAATGTGTCATATAAACTGGAGAATAGTACATTATACTGGAAGTTGATTTTTTTCGCTGCGCTCTTCTATCGCAGAATGTATTAAATTCTGTCGCATCATATTTCGGTCTGCTATATACGGAGATCGAGGAGACCTTACAAAACAAAACTATAGATACACGTTCAACCGACAGTAACAAGCAATTGGCCACTCAAGTTGGCGGGTTTGCTCAATATAGTTTTGTAAAAGTAGTGAAATTGCTTCATGCCACTCAGGAGGTTTTCTTAAATACTGTCGATTCTTAAGCAATCACGTTAGGTTGTACCATATACTATGCAGTTGGATAGCATGGTGAACTAAAAATAGTTGTAAAAAATATCTGGTTTTCATATCAATCTTATTTTTTTTCAAGTATTTTGAACATGATAATTGAGAATAATATTTCAACCTGAACGAATAACATGAAAAATTTTTTTTATTGATTTAAAAATAATTTGATGTAATTATTAATTTCGTATCTTGCACTGCTATAATATGTTATGATCATTTATATCCGTAAAATCCCCCTGGCATGAACTTATATTCCCTCAGAGTGAGAAAGATGACTCAAATGCATATTACAATATGATAGGCCTATATTACTTGGAACTAGATTGTAAGAAAAGTATGACACATAAATTACCTGTTTGTGCATCTCTACGTTGAGGCCATACGACATTTCATAATACTGAAACAAATGAAAGATGCAATCAGTACAGTTCAATCACAGATCGTGACAATAATCGGCAATAAATTCACTAGAATCGGCTGTACGACTTCTGATACAGAACAAAGCAAACAAATAAAATACAGCGAGAAAATTCCAATATTTTAGAACTGCATCATTTATTCGATTTTACACCACATAAAATATACGTAAGCCCTACATATACCCACACATATGCACCAGTACTGCACAACAAATTAGATAACGTGAGAGAATCGCAATCTTACAGATCTGCATTATTTATCTTCAATTTGGCTTGCGCACACACATGCAATATAACAGTATACATATATAATTCAAGAAGAATCCCTGAAGATGGCAGGTTACATGACTCACATCCTACAGAAACGTAGGTAAAGAAGATAAGGTCCCAAATGGGACAGCAATTTTCTTCCAAACTAGCAAATGCGGTGTCTATTCAAGACTGTTATACTTCTCTGATGTTCTACGACCTTGATTTCTATACTGCGACAGACAATTCTTTCATGCGGTCGATCTCACTACATAGACCAAAGATCTCACCAACATGCATTATCTGAACTAAAACTTCTTTATCAGATCAGCGGGACATATTTGGGTGTCATTTGTTGATCACTAACACAAATGCAGAGAAAGAGATTGTGTCAAAATAATTGACGATCTCCGCCTTCCCCTCCCCCCAATTCAGTCGCTAAGCACGCGAGAGTTCATGGTTTTCGAGAGTCGACAAAATAAATGGAAAATATCGATTTTCAATCGATTACACCAATTCGATCTTGATTATTCAGGATTGATGTTAATGAGAGAAAACTACCAAATAACCCAGCGGTCGATGAGGTGGCTAAAGAACATAACAAACTTGAAACTAGATTTTCATTTCCCTAATTTCAGAGAAAACTATAGAAAAAATCATCTCAATTTCAGAAATTATAATTAATCTTCTTGTCCTCCAGAGGCCAAGAGTCATGACGTAGGCATTACGGATCCTGTATAGGAACTCGAACAGAATCGAGTAATGTCTACGTCACGACTCAGAAAAGGGAGTGGCTGTTGTGGACAAATATATTAATTACAATTTCTGAATTTGAGATGATGATTTCTAGTTTTCTTCAAAATTAGGTAAATGACTATCGTCATTATTCGTCAAAATCTAGTTTTAGGGTTGTGACGTCTTTTAAGCAAATATTTATAAAACTTTATTGGTCCCTGACTCCAAAGTGTACAGGATATCAATCAATATAAAATACATGAGAAAATACAATGAAACAAAATTGAATAACTGACTATTGAAATGAAATAAAATTAAGAGAATTAACGATAACATGGACAAATTATGACACTGATGATAATTGTATAAGAGTACAATGAATGTAAACGTTGATGGATGATGGAAATTATTTAGATGATTTCTGAATATTCGAATGGAATCCTTCGGGGCTGATATTCCAATCTTATATTTTAAAGAATTATATCTATCAAAAAAACATTCACAAAAATCACTGAAAACACTACGAAATGGTTATAATAATAATATAACAATAATCTTCTACAAAACTCACCATAACGTAATGTCGCTGCATTTCAGTCTTCTCATTGGCAAGTTTTTCACATTCGAGTTTTAACCTGGAAAACGAAAGAAAATAACAATGATTTCTTCACTGAAAACATACAATAATTCACAATCACGGGTCGCTCGTTTCTCGTTCGCCAGAAATAACGCATCGCAGTTGGAAATATACGTTCAATTATTGAAGTACAATGAAAAGTGGGATTATTGAATCGCTACCCCACGGAAAGTGTACCAAACTGAGACTCTTCCCCTGGTATTCATATATTTGAAAACAATTAATAAAACTGTACTCCTAGGAAAATGGAAATACGTCCAAAGTGAAACTGTACCCCACGGAATCAAATCGCAGGTGTTCATCTAGTCGCTTCATCGAAATAATTGGAACATAGGTGGAATGTAGCGATAGATAGATCGCTGAAGAGCGTATACAGGAATAAAGTCGGCTCGGTTGTGTGACATGGGTTTGGGGGTACAACCTTACCTGAACAATAACCACATTTACAACCAACCATTCATAAGTACCCCTAAGCCCATGTTAAACGACCGAGTCGACTTTATTCCGGTATACGCTCTTCAGCGCTCCCCGGTAGAGGTCAGCGACTTTATTATTAAGTTAGGTTAAGTATGTCAGGTCAGTTCAGTCACTATAATTCACCATAACTACAATTAGTATGTATACTATAACATACACTAGTGACAGTCACCATATATTTTATTGAATATTAATTATTAGGATCAAAAGCTGTTGCAAGTGGTCGCATTATAAACATGCTTCAGGTCGCTTCAAATAAATATAAACAGGCAGCAGGGGCCCTATTCCTGAAAGATGTCACTTTTGTGACTCATGTCACTTTTCTTCTCATCTCACTTCTATCCCTACACTAAAATCTGGATAAAGTGACTCACATTAGTAAATCGGGAATAGCAATCGGCCATTTTAGTTAGATGAACCGAAAAGTGACCCAAGTCACTAAGTGACATCTCTCAGGAATAAGGGCCCAGGCAGGGTTTATAAATGTTCCAAGTAATCCAAGGTCTATAGATGTAAAGAACATATTAGACAAAGTTTACATTTCATTCTAGATTTCCATACTTCTAAGCTCATCTCACAACGCATATACGTACTGCGTTTTTCTAATGTAATTATAATTTTATGTAGAACATAAAATAGTGTCGTCAGTTAAAAATACATTTTTGGTTCGATAATCGAACACATCGACGTGCCTTACGTTTGGCGTTTCTTCATTGTCTTTCCAATATTTTAGACTCAATAAAATGGAGGCGGATGGATCAGTCCCAATATGCGTGCTGAACCATCATTTAAACCGTTTCCGTCATGGCCAAATATCATAATTTTATCGTGATTTTTTTCCCAGTCAAGTTGAGATGGTTCTTAATTGAATGTCACGACTGCTTCCTTCCCACTGTCCAAAACACCCAATAGGATATTCTTCTATTACATCTTTTACATCATCTCGTTTATTGAATCTATTATTATTATTATCATTATTATTATTATATTTTTTAAATATATTGGGTTTTATAACGACGCACTATAATGATAACTAAGATTTATTGGCGTCGAATGGATGATTGATGAGATGATGGGATGATGAGATGAAAGTTTCTTAGGTATTGGGACTTCAGGATAGTGATCTATAATATATTGTTTTGAGAAATTATTTTCCCCTATCAATAGCTCATTTGGGGTTGCGAAAGAGCGGATGATGCATGACCGATGTTTACAAAAAACTCATGCCTATAATGATAGACTCGAACACACACCCGCATTGATGGTAATTTCTGAAGCACAGCCTCAGCAGACTGAACTACGGGCAGCGGCATATGTGTATTGGAAATTGAAACTTTGACTGTTCTCAATAATTCACAATATAATTATTCGGTTCACTTGAAACTAGAGAAAACGCCAAGAGTTATGAGAATTAGAAGAAGCTATTCAACTTGAAAACTTTTGAATATTGAATAATATTTATTATGAAAAGAAAATATTGTTCTGCTTCATTTACTTTGATATCATTCATAGACTCAATTGCTGATAATGCTTTTCGTACTAAATTTAAAGAAATCGTAATTTGTACATAATTTTTGGGGGGTGTATTTTAAAATTTTCGATACAAATCACTCGACCAACTGTTATAGGTGTATACTAAAAAGGGTATACGATGAGACACCGAAATACTGACCATCGAACTAATATATTTCAGATACAGTTTAAAATAATGACTTCAAGTGGGCCTAGTTTTTCATTTACTAAATAAAAACTGGGAGGACGAATGGAAATGCAAATCTCTTACATATCAACTTTGTATTAACGGCTGAACCGAGGAAAATAAGAAATTAATAGTATATCGTTGTTATCAATAGATGAACAATTTCAATGGTTGGTGACCTGGTAAGAGGTCACACATATTTTTAAAAAACGTTACCTAGGCCTACATACCAAACAGGGGTACCGCTCTTGTGCACCACAGTATTGTGAACCCCGATATTCTAGACCACAAGAAGAAGATAAAGTGGACCCCAGCATTGTGGCCCACTCGATTAAACCCGAAAATTGTACAAATACTTCGATTTTTTGGCCCCCAATATAGTGGCCCAATAAACTAGAACACGGTGGTCCAGTATATCTTTTAGAACGACCGAATTGGTATTGTGGACCCCAATAAACTGATACACAAAGATCTGTGATTGTTAACCTCAATAAACTGGACCCCGATATTGTGGCCCACAAAAGTGTATCCAAATGTATATAGTGTATATTTGTATATTTGTATAGTGCATATATATATATTTGTATGTATATAAATGTATAAGTGTATCCAAATGTCGTGTGGATATAGTGGACCACAAACTAGATATTCTGTACCCCAAAGCTTGTTAGACATACTGTACCCCGATATTCTGGCCCCCACAACTAGAACACGGGGGTCCAGAATATCTTTTCCAACGACTGAATTGGTATTGTGGACTCCAAACCGAGCTAAACGCACTCGCAACGCACCAGCTTAGCTCGGTTTGGGGGCCAGTATATCGGGGTGCAGTTTTCGCTCAGACAATGCAGATTTCTTTGTGTATCACTTTATTGGGGTCCACAATACCAATTCAGTGGTTGGAGAAGATATTCTGGACCCCCGTGTTCTAGTTTTGTGGGTCACTATATTGGGGGCCAGAATATCGGAGTGCAGTATGTCTAACAAGCTTTAGGGTACAGAATATCTAGTTTGTGGTGCACTATATTCATACGACATCTGATACACTTTTGTGGGCCAAAATGTCGGGGTCCAGTTTATCGAGATTACCAATAACAGATCTTTGTGTATCAGTTTATTGGGGTCCACAATACCAATTCAGTCGTTCTAAAAGATATACTGGACCCCCGTGTTCTAGTTTTGTGGGCCACTATATTGGGGGCCAGAATATCGGAGTGCATGTCTAACAAGCTTTGGGGTACAGAATATCTAGTTTGTGGTCCACTACATCCATACGACATCTGGATACACTTTTGTGGGCCACAATATCGGGGTCCAGTCTACGGGCTCCCCCAAACAGGCTATAGGTCCCTATAAGCTAGGCTATAGGTATAGCCATGAGGCTACGAAACGTAACCTCCGCAACACGTTCATTTCGTTTTCAACATGCATATATTGATCAAGCAGAAGACAACATATCGACATCCATCAAGTTTGAGTTTGAAGAAACACGGGGTATCTTCAATATGATCGATATTCGATAGAATTATGATCAATCATTTATCAATAATAATATATCAATAGATATTCAATCGTTGGGGTGGTGAGATCGCCCTTTTGGTGCCCCGTCCAAACGATCCCATCTTTCATCCATAGCCTTAATTGGGAAACAATGATTTTGTATCAAGTTTCGAAGTTTCGATTAGAAAAAAAAATCAATCGTTATTCTCAGAAATTCCAGTGTATAAGTGTAAGTGTGTATATATATTATAAATTTATATTATATTATATAAACATATTGTTAACGCCGGTCTTTTGAGACCAGCTAGCTCGTTTTCCCTAGTTTGTCATTTGAACATGAAATCATTCGTTTGCGTCATGGAATGTTGTTTATACATGCAAGCAGTCGTCCTTCCTTCTCATTGCTGGTTGGCTGGTGGGTTGTCACGCCATGTGTGCGTCCAATCACAGCTCGCCATTCTCGCGTTGCCTGACTAAGCTAGGCCTCGCAGCTCAGTTCTCTGCTATACTCGATTGAGACCGGACGTCTCGAAACGGCTCTCGTCGAGTATTCAGTTCTCTGCTATACTCGATTGAGACCGGACGTCTCGAAACGGCTCTCGTCGAGTATTCAGTTCTATCCCATACTCGATCCAGACCGGACGTCTCAAAACGGCTCTCGTCGAGTATCCAGTTCAGTTATCTTCTACATTTCCTTGAGGTCGGACGTACTTTTAGTCGCTCGTCAAGTGGGTGAATTCGCTCATTTTCTCGACCAGCTCTTGTTGTGTGAGCATCTCCCGTCCTTCTCTACTTTGTTAGAGTTCGGACGTACTGTACATTATTTCGCATGTACGCAGTTGTTTCTTTTCTATTTTTCGTTCTTCTTGAGTCGTTAATAGGACCTCTTTCCATACTTTCTTGTTTCTAATTCTTCACATTTGTTTTGGTCTTTATCATTTACGAAGTTGGTTGTTTTGTTTTCTCTCAAGCTTTTGTTTCTTGTTTATTCGAATGGTGTGCGGGGACACCACTCAGGTTTGATCTATTTTGTTTCGCTTTCTATTTATTCTTTGATTTGGTCAATAACAACGTCAAGTCGACGTAGACCAAATACGTATCGTTTTGGGGTGAGGCATAATCCGAGTTTGGATTATGCTCGCCTGATTATTAATGCCAAGTCGGCATCCGAATACAGTCCACTGGTCTCTCATCGCCATCTTTAAGATCGGCGGTAACATTTTGGTCCCTGTGAGCCAAAGATTATTTTTGGTTCCAATTTCTCGTCATTCGTGAGGCGGAATCCATCTCCGGATTCTTATTTCGTTCTCTTGTTGGAATCCATTTGTGAATTCCATTCTTTTCACCACGCGGAGTCCATCTCCGGATTCCAATTGCTTTTACTTGTTGGAATCCATTTGTGGATTCCTTTCTTTGCACCACGCGGAGTCCACCTCCGGATTCCACAGTCATTTGTGTCAGCACCCGCGATCAGGCATCGCATGGGTGACTTCTTTGTCCTCCGCACTGAATCGGCTTCCACATAATTGGGTTTCCACGGTGCAATAATTTATTCTGTTTGTTTGCGAGTTATTATCAACAATTGATTCAACTTGTTTTATAGACATTCAATTCTTGAATTTTGCATTGTTCTTTTTCTGTGCATTTCGGCCGTATTTCTCCGTGATATTTCATATCATTAGTTTTTGGTCCTTGTTCTTGTTTCGTGTTTTTGCAATCTGTGGTTATTCATTCGCTACAATGGCGTCTAAAATCTCGAAACAACAAGCAGTGCTCACGGCAAAGCGAGAGCGGATATTCGCTTCATTACAACGCTCCTACGATGCTTTCAAAACGCTTGATAGTGCCAAAGCTCCGTTGTACAAACCTCGCTACGACAAACTTGACGTTTTGGAAGCCAACTTTGAGGAAGTTCAGAGAGAAATAATATCTTTGAACGCTCAGCTTGACGAAGGCGACGATGCCTTACCGGTCGACGCTGTTGAAGCCAGCTTCGAGGAAATGTTGTACGCGACTCGTGGGCTGTATCTCGCCGCCGTTGCCGCGACGACGCCTACTCCGCCTCCGCCGCCAAATCAAAATGGTTTTCAAGCCATCTCATTGCCGACAATTGCGTTGCCGGCATTCTCTGGTGATATTACTCGATGGACGGAATACTATTCGCTATTTAAATCTCTCGTCGACGAGAACAACGACCTGAATCAAGTTCAGAAATTCCACTATTTGAGGACTACCCTCAAAGACAACGCCTTGTCTGTCGTCTCCGGGTTTCCGATTACGGAAGCCAATTATTCTGTGGCATTGGATGCTCTTGTCAGTCGGTATCATAACCCTCGGTTGTTAGCCACCACGTATGTTCAACAGGTTTTAGAATTTACGCCTCTCAAAACCAATTCACATTCTGGGCTGCAATCATTTCTGAAAGTTCACAAAACTTCGATTGAAGCGTTGAAAGCTCTGAATATCGAAGATTTGTCAGATTTTCTGCTTTTCACGTTAGCACTGACAAATCTCGACACATCAACGCGCAAGGCTTTCGAACAGAAACATTCTTCGCACAGCACTCCTAGCTACGCGTCGTTGATCAAATTCATTGAAGAGCAGTCCAGGACGATGGAATTGTGTGGTCTCGACAAACAAGCAGCTAGCTCTTCAAAAGCTATTCCTCCTTCCACAAAGCGAATCAATTCGTTGTTAGTTGCGAATCCTCCGCCCGTCAGCTTTAAATCTCGCGAGCAGAGCAAATCAGCAAGCTCGACCACGAAACAATCTTCGTGTCCAGTCTGCAAAGGGGAGCATACTCTATACTCGTGTTCCGTATTTCGGCAACAGTCCGTTGACGACAAATACAACACGTTACGTCGCCTACAACGCTGCTTCAACTGCATGGGCGCTCACCTCAGACCGCAATGCACCTCTAAGAGTGTTTGCGGTACTTGTCACAGTAACAAACATCATTCGCTGTTACACACCGCACGAATCAACCCCTTGACTCGTGACACAATAGCAACCGAAGTCTCTTCTCATCCGGAGACCACCTCGCCTCATCCTCAAACTCTCGCTTGTCAAGTCAAGACAAGCAAGCCAGTGCTACCCACAGCTCTGTTGGGCACTGTTCGCGCCTTGATCCGCGACTCTCACGGTCAACTGCAACCTATCCGTGCGGTTATCGACTGTGGTTCACAAATCTCTGTTCTCACTCACTCGTTCCTTCAGAAGCTAGGATTGAAAATCAATCCTTGTCATTCCGAACTCTCTGGTATTGGTCACGTTAGTGCTCGGGTAACCGGGACTGTTCAATGCAGCATCGCTTCCCGGTTCACCCCTGCAACCTCTCTCAGCGTACAAGCCTACGTTATGCCTGCGATAGCGAGTCAACTTCCAACCACCACCGTTCCGCTTGAGGTGTTTGAACGTTATCGCTGTCTCTCTCTTGCCGACGACCGCTTTCATGTGCCCGATCAGATCGACTTTTTGATCGGCGCCGATTTATACCCTGATATTCTTGAAAAATCAGGTGATATTGTGATGAGTGGCAGTCCATCTGCCATAAACACGGTCTTCGGCTGGGTGGTTTTGGGTCCTATTCGGTGTTTGGATGCCGAGTTCCAGCCTCCGCTCTCTCTGCTTGCTTGCACTGGTTCTCCATTGGATCGTACTCTTCGATTGTTTTGGGAATCGGAAGAAGTTTCACGTCCTCTTCAAGTTGATCCGGACGATGAACTTTGTGAGGAGCATTTTCTATCTACGCACTCACGGAACCCTTCCGGACGCTATTCGGTAGCACTCCCTTTCAAGAACACATCCTCTCCTCTCGGATATAATCGTGAGGCCGCCCTCCAGAATTATTTGAGTCTGGAGCGGCGACTGAAACGCAATCCTCAGCATGATGCTGCGTATCAAGCATTCATGCAAGACTATATTCAATCGAACCACATGCAACTTGCAAGCACCTCTTCGAACTACGTGATTCCGCATCATTGTGTGCACAAGATTACCAGCTCCAGCACGAAGCTGAGAGTGGTATTTAACGCCTCTTCTCCAGATGAGAGAGGCGCCTCTTTGAATCAGCTGTTACTCAGTGGTCCCAAGCTTCAGAGCGAACTCCCGGGCGTTTTAACCCGATTTCGTTCTCATCCCATCGCAATTTGTGCTGACATTCGTCAGATGTATCGTCAGATTCTGGTCCAACCATCTGACCGCAAATATCAGCACATATTTTGGCGACCCAATGCAGACTCTCCAGTAAAAGAATATGAGCTCAACACGGTCACGTATGGGCTCGTACCGTCAGCTTTTCTTGCTCAACGAGTGCTGAAGCAGCTCGTGCACGACGAAGGGGCTCCTTTCCCCAATGCTTCGCGTGCTTTGATATCTCACATCTACGTGGATGACATCGTGTCTGGCGCAGCAGACGTCGCTCAAGCTCGCATTCTTCAATCGGAATTACAGGCTATTCTAGCTAGTGGAGGTTTCGAACTCCGAAAGTGGGCCAGTAACCTCCCGGAAGCATTGAGTGCACTTCCGGAGGATCATCTAGAGACTCCAGTCGTGTTTTCGGATGACGATCAGGGCATCAAGATCCTTGGTCTGTTCTGGGATCCCCGATCGGATGATTTCTCATTCCACACCTTACCTTTCGAAGGCGTGGTAACGAAGCGCACGGTCTTGTCGTACATTGCGCGCATTTTTGATCCTTTGGGATTCCTCACCCCGCTCGTATGCTGGATGAAGACTTTTCTTCAGCAACTTTGGTTATCGCGGGTGCAGTGGGACGACGTTTTACCACCGCTTCTTGCTCAAAGGTGGTTGGACGCGGTAGCCGAGATCTGTCTTCTCTCGAACTTCCGAGTTCCACGCGCATTTCCTGCTTCACAAGGCATACATCGACTTGTAGGCTTTAGTGATGCCTCCGAGAAGGCCTACGCTGCGATACTTTACCTTCACACAACGAATCATGCAACTTCGCATATTAGTTTGTTGCGAGCAAGGAGTAAAGTTTCCCCGGTCAAACCCTTGACCATCCCTAAGCTTGAACTCTCTGCTGCTTTGCTTCTAACGCTTGTGCTGAAAGATACTCTTCCCTCACTCAGCACTCTTGTCGTGGAGTCAGTAACCCTCTACACTGATTCGACTATTGTGCTCGCGTGGCTTGCCACCCCTCCACATCGACTGAAGACATTCGTCGCCAACCGAGTAGTGGAGATACTCGACAGCTCCACTCCTACCAATTGGGCACAAGTGGATTCCGAAGAAAATCCCGCTGACTGCGCTTCTCGTGGAATACTGCCTTCTCAGCTCATGGAATACCCGTTGTACCTCTCGGGTCCTTCTTTTCTCAGGAGTCCCCATGCTCTGTGGCCTATCTCTGTGCCTTCCACTGATTTATTGTCTGAATTGCCAGACATTAAGCCTTCCATGGTCACTTTGGCCACAACGGTCAAAGTAGATCCTCTCCTGGTGAATTTTCGAAAGTTTTCCACACTTCTCAAAGCACAACGGGTCTTTGGGTATGTAGTTCGATTTGCCCGTCTCTTATTGGCGAAACGATCCAAGATTCGCCCTCCTACGGGTTCTTTAAAACCTGTGGAGCTGCAAGACGCTCTTGAACTGATCATAAGAGTCACTCAAAACCACTTTTATGCAACCGAGATCAGCCAACTTGCCAAACAGGGACAGGTTTTATCCCGGATCGCTTCGCTGAAACCTTTTCTCGAACCCTCGGGCTTACTCAAGGTGGGCGGAAGATTGCGTCACTCTTCTCTTCCTGAAGAGGCTCGGTACCCAATCCTACTCCCCAAAGAAGCTCACCTCGCATCTCTCATTTGCGATGCCTTCCACCGAACATCGCTACATTCCGGCCCGAGAACGGTACAGGCGCTGATACAGCAGCGTTACTGGATCGTTTCTCTGCGCGGTTTGTTGCGACAGCGTATACACCAGTGCATTACTTGCCACAAGTTTCGCTCCAAGCCTATGCAGCCTCCAATGGCAGATTTGCCTCCATTTGTGTATTCTTTCTGTTCAAAGCACGCATTGGTGCTTTGCTCATTTCTTCATGTTTACTTTCTTGTTGTTCTCTCTCTCTCTCTTTTTTCATTTTTTTTGAAAAGTCAGCGACCATTGAATAAAATGGTTGCGTTTTCTCCTCAATGAATCGCTCGGATCATGTGCGATTTCTTTGCTGTTCTCCGATCCAATTGGGAAGCAATCCATTTACTCGGTGAAAATCTTTTTGCTCACGTTGCCTATGAAGTTACAAGGCTTCTTACGAACAGTTTGCTGTACTAATTTCATGTTCCAAATTTTCCGTATCGTTTACCTCAGCTTTAAAATGTTCATTTTGGTGGGCGGTATGTTAACGCCGGTCTTTTGAGACCAGCTAGCTCGTTTTCCCTAGTTTGTCATTTGAACATGAAATCATTCGTTTGCGTCATGGAATGTTGTTTATACATGCAAGCAGTCGTCCTTCCTTCTCATTGCTGGTTGGCTGGTGGGTTGTCACGCCATGTGTGCGTCCAATCACAGCTCGCCATTCTCGCGTTGCCTGACTAAGCTAGGCCTCGCAGCTCAGTTCTCTGCTATACTCGATTGAGACCGGACGTCTCGAAACGGCTCTCGTCGAGTATTCAGTTCTCTGCTATACTCGATTGAGACCGGACGTCTCGAAACGGCTCTCGTCGAGTATTCAGTTCTATCCCATACTCGATCCAGACCGGACGTCTCAAAACGGCTCTCGTCGAGTATCCAGTTCAGTTATCTTCTACATTTCCTTGAGGTCGGACGTACTTTTAGTCGCTCGTCAAGTGGGTGAATTCGCTCATTTTCTCGACCAGCTCTTGTTGTGTGAGCATCTCCCGTCCTTCTCTACTTTGTTAGAGTTCGGACGTACTGTACATTATTTCGCATGTACGCAGTTGTTTCTTTTCTATTTTTCGTTCTTCTTGAGTCGTTAATAGGACCTCTTTCCATACTTTCTTGTTTCTAATTCTTCACATTTGTTTTGGTCTTTATCATTTACGAAGTTGGTTGTTTTGTTTTCTCTCAAGCTTTTGTTTCTTGTTTATTCGAATGGTGTGCGGGGACACCACTCAGGTTTGATCTATTTTGTTTCGCTTTCTATTTATTCTTTGATTTGGTCAATAACAACGTCAAGTCGACGTAGACCAAATACGTATCGTTTTGGGGTGAGGCATAATCCGAGTTTGGATTATGCTCGCCTGATTATTAATGCCAAGTCGGCATCCGAATACAGTCCACTGGTCTCTCATCGCCATCTCTAAGATCGGCGGTAACACATATATATATATATATATATATATATATATATATATATATATATATATATATATATATATATATATATATATATATATATATATATATATATATATATATATATATATATATATTTATATGTATATATATATATATGAATATATATATATATATATATATATATATATATATATATATATATATAAATATATATAAATATATATATATATATATATATATATATATATATATATATATATATATATATAAATATATATAAATATATATATATATATATATATATATATATATATATATATATATATATATATATATATATATATATATATATATATATACGAATAAAATGAGTAAAACCGGGCTGTTTTAGATCGTGATAATATTTATTTATAAATGACCAACGTTTCTACGAGAATGGTCATCAGGCTCCAAATTATAATTTGGACCCTGATGATGACGATACCATCCTCGTAGGAACGTTGGTCATTTATAAATAAATATCATCACGATTTAAAACAGCCAAGTTTTACTCACTTTATTCAAACATAAATCGTGAGAGTTTAAGTGAAGATATATATATATATATATATATATATATATATATATATATATATATATATATATATATTTATCGTCTTATTTGCGTTGGCCCACAATATATAAATGACCCAGTAATAAGTCCAGCCTATCATGAGTCTTCAATTAAACCAACTGAAAACTGTCAAACAAGTATATGTATACCAACGTATTGAAATAAAATGTTGTTACCGAAACACGTGGCCGAGTGGTAACACACTGAATCCATTCGGGCGACCGGGGTTCGATTCCCGCCATGGTCGACCATCCTGACAGGGGTTTTTCGTGGTTTCCCTCTGTCGTTCAGGTTGATACTGGGATGGTTCCTTATCAACAGGCCACGACCGACTCCTTCCCACCATCCAAAACACCTGATGAAATAACCTTTCATCTCATCATCCCATCATCTCATTCATCATCATCTACCGACGCCAATAGATCGTAGCCATCAGTAAAGTGCGTCGGTAAAACCCGCATATTTATATATATATATATATATATATATATATATATATATATATATATATATATATATATATATATATATATATATATATATATATATAAAATAAAATGTTGTTATTCTTTGAGAACTAAGACAGATTATACTGCATGGCAGTATAGCAGCACTATTAATCCATTAATCACGCTTGGCATACACCGCTCTCTAGCGATGGCAAGATGCACTGTAGGGTGAGGAGTTAGAAGGAAGTGGAGATATCGTGGAGGGAGTGAAAGTGAGGGACAGTTTTATCTAACATTGCGGGACTTGTCTTGAAAAATATCTATCGCTCATGTTATTGTTCAAGCAGTCGAGCAATGTAGGAGAATGAAATCTCGTAATTTAATAAGCATATATATATATATATATATATATATATATATATATATATATATATATATATATATATATATATATATATAATATATATATATATATATATATATATATATATATATATTTATATTTATTTACATTTATATATCGATAGCCTCTTATTTGCGTTGGCCCACAATAAATGACTGAGTAATAAGTCAAGCCTATCATGTGTCTTCAATTAAATTAAATTCTTAAATTCTTCAAGTCTTCAATTAAACCAACTGAAAACTGTCAAACAAGTATATGTACCAACGTATTGAAATAAAATGTTGTTATTCTTTGAGAACTAAGACACATTCACTGCAGGGCATAAGATGCACTGTAAATCTAACATTGTTCAAGCAGTCGAGCAATGTAGGAGAATGAAATCTCGTAAATTTAATAAGCAAATATATATATATATATATATATATATATATATATATATATATATATATATATATATATATATTTATATATATATATATATATATAATAGCATCATAATCATAATCTCATCACTCAAAGTCTATTTATAACGATCACCGTAATATATACAAATGATTGATTCACAACCTTCATATAAAAACCAATTTTACGATTTACAAACAAATTTGGCACGGCTATTTATAACCCTGTATCAGGGTTATTACATTATACGTATAGTGTATACTATATAGTTATTGAACAATCTATACCTATACAAACGACATGAATGTTGTGTTTACTGTTTACAATGTAAGTCAATATACCCTCTTTCACATACTAAGGCCCAGTATTACCAAGTCCAGTTAGTATTTATCTGAGAGTTGGTGAAAACAAATACCACAGGTAACCATGGTGATAACAAGTTTGAACTGTCAGATAAAGGCTAACCAGACTTGGTAATACCGGGCCTAAGTAACTCCACCACCACGTTTGCTATTGCGTAATGACGAAGTATACGCATTTTGAAACCAGTAATATTGAAACAGTTTTTGCTGTCATCTTTGATATTTACTCCTCCAAGAGCTATAAAATCCACACTATTTATATGTTTCTCGTATTCTGAAAACTCGTCAAATTTATTTCTTGACAATCTTAGATTTGAGTACAGAATATTTAGTTCATTATTGAAAGTGTTGACGGTTACTACATTTGTCAAAATTGATCATTTCATTTACTTAAGGTACGACTTTTTCATTTTCGTTGTACACTCTATTTGTTTAAAAATAATGTCTAACAATGAAACATTACACACGAAATACATCTGAAAGCTTAAATGAATTGGTTCAAGTCCTTAGTATGAGTGATTTGAATTATTGGAGCATCTTCAGTTTTGCGTGCCCAGATCTTGCCAAAGCGAAACCAGACGTGAGAATAGTTTTTTTCTCTACCCAATGACTTGGATTTCCACAACAGAGTCTTGTAAAACGGAGTTAGATCTTCATTTATATAAACTGTACCCTGACTACCATTGTTGATTACGTCGTTATTTGTCACTCTTATTTTCGATCTTTTGACGACGAATTCATCTCGTTTGTTACTCGAAGTCAATTGTACTATTATACTACGAATTTTACCGGCTTTGGTAGGAAGGCGATACACGGCTTCAATGTCTCTTTCATCCAGCTGAATGTCCATCTTCTTTGCGACGTTAATTACAACAATTTTCAGATTTTCATCTCTCATTTCTTCGACTTCCCCCAGTTCGATGTTACGGTTGCGGTTGCACTGTTCAAGGTAGTTTAGTGTTCCGATAAGATTATCGATAACTTCATCACGCACTTTCACCTCGCCCATAAGCCCTTCAATCGTCTTATTCAGTTTGTTGACTACTTCATTGTAACTCGTAATCTTCAGCAACATCTCCTTATACCGTTCGGATACGAATTGCTGACCTTTTTCGATATCTTTTTTCAAATCGGCAGCATGTTTTTCCATCTTAATCTCGTAAAATGACGCAGAAACTGAAACAATTGTTGATCCTTTCTACACTTGCAAGTGGTACACCGTCAATGTGAACGTTTGATTTCCGTGAATGACTTGTACGAGTTTCGCTAATATTTGCACGACTAAAGTGAAAACTATTGTCATAGCCTAAACATTCAACATTTGAACCATCATTTGGCAGCTTTTCATTAGAATATTTCAACTGTTAACAGTTTATACACAATTGAGCTGGATTGTAAAATAATACAGAGCTGCTGAGCTGATCGAAAGTCAGGAACAGTCGAACACACGTCCTCCCTCGACGAGATCCAGAGACGAATCAAGCAATAGAGAACTCGAGAGATTAATGACTTGTTTGAAGGTTGATCTAGCTGTCTAGCCATGTTCCTTTATTAAGCGCATTTTCTCCATGATGACAGTTCTGGCATTCAGGACATTCAAGCTCTTCTACAATCCACAGAACAAAGCCATATCAATACTAAGGAAATGTGTTCCTTCATTTATTACTCGAAGAACGCTATTTTCACCGCGTTGTTGAGCGAGCACCGAGTTTAATATGAGATGTAGGTTGATATGACCTATAGGTATTTTCTTTTATTAAGCGAAGTTTTCCCAAGAAGGCATTTCTGGAATTCTGGACATTCAAGCTCTCCTATTATAAACCACATAACAAAGCCATACAAATACGAAGGAATTGTGTTGGTTCACTAATTGCTCGGAAAGCGCTATTTTACCGTGTTGTTGGGGGAGCACGGGCTAAGCTCATAGAATGCGTCATAAAGTCGGGTGGATAGATTGACATGGGATGTAAGTTGATATAGGTCTCGCTATTTTCTTTTAACCGAATTGCAAATATTTATATCAGACATTATGGAAAATATGAGAAGAAAAAAGTGACTATTGCAATTTTCTTGGATTTAAGACGAGCTTTTGAAAAAATAGATAGGATTTTACTGTTGAAAAAGATGGAAAATATGGCATTGGTGGAATGGTGCTTAAGTGGATTGCGTCATACTTGGAAGGAAGATTTCAAGAAGTAAAATTCAATAATGTTTCATATTGTGCAGTTGAAAATGGAATAGGTGTACCACAAGGTTCGGTGTTGAGACCGTTATTATACTCATTCGGTACTGTATGTGAATGACTTGTGAAAGGTTTTACAAAACTGTACATTTAGTATACATATATGCTGATGACGCGTTTATTCTAAGCAGTAGCAAAACTTTGAACGAATCATTACATGAAATTAATGATGATATGAAACTAGTGGAATCTTGGTTGAGGAATAATGAAATGAAGATAAATACAGATAAAAGTAAGGCTAGGATACTTTATCCAAGCTCGGTGAGAAAAGATCTGCGAAAAAGTATTAATGACGCAAGTATTATTCTAGAGGAAAGTAAAATTAAGATTTTAAAAGAGATTGAATATTCAGATATAATTTAGGATGACTGTTTGAATTTTAAATCACATGCTGATAATATTATTGAAAGACATGACAACCCTGGAAATGGATTCGAGTAAATAATTACGCTATTTTTCCTCCAAATTTTATAGAAAACCAGAAATCATCGTCTCAATTCCAGAAATATTTGGATGAGCGAAAGCGAAGATTTCCATCAAACACTAATGGAGCTTTGCCTATGTGTCGTTTGTTTGTGCGTACCCATTGCACAGGTCGCACGGTTCGACTGATCGTCATGAAACTTTTTCTGTTCATTCAGACTTATCCAACTTGAAACTGTCTAGTTTTTGGGTTAAATCGGCTGAGCGAAAAAAATTTGGAAAATAAAATCTCTTCAAAATGAATAAAATTCTCTTTGAATATCAACACATTATTGACGCACATTTTTCCAATTTTGTATGCAATTCGAGCAAGTCGTTTCGAAGAAAATGATTCAAGAAATATTTTGATCCAACATATAGATAGAGGTAACTTGGCAAACGCAACATATGCGTTGTAAGATGAGCAAGATATCTGAATAAGGTATAATCAGAGTCGTGAAGTAGTTCTACCTTTGCTACTTCATCGACTCTGGTATAATTGAGAACTCTACACACCTTGGCTCTGATAAAAATGTAGATGAGCGTAGCGAAGTCTTCATCCCTCTCTTATGGGGGTTTGTCTATGTGTGTTTTTTTGTTTTTTTTGTTTGTTTGCAGCTAAAATTAAAAGTGCTTCCTTCCTTCTTCGTCGACTCAAAAAAAATTGTCAATCTTCATAACCTCTTACTTGTCTACCATGCCTATTTCCACTCTCATCTCTCTTATGGACTTCTCTTCAGGGGTTCCACCCCAGGAGCTGAGCGAATATTCAAGCGAATAACAACTTACTAGTTGTCAGTTTTTATATTTCCTATATTTGTGCAATGTGCAAATCTTTGGATTTAATAAATAAATAAATAAATAAATAAATAGATAAATGAAGCACTCCACAGGTCGCAGGGGTGACTGATCGACATGAAACTTTTTTTGTACACCAAAACTCATCCAACTTGGAACCCTGTAATTTTTGAAATAAATCGGTTGAACCGATCTTGAGAAATATCATCTCAAAGTTTCTAAAAACCCCATAAGATTTGGCTGGGCGGAAAATGTTGAAAAATGAAATCTTTCCAAAAAATTTAAAATTTTCCCTGAATGTGAACACAATAATAATACACATTATTACAATTTTGTATGCAATTTGGACCAGCCATTATGAAGAAAATAATTTAATAAATGTTTTTCATTCGACAAATAGATATAGAAACTTATTGCAGAACTATTGCTGAATTTCACTGCTTTCTGGATTCGATATTCACCGAATTTGTCATAAGATTCAAGGTGTGTAGAGATTTCAATCATACCGACGTCGATTAAGTGGCACAGATACAACTCCTTAACGATGAGATACCTTATTCAGATATCTCGCTCATCTTACAACGCATATGCTGAGTTTGCCTAGTTAGATGAGCGTATGCGAAGTCTCCATCCCACTCTTATATAGCTAATTGTCTGTTCTGTTTGTTTGTTTATTTGTTTGTTTGTAAGCACTCCACAGGTCGCAGGGTTTGACTGATCGTCATGAAACTTTTTTTGCACATGCAAACTTATCCAACTTGGGACTGTATAGTTTTTGGGATGAATCGGTTGGACCAATGTTAAGAAATATCATCTCAAAATTTATAAAAAATCTCATAAGATTAGGCCGAGCTAGAAAATTTGAAAAATAAAAATTCTACAGAAAATTGAAATTTTCCCTGAATGTGAACACAATAATAATACACATTATCACAATTTTGTATGCGATTTGGAAAAGCCGTTCTGAGGAAAATGATTAGATTAGCATAGCGAGGTCTTCATACCACTCCTATAGGGTTTTGTGTGTTTTTTTATGTTTTTTTTTCTTTGGAAGCACTCCACAGGTAGCAGGGTTTGACTGATCGACATGAAACTTTTTTTGCTCACGCAAACTCATCCAACTTAAAACTGCATAGCTTTTGGGATGAATCGGTAGAACCGATTTTGAGAAATATCATCTCAAAGTTTCTAGAAAGTAGAAACCCTATAAGATTTGGCTGGACGGGAAATATTGAAAAATAAAACCTCTCCAAATGAGATGAAATTTTCTCTGAATGTGTAAACATAGATTTTACACATTATCAACATTTTGTATCCAATTCTAACGAGAGGTTTTGAAGAAAAAAATTAAAATAACTGGTTTTATTCATCAAATATATCATAAAAATAATGACTGAATTGACCACTAGTGATAGGCGTGGCTTATCAGCAGGCCACCTTGATCTATACTTCATGTGGGCATTTAGAGATACTCTGATAGGCCATGCCAATTTTCCCACATAACAAACAGCCTATTTGATTGGATGTTTTGTTTTGTGACGTTTGTGGGTGGGTCAATCACCAGTCGTCAATTTAATTTCATTAAAAACTTCATTACTCTATCCTCCATGGTATTACCAAGTCCAGTTAGCCTTTATCTGACAGTTTAAACTTGTTATCACCATGGTTACCCTTACCCATGCTATTTGTTTTCACCAACTCTCAGATGAATACTAACTGGACTTGATACTGGCCCTAAAGCAAGTTAATATTCCAAGAAATGACAAAATGTATACAGATAGCTATGTATATTGAATGAGTGACTGTTAGGATATACTACAGGGCAGGTTGTGTACAGCCTTCTACATTGAATGCACTCACGTTTTTTGGCTGGTTGCCCTGTGTATGCAATTAACACCGAGTTAATTATTGGCAGTTAAACTTTGTATGAGCTCAGGTCTTTGCGGTCCATTGAAACACTGGAAGGTCAACATGTTTAAAAATGAGATCATCGTCAGCTTGTAGTCATATATATTTATATTTCCGTATCATTGTTAGGACTGATAATATTATAACACATATATAATTATATATATATATATTTTTACCCCAACATTTGTTCAGTATTCCTCACTCACACATACATATATATAAATATAAATATATATATATATATATATATATATATATATATATATATATATATATATATATATGTATATATATATATATATATATATATATATATATATATATATATATATATATAATATATATATATATATATATATATATATATGTATATATATATATGTATATATATATATATATATATATATATATATATATATATATATATATATATATATATATATATATATATATACATATATGCGTGTGTGGGTGTGTGTGTGAATGTGAGCAATACTAAACAAATGTTGGAAGGAGTCAACAAACATATCGTACATGTTTTTCATACCATCATAATTGAACTAGTTTTGTTGATGTGTTTGTTTATTTTTCTTGTACCAGCTGCTACGTGCCGGACGGTTTGGTTGATCCACATGAAATATTCTTTGAAAACACGAACTTATCCACATTGAAATGGTTTAGTTTTTTGGTAACATTTCAACACTTTTTGACAATTGAAAAAAAAATTGATCAATGTATACAAAATATTTGGAAACGCCGACAAGAATAACCTAGATTGAAATTTTTTTAAATCTTAAAATCAAACGTATTTACATAGACTATGGTATTAAATGAATTCAAACACAAGAATACTGATCAAATATAACAAAATTACACATATTTACATTTACTTTGCAAAATAATGTACGATTCATCTGCTTTTTTGTGCTATATATATATATATATATATATATATATATATATATATATATATATATATATATATATATATATATATATATATATATATATATATATATATATATATATATATATATATATATATATATATATATATATATATATATATATATATATATATATATATATATATATATATATATATATATATATATATATATATATATATATATATATATATATATATATATATATATATATATATATATATATATATATATATATATATATATATATATATATATATATATATATATATATATATATATATATATATATATATATATATATATATATATATATATATATATATATATATATATATATATATATATATATATATATATATATATATATATATATATATATATATATATATATATATATATATATATATATATATATATATATATATATATATATATATATATATATATATATATATATATATATATATATATATATATATATATATATATATATATATATATATATATATATATATATATATATATATATATATATATATATATATATATATATATATATATATATATATATATATATATATATATAAATATATATATATATATATATATATATATATATATATATATATATATAAGTACTAATGCACTAATATATGGTCAAGTTTCAAGTATCTTTATTCACATATTACAGTGAAACTGCTGAGAAGTATCTTCTAAAATAATGTCGATCCATAATAAACATCCATCAAAAAGATGTAACGTGTTATTCATATGTAACGGTACGCTGTTTGGTAAAAATCGATGGCAAAAATTTCGAGTGTTACTGTGTTTCTATTATGTATACAATTAAGTGATCTTCCACCTATGCTATCATAAAATTTGACTCATTAGCGGCTTCAAAAAATATTGCCTATACATCAGGTGATGTAGGCCCATTCAATAGTTTTGCGTCTAGCACAGTTCAAGTTTTATAATCATTCATGAAATCCCCCAGGCGGGAACTCTTCGTCCCTAGGAGACTGCATGGGAACTCTTTGACCCTAGGAGACTGCATGGGGACTCTTCAAGTATCAAGTCAAGTTCAACCACGATGTAGCGATACCAACTCATTTTATCATGATATAAAGGTGACCCAACTCGGGTCTTGAAAGTGAAATATTTCCGGGGTCAGAATCTCGATTCCGCCTCGATTGCCTGTAGCGCAACCATCGCTTTTATGTCGAATTATTTAAAAACAACAATGCTATACAATGCTATACACGGCCCAGTAGATTACGAGAATCATAGATTTTGTTAGTTCAACAATGCCAACGGTACCGTAGCCATTCTTATTTACATCTAATTCACAAGGGGATCCGCTAAATCGCGACAGGCAATCGGGACGATTGGCTCTGAAATGACCGCAAGAAACCACAAATACCGTTCATGTTATCAGTATGTGCGTTGGAGCACCTTCTTTATATTATGATAAAATAGGTTGGTATCACTACATCGTGGCTAAACCAAGATGTAGTGATACCAACCTATTTTATCATAATATAAAGAAGGTGCTCCAACTCGGATCTTGAAAATGAAACATTTCGGGGTCAGTTCCCAAGTCCAGGATCTTGACTGCCTGTAGCGCAACTATCACTTTCATATCGAACTATATAAAATAACAAACTCAACAATGCTATACACGGCTCAGTAGAATTATAATGTTAGTAGTAGCAAATGTTTTTTTCACAAGAATTATAGATTTTGTGAGCTGAACAATGCCACCGGTACCGTAGCCACTCTTATCTACATCTTGTTCACAAGGGAATCCGCTAAATCGCGACAGGCAATCGGGACCTTTGACTCTGAACTGACCGCAAGAAACCACAAAATGCCTTCCATGTTATTACTTTGAGAGTTGGAGCACCTCCTCTATATGATGTAAAATGAGTTGGTGTCACTATACATCGTGGCTCAAGTATAACGCCACTTGACCCAACAATATAACAGAGCGGAGAAACCTGATGAACCAACAACAACAACAAATAATAATTATGTGCGGTGCAATAGACGTTCAACATTTGATGCATGCATGGAAACAAGATCTACAATCTGCATTTTCTGGTAAAAAAAAAGTTTTAAGCGTGATGTTCTCATACTGCACATTTACCCAGCAGAGTAGGCTACAATCGTTATTTATACGAATAATTTTGATCAACAACAATGTAATAAATAATATTCATATTCACTGTAAGTTGTCACAAATTCCAACTCACGTGTGATATTGTGCTTGTAGAAAGTTGAATTCCTCCTTGATTCGTTCACACATCTCGGCGGCGGTGAACTTGAGTTGGTGGGCGGGTTGTGGCGGTGGACCCTGCAATCACACGATATTAGTAACTATATAGAGAGGCGTATAGCTTGACAGGAATACATGTGGAACATGGCTGAGCAATGGATGATGGACCCTTACCGCGACCGCCACTTAAAATAACGTCCTATAAGCCCAGCTAGCTCCAAGAGACCAAAGGACTTTGATTGGCTCATGTTCTCTATAGGAGAGCTAAATACCAATAGGCTTCTGTCAAGTGACGTCACCCATTGTTGCAAGAGTCAGACAACAATGTCCATCAGTTGGAACTGACCAATCACAATATCTGGTAGTCCACCAATTCGCTGTATTGCTATGGTAACTATTGTTTGTCATTTGTTACTTGACAGAAGTCTATACCAGATGATAACAGTCACGGTCTCTTGGAACGCAAAAATAAGACCCAATTTTAGCCCACCTCAAGAGCAGTGCTAGGATAACAACAATGGAAATATACAAATATTGAGCATATTGCTATGGTAGCTCTACTAGTGAATAAAACCAACCAAAATCCTTGATCTCTTGAAGCTAGCTCCAAGGACTAGGACTAGACTAGGATTTTAGACTAGGATTGGACTAGACTCCAAAGGACGTTATTTCAAGTGGCAGTCGCGGTAAGGGTCCAGGCATATTTCATCTCATTTCAACACTTTTTAATTAATTGAAAAAAAATCAAATGTCTTTGAACGCATCATTGCTACAATGTTATTACACTTTTATATAAATTAATATAAATTATATAAATTACACTTTTATATAAATCTCATCACCCATTTCGGTGAATACAATTTGATATGATTATTTGTGAATACAATTTATGATTGAAGGAATCGGCATGCAGTATACGATAAATCCCCCGCCAAAACAGTCACTCTTAAAAAGAAGGTACCCATGTAACAATAACATAGCTGTGGATTAAAAAATAGAGCCAAAAGCGTCTCTTAGAAATATAGGAGTACAGAAGTGACACACAGAAAAATAAAATTATTTCATACACACACACACATATATATATATATATATATACATACATACATACATACATATACATAGAGACAGAGAGATAGATATATAGATAGATAGATAGATAGATAGATAGATAGATAGATAGATGAATAGATAGATAGATAGATAGATAGATAGATAGATAGATAGATAGATAGATAGATAGATAGATAGATAGATAGATAGATAGATAGATAGATAGATAGATAGATAGATAGATAGATAGATAGATAGATAGATAGATAGATAGATAGATAGATAGATAAATAGATAGATAGATAGATAGATAGATAGATAGATAGATAGATAGATAGATAGATAGATGGATAGATAGACATACATGAAAAAAAAAAAAAAATATATATATATATATATATATATATATATATTATATGAAATAATTTTAAACATAGATACGAAAATATTCTGAAATTATTCTTTCGTCAGTTCGTTCGAATGTATCCAGTGCATTTTAAAATGAATAATATTATTTAAATCACGCTACATGAGAATACTTCCAGTTGAAAAGAAGTGAAGCCATATAATAGTGGTTAACGAACGCAATTAGGGGAAATAGTCAAAATATAAAGACACAAACTGAATACAATACAGTAAAATCGGGTGGGTTTGTTTAGGCTGTGAAGCTACGCTGAGCTATGGGATTACGACGTGGGACATTATTGATTAATACATCGGAACAGTATAAGCTATATAACTTATATGCTTGACTAGGCGCTGAATCTAAAAACTCTTCCTGCCTTAGTTTCCTCAAGTGCCTTATTTATTCTCCCAATTAGTCTAGTGCAATGTGTTCTATGCTTGACTGTAGACAGTTGCGATCAACAGGTTAATATGCGTATAATATGCTTCCGAGTTTGCACACAGATCATTCGATAAAGGATTTTTATTTACATTCGATATTCAAGTTCATTTTACAATGCATATTCGTGTAGCTTGATCAACTAGGATGCAATTTCTATACATACACTGTAGATCTAGATATTACTTTTTCAGTAATTACTTGGGGTGGAGCACTTGATATATATTACGAAACGACGATTTTCTTATTCTTTATAACATGCAAATTTAAAATTGAATATTTTATTAATAAAAAACTATGTTACTCGCCGTATAAAACCGTGCAGGCCTATATCATTTGAAAAATGCACTCAAACTATGATGCGAAAAGCAGTGTCCATGTGACTTTACGGTCGATGGACTATATGGTATCGCGTAACATAGATTATATGCATTTAAAATTTAGCAGTGCATTCAGGATGTAATATTTGGTGTAACTGGCGGTGCCCCCATGGAGTGGTTGCGGTTGAGGAGGGGTGGGGGGTGGGGGGGGGGGGAAGGAGATGAGCCGATTCGAGCGTCTTGAGCTGCATTTTATCCACCGCTGGTTTAGGTGGCGGAATGAAACATTTTGTCGCCTTCCAAATGATCTGATGAGTTCTGCATCACATTCATTACATTACATTACAGACATTATGTTCATGCATTACAGACTCTTTTACAGAAAGGCGAAGTAAAGGAATCCAAACGACTGCCGTCTCTTTCGCTGTTATGCCTATCGTTTAACATAAAGAGTTGATTGGGAAATTTGCTTTAAACTTCTTCATCTTGAAAAGATTCGAGCGTATGTATCACCTTACACCTTAATTGTAGGTAGGTAACAACTTATTCTTCATCTCCAGTCACTATTTCCGTCAAAGTCCATGTCGAAACACATTTAGTTGGTGATACCATAGACTAAAGAAGACTATTCTTTAGTCTATGGTGATACTATAGCGCCAAAGGCGATTCTTGAGTATAATAAGTATAGTAGCCAATAAATGATTATACACATGTGGCAAACCAACTATTTGTTACCTACATGTATATAAACATGTATACTATTTAATATACATATATATATTATATATATATATATATATATATATATATATATATATATATATATATATATATATAAATATATATATATATATATATATAAATATATATATATATATATATATATATATATTTATATATTTAATACCGGTATATAATATATATATATATATGTATATATATATATATATATATATATATATATATATATATATATATATATATATATTTATATATTTAATACCGGTATATAATAGATATATATGTATATATATATATATATATATATATATATATATATATATATATATATATATATATATATATAAATAAATATAGTCAATACATTTTGAACTTTTGTAATGACAGAACATTTTGACATCCTTCCACTATTCCTACGGAAGAGCGGTCGGTCGATATAGCATCAATTGAAATGACAGGATGAGTCGACGTATTTTAATGGAATCCTAAGTAAATAATACATCCGGTGGTTTGTCTCTCCATCTGCAGGCCAAGCAGTCTATATAACCTCAGCACGGCTCTTGCAGATAGACACGCGGCATCCCAATCACGCGACAGCCGAACTTCGACACGACTTGGCTCAGCCTACACTCTACAGTCTGTCTCACCAATCTGTAGCGAGTGTGTTCATATCTCTTCGACCAGTTTAACTGCCAAGTAGGTGACTCACTTCAATTTTATCGTACTTGAGATTGAGAACATGCTTTTTTTCTTATTCGCACCCCAGAAAGTCAAATTGTGATGAAACTGTGCCTACACATAATATGTAGGGAAGAAAAACGATAGAATCACTTCTGGTGAAACGCATTTCGAAATTTTGAAACACGCATAAAAAGTCCCCAGAGGTGAAAATTTGTAAAATATTCTTCGAGAGAATACATTCATAATAACTATAGCTATAGGCCTACAAACCAAATGAAATATGTGGCAATCGAACCTCATAGCCCACGTGCAGGAATTACCAACGTGGGAGTAGCTCTAACTGACAGTTAAAAGTTGTTATCACCATGGTTGTCCATGCTATTCAGTATTTACCTTCACCAACTCTCATATAAAGGCCAACTGGACTTGGTAATGCCGGGCCTTTGCAAGTACAGTTACTTCAGTAACTTACAGTTACAGTAATTTCGATCTATTCCATTTTCGGAACTACGGAACAAATCGAGGTTGCGAGGACAGTATTATCAAATGTCACAATACCATTCCAATCCTTCATAATCGTTGAGCATTGAAAATGTGAAAATATGGCCGCTCCGCGAGCTTGTTATTTTATATTTCACTTTCAACGAACTAGAAGATGTCCCGCTCAAATATATTATAAATAGTGGGACCCGTCATGTAAGACATGACCTCGAAAGACCTGAAAAACAGTATCGTAGACACTGACACATGAGGGACAGAATGAAGAAGCACATCACTTGACGTTGTCAAATAATATACGCAGTCCTTCTCAGTGTGAAGGTGAACAACGAATGAAATGAACACAATTACGCACTGAAACTATCAGCTACTTGGTGGGGGGGGGGGGGGGGGGGAGAGGAGCGAAAATGAAGCAGAGGCCTTTCGCCAACCCGCCACAGGGTGCGCGCGCAAGATGCGTTACGGGACAGACAGACGGAAAGACAGATGCACAGACCCCTCCATCTTGGCTGTCAAGGACTTGATTCCCAAGCCATTCAAAAATTAAGAAGAAGAAGAAGTTGCACATATCTAGAAGACTCTATGTATAATAATGGCAAACCTACTTACGACACGCAATAGTAAACAATCAACACAAGAACTCAATAGCTGTATGAGCAACGAACGTACTTGCTTTTAGATCTTGCGCCTTGTGCAGTTTGTTTGCCATGTCGTGCCAATGAATTACTGCCAAGTGCCGACAGCATTTGTAGACGATCGGTTGGATATTGTTTGCTTTGCGAGTGCATCAACAACAGGCTACATTTGGGGTACGAATGAGAAGATAATCATTCCGAAAACCCATGCCTTGTGCGACAATCTATACCCCCGCACGCCCGACTTCACTTCACTTCCCAAAGCACTGACAGGCTCATTCCTTTTGGACTGGTTGTCATAAAGCTGCATATTCTGAGAATAACATTAAAGGACATCACAACCCTGAAACTAGATTCTAACGAATAATTACGATATTCATTTCCATACTTTAAGAGAAAACTACAAATCTTCACCTCAATTTCAGAAATTATAATGAATTTCCCTGTCCCCCAAACGTCATGACGTAGGCATTACCGATTCTGTATAGGAACATAAACAGAATTGTGTGATGTCTACGTCACGACTCGGAAAAAAATTGGGTCATGGAGTACACATTAATTATTGATAATTTCTGAAATTGAGATGGTGATTTCTAGTTTCATCTTAAATTAGGGAAATCAATATCTTCATTCTTCGTCGAAATTTAGTGGCAGGGTTGTGATGGCCTTGAAATATTATGCTATATGAAGTGTTATACATCAGATAGCGTTTCTCTCGAACGATCATCATTATGAAAATAATTTTGAATATTAGGTTGGGTTTATAGGTTTGTACTTGAAAGTTTGAATATTAGGTGAAAACACTTCAAATAACTTATAGAACTATACAATTGTATCAAGGATTTTTTGTTTTGAAAGTTACGATTGGAAAAATATACGCTTTTCGCCGCAACAAGTCAGAACTAAAATGTTGTCAAGATTGTTCTATATGATGTGGATGCATGGCAAGCTATATAATGTGAGATCGATAAAGCACCAACTTTGTGCCAGAGAGTGAGAGAGAGAGGAGACAACAAGCTGGCAAAGAAGCGAAGATGTGGATGCGTGCATGGTTGACCTTACATCATATAAAGTAGTCGCTATATAAATATATATATATATATATATATATATATATATATATATATATATATATATATATATATATATATATATACTACGTCGCCGCACGTACCACGTAATTGAGCAATAATAAGATGAGAAATACAACTACGATATATGAAATAATCACAGGAATTCAGAGGGAATCATTAATTTTTCCTCGCCGGAAAAAAAGCATGGTATACTGGCACAATCTAATGGTCAACTTAACGATGCCATGCGATGAGCGCTGCGGCCTCCGATTACGATTTCATAGAGTAGATTTGAGTCCATTCGAGCGGTAGCTTGACAAGAGTCAAGCCCCATGCCAATGTTTGAATACAAGCATGGGTGGAGCACATATGAACTTCTACCTTTCTGCATCAAATCTATCAACAATTTGAATGTATTCAAATCAGCAATGAAAACTTTTCCTCATTAATAAATCTATTCCCAACATCAATGAACATTTCGTTGCCTGCAACCACACGTGTTGATAGTACGTAGACTGACAGCCTTTTTTACACGGTATGTTGACTTTCTTCATATTGTGCCATTTTATATATATATATATATATATATATATATATATATATATATATATATATATATATATATATATATATATATATATATATATATATATATATATATATTTATATAATTATTATATTTGCTATTTTGTGAGTTTGTTTGTACCTTGCATGACGATGTGATTTAGTCATTCTTTTTCTATATATGTCACATATTTCACATGGGCTTATTCTATATTGTATTTCATCATTTTACTTTCCATATATCATATTTTTACTTTGTTTTCACCATGTTTTGTAATATCTTATTTGGAAGAAAATAAATTAAATGAAATGAAACTGCGAATCTATACAAGCCTGGGCGCTTACCGCGACTGCCACTCAAGCCCTTCGCCTATAGGCCCGGCCATGCTATTATGATCGGCGGGCCTATAGGCGGGGGGCTTAAGTGGCAGTCGCGGTGAGCGCCCTGGACTATAGCTATAGTCCTAGATAGAAGTGAAGAATAAACCGTTGTATATGAGATTTTTACATGAAAACTTGGGCATTTGTTATAGAGATATTGCTTTTTCTTGTTTGGCTTCTTATCGGCTATACGTGAATTAACGGAAATACCTTTATAATGTCAATTATGAAATGTGTAATACTAATACGCAACAATAACATCTGAATTAATTACTTTATGTGAGAGAGCATTCATATTGTAAGATTGACTCGCGAATTGGCTACATTATTTCAAAGTGGGCATTTTTTAAACAGTACCAATTTTAGTCGAATCCGCTACAAAGCACACGCATATATAGGCCTACCATCTTCTATTTGATTTTTCAAATAATAGGTTCACAATCATCTTACTTTGGTCCAAATTATGACAGGACATGCAAGTAATGCCATGGACCATGGTGATGCAGACCAGCAGGTTTGTAAAGTTCAACTTTGAATTTCCCTCACATATATGTATCGCTGTCTTTGTCTCCGACGTTTTGTAAAAATTGAGCTAAAAAGCATGATCAGCTAAGACATCCCTCGATTCACTATCTACTATAGTGCCTCCTTCACTTCATAGTTTCGTAATCACCTGCTCATTCGTACCCTCGTATAACCTAGCTGTTGGTGGGGTCGTTAAGCAATCAATCATCTCAACTATACACAACGCGACAGATCACACGCTCAGAAGCAGGTGGTAGCCAGTATGAGAGAATTTTTCTGAAAATTGGTTCTAAAATGGAACTGAACAATAGTTAAAAATCATAAGATTTTTGTAGATATTTTCGTTTCTATGGTCGGATCGAAAATGAAAATGAACCTTCACCATAACCCTGTACTCGAAACAACATTCAATAGCTATTTTGTTTGGAAAAAAAAATACTGTGTCGGGAGTCGAACCATGGACCCCGAGAAAGTAAAGAAGCGATACTAACAATAGCGCCACCGCGACATCTGATCTGTATGCTGCTACTAAAAAATATCGTATCACGAGTCGGTAATTAACTGAGTCATGAGGTCACAAATCTTAGTGTTCCCATTGGTCACTTTTAGTCCCATTTGAAAACCAACTTGCAGAAAAATGGGGGCGCGGAAGAGCGCATACTGGAATACGGATACTGACAAGAGTGAATTCGTGGGCTTGACGTGTTTATACTTAATAAGAGGATATGAAAGTGGGTGGAGAGAACATATCTATTCGAGAAAACGATCAAAACCTGACCCAAATGACCTTAACTATAGCTTCTCTGTACTCTAACCAATTCCCTGGAATAGTAGCTGTAACGCCTCACGGCATTATCACACGCCAAGCCCACGTTCACACTTGGCTCGGTAGTATCCGTATTCAGGTAAATGCTCGCGGATGGGATGAAGTAAACAATTGCAATGTGTTTACAAGTAAGAAAAGGAGTATACATTTTCGGTTTTCCTCTCCCTCTAATTCTTCTCACGTTTAGATCTTCAGTCAAACCATTGTCAAAAATAATAATAAATATAAATATATATATATATATATATATATATATATATATATATATATATATATATATATATATATATATATATACATATATATATATATATATACATATATATATATATATACCGGCACAGTAGCTGAGTGGTTAGCTCACTTGCTTCGTGATCCGGGAGGTGAAGGGACATATCGGACCCGGTTCGATCCCCGCCACCGTCCATCTTTACAGGGGTTTTTCGTGGTTTCCCTCTGTAGTCTAGGCTAATGCCGGGATGGTTCCCACAATATAGGCCACGACCGCTTCCTTCCCACTATCCTTTCCACTACCCATAAAAACCTTCATCTCATCGTCCCATCATCTCATTAATCATTCATCCGACGCCAATAGATCTTAGTAATCATTACAGTGCGTCGTTAAAACCCAATAAAAAAAAAAATATATATATATATATATATATATATATATATAGATAGATGGATATATACAGTCTAAGCCTAATTAGAGAATTACCAGTCAATGACATTTGTAGGTCTATTTATTTATTATAATATATATATATATATATATATATATATATATATATATATATATATATATATATATATATATAGGCCTATATATATATATTGGGTTTTAACGACGCACTGTAATGATGACCAAGATCTATTGGCGTCGGATGAATAATTACTGAGATGATGGGATGGGATGATGAGATGAAGTTTTGTATGTTTAATGGGAAGGTTAGTGGAAAGAAAGCGGTCCCAGCATGAGCCTAGACTACAGAGGGAAACCACGAAAAACCCCTGTAAAGATGGACGGTAGCGGGGATCGAACCGGGTCCGATATGCTCCTTCACCTCCCGGGTCATATGAAGCAAGTGTGTTAATCACTCAGCTACATGTGCCGGTAGGCCTATGTTGTTTTCATCCAAGAAGAGAGGTGTACTGAATGTGTTGCAACTGGGAAGGGACACTTGGAAACTATCCTGCGGCTGCGAGCTATTTTATCATGATGTTATTGATCTTAGAATAATAAAAGAGTACAGAACCGACTTGTCTGAAACTGAAATGAAAGTGAAACACATTATTGAAGTATATTAAAATTGAAATGTATACAAAAAACGAATGAATAGGAAAATACTTTACGCGACATTCAATCAGCTCAGCTGTGCATTCACTTTATACTTCCGTCAATAATAGCACGATTTATTATGATTCCTTCTTCTTGGACTTGTATTATCACTGAATTACTT
>OZ023330.1:10611641-10736641 GCA_964007535.1 Brachyptera risi | reverse complement strand
AGATCACTCGTAGCCCCAAATAACTAAGCTGTTGGTGAGATCGCGTCAAGCAATTTGAAAACGTCTGTGGCGTCACATTTTTTAAAATTTCCATTAATATATTTTCACATGTTGGCCTGAATCATTTATGATCGTTGTTCTCAATCGGTCTTACATAAGATTTTTCAAACATTCCAATGAATATTCCAAATTTCGAAGTATATAAAATCATCTTCAATCTTTCCGTACACGACTCCCTATATTCTAAAAGTCAAGGGGAACCCACCCACAGAAATGTATCACATTTTCTGTTATTCATTACCGTAATGTATCAATGGTATAGGGTGAATAAAATATTAACAACGAAAAAAAAAGTAGAAAATTTCGAGAAAATTTCGGGTAAACTAAAGTGGAAATTTACATCAAACCGTTACTACAACAAAACCTGCAGTCATGGTAGATGGATGAAGATGACAATTGATAGATTGGTCGAGTAAACCTTGTTATCAGATAAATTATATTTCATTAGTGCACCTGAAACTTTTGATACAAATAAATATAGTTTCTGTTACCTCGATTTACAACAAAAAATGTCGTGACTTTCCCTGGTCTTGTATGCCAAGCGCATAAAGTTGAACTGTTGGTTTTAGTTTAGCCTAAAGTCAGCTGTTTTACGAGCACATCGATATACCATACACGATAAAATATCTCAAAAAGTGATTAAATTAGGTGTGTAACGCAAGATGTATGCTTTGTAATATTCTCAGTGTCAACATGAAGCATAAACGATCGTAGTGGCTTTCCGGATGAACGTATTGTTGTGAAATTGCTTCACACCGTGCAGAGAAGTACCTTCTAAAATATAGACGATAAACATTCACAATATGTTGTTATTTGTATGTAAATCACCCTGGTGGGAACTTTTTGCCCTATGGAGACTGGGGACGTCTCAAGCACATCGTCCCCTTCCAAGTGAGTGATGTGACGCATAAGCAATTCACCAGGCCGACATGCAAGCTCTTCCCATAAAAATTAAAAATATACATTTCACCTATTCACTCATCAATAACACTAACAATGAAACCCGTGGATAGTTGACACGTTAGGTAAGACAGAACAGGATGCGAATAATACATTTCAATCAATCAAAACAAATTGAAAAATCGATTAGGTGTGTTATGTATGACCTATGGTATGACTGTAACTCGACATAAATCTCAAACTAGTCCGAAATACAATATACCATTAACGATTGAATACTGATTCGTGAAAAGAGAATTGGGAACTATGCGATTTCGCAATATGAATACAAGGGGGTATATAGAATATATGAACAAAATTTGAAAAAACATATATATTAATAATGTTATTGCTGAAACGTTCCAATCCCTCCGATCGAAGTCCGGATCCAATCAACCGATTGCAAACATCCTAAAATGGCCTATGTCGACGATTACAGCAGCTGAACGCGTCAAAAATACTAAAAGCCAAAAAAAGGGCATAATATGGCGCGGTACTCCATCTATTTTTACCAATTTTATTATATTAGACAACATTAAATAGCCGCATATACAGTCTACAGCTTGAACCAAAATTAGAAGTGCGTTTTCTGTTTGTTTGATACCTGTCAAATCATATGCAATACCACAAAGTTGCATGACGGGTGAGTAAGTTAATTAAAGGTACGAAAATAACATATGTAACCAATGGTGATAAAAAGTTAATCCGCTAACTATTGCTTAATCCAGTTTCGTAAAACCGGGCCTAAGAAGCTATACAGACATTTTACTCTAACAGGACCTACACGTTGAGTATAATAACATTTACCCTAAAATCTTTACTCGCAGGTCAATTCATTTTTTTCTCCATTGTTTCCCAATTAAGGCCACGGATGACAAAGTATGTATATGGATCGATTGGAAGGATGGGGCACCACAAGGGCGATGCTACGAGATCAAAGCAAATAATTAATCATCAATTATATATATTAATGTTACCGGTACTTATTTATCACCGTGACTATTTCAGAGATACTGCGACGGCGGGTGTCGGTAGAACAGTCGCTGGGCCGCTATCAGGAGACTGGGGTTCGATTCCCTCCATGGTCGCCCATTCCTGATGAAAGATATTTGTCGTAATTTTTCTCTGTTGTAAAATTTGTAAAATTGAATACTAGGGCGGTTCCCGACCGTTGTCCAGTGTTACCAATGTCCAAAACGTCTAATTTAAAATCGCCCTTTCATCTCATCATTTTGTTCATCATTCTCCTACACCAATAGATCTCGGTTATCATGAGTGCGTCGTTGAAGTTTTGAACCCAATATGAATAAATATGTACTGAGACAATAGACGATTCAATCATTCAACAAAAATTTTACCGACATAAATTCTTTAGCATGCTTTTTTCATTCCATTTTTGCTTTCTGGCATTTTGGTCTGGCACGTGATATGATGGCAATCACCGTCAACCGTCGTTATATGGTATATGGATCTATTCACGTAAAACGTAATCATATAGTCCGGGACGTTCACATAACTACGGATGCTTGATTGGCAATGAAATGAACATGGAAATGATTGTTCCCTTCACCTCCCAAAGTCTCGAAACCATGCTTGAATCCAAAAGAGTTGAAGGTTCCGATCGAACGTCCCCACATCCTACGCGACCAGCGCACAGGTGTTTCGCGGCGTCATCTTTCGTGAATACAAGCATATCTACTTGTATCTAAGCAACAGATAAATGTTCCGATCGATTGTCTCCCCTATCCCACACCACCAGCGCACAGGTGTTTCGCGGCTTCATCTCCCGTGAACACAAGTGTATGCGTCACGACTTACACGATTGTTACACGCCCTAGCAGCATTAGCTACGCTCTCAGAGATGGACAGCTTTTTATTTCCACGCGCGAGCGCCCTCGGGCTCTCTCGAACACGGACTCTTCTTTGTCTGGCGGTGCGCCACCTCGAGTTGTGATCGAGGATTACTCCTAATATGCATTAGCTCATGCTGTGGGCTGAGCGTCGGTCGCTGTCTTTCGATCACAGTCTGCACCTCTAGCTTTGGCCCACGATTCTGATACAAGTTGCAAGCACAGACCTAGGGGGCTCGTAGTAAACTCACGAGTAGTGGTCGAATTGATGGTGCGGGGGATGCTGGCACTTGGAGACAAAATGTCGCTTAACCCTGCCCCCTTCACACAAAAAAAGAAAATGAAGGTATGCATGAATCGACAATGTTGGAGAAAATCCTAGTGCTGTTGAATGGAGGGACGGCCGGACGGTCAGGGTCGTGTTAACACATTTTGCGCCCCTAGGCCCGAACATTATTGCCGCCCCCCCCCCTCCCCCTCACATCCATTTACTTTGAAAACAATTTACCACCAATTGCGGAGTATTTAATAAAAATACGTTTCAAGTTGGTTTTATTTTTAATGCTTTATTTATTTATGAGTTGACATCCAAAATAGGCTACAGTACATTACGAATGTGAAATATTAAATACTGTTTAAATACATCAAATACACTTCTTTCCAAATATATACAACTTTATATTAAAATGTTTACAATTTTTAGAATTTTATTTACATTCTAAAAGAATGATTTGTTTCTGGAGTTTTATAAAATACATTTTTATAAATACATTCAAAAATACATTTTGAAAAATAGTTCTAATTATTCACAACCTACGAAAAAGACATCGTCAAAATTTGGAAGATGCAACACTTCGAACATTTTCCTGCGGGCCTTAAATGTGGAACTAAATTGGTGAATTAGTTTGTGCTCTGCATCATTTCCGTTATTATATATATATGCTTTGGCTAACACGGATTTTCTTTTCTAATAAATGGCCACCCAAGATTGCATGGGGGCTGTGTATAAATGATATTAGATTCAATATACTGATTACACAGATTCGACATTTGCGCCCCCCCAATAACTTATCCTCCTTTAAAAATATATAATGTTGACCTACGAATAAAGCAATAAACACACAATGAAATATGATGAGTTGATGACTTATTAATATGAATTGTATCAGTATACGCTCTACTACTTTACACTTCCTTTTTTCTTTTCGATGACGATTTAGGCCTACTTATTAGATTCAGATTCCGAAACTGCTTGTGAATCGCAAAAATCACTTGAAAAATGACCATATTTCAAAAAAATCACTGCTGGGAATTTGCTAGGAGAAATATCGCGAAAACAGCTTCGAAAATGTCCATAATGATTATACTATTAAAAATAACTTTAGTAATGTCCATAGTGATTCAATCATTGGACTCCAAAACCAGGGGCGGACTGGGGAAATATTCCGGCCCTGGCAAATCTTTTCAAACAGCCCCAGAGTACTGTTGTAGAGCATCAAGTAAATGTGAACTTCTTTAAATGTTTTTTTTCTAATTTCAAAAATAACCATGAGAATAACATAGTGGAAAAAATTGAAAATAATTGTATTAAAAAAAATCTGCAAGGAGTTCAAAATTACGATTTTACACGTTTATTGCAATTTTCGGATCAATAGGGTTAGCAGTTTTGAAAAAAAAAATATAGTGTGTCAAAATCATACCTACACGCTCATACAACGCATTTATGGCGTTTTCCTAGTTAATTGAATCACGTAGACCTCTCCCGGCTTCCTCTCCTCTTGACATAAAGTAAATGTGAAATCAATTGGAAAAATTAGTCCGATGTTGGTTCCAGACTTTCAGTCTACATACCACAGATAACTCATTCAAAAATATAAAAGTGACGAAATTGTTTAAATATAAATTATAGTGTATCTTCAAAGGTTATTAGATTAGAAGCGGTTACGAGCGAAATGCAGGGACGTCGTTAGGATTTATTTATTGGGGGAGGGGGGGGGGGGGGGGGTGGGGGGGCGCAGTTTACATAAATAAAATGACCACCCAGCTGAAAAGGGGGTCTGGGGGGCGGAAGTCCCCCAGCAGAGCCCCGCTGGGAATTTTTTAAAATAGGGACATTTTTCAAGTGATTTTTGCGATTCACAAGTATTTTTAGAGTCTTATAATTAAATCATCATGGACATTTATGAAGTTGAACTTTTACGATTTCTCCCAGCAGAGCCCCGCAAGGAATTTTTGGAAGTGGGCTCATGTCATTTTTCAAGTGATTTTTGGTATTTACAAGCAGTTTTGGAGACCAATGATTGAATCACTATGGACATCATCAAAGTTATTTACGCGATTTCTCCCAGCAATGATTTTTTAAAAATATGATCATTTTTCAAGTGATTTTTACGATTTACGAGCAGTTTGGAATCTAATAATTGAATCGTTCGAAACCACTCGCACCATCGCAAACTTTCTGAAGAACTGCAAGTGTTTTGTTGCATGATTAATATTATGTGTTTATTTTAAAAAGTTCATATTTGCATAAACTATAAGTGCCGGCCTGTGGCCGGCCCTATAACTGAGGCGGCCCACCGGGCAAATGCCCGGTTGCCAGATAGCCCAGTCCACCCCTGTCCAAAACCACTTGTAAATATCAAAAATCACTTAAAAAATGACATGGGTCTATTTCAAAAAATTCACTGCGGGGCTTTGCAGGGAGAAATCGCAAAAGTAGGTCTACATAGCTTCGAAAATGTCCATGATGCAATTATAAGACTCCAAAACCACTCGTGAATCGCAAAAATCATTTGAAAAATGTACTCATTTTCAAAATTTTCCTGCGGGGCTCTGCTGGGGGGGAGCTTCCGCCCCCCAGACCCCCCTTTTGCGCGTGGCAGGTGTCCAGCTGGGCGGTCATTTTATTCATTTTTTTTTAATAACATAAAAACTTGATACAAAATCATTGTTCCCCAATTAAGGCTATGGATGGCTATGGATTTTATTCATATAACCCAATACACAAATCCTAACAACGTCCCACCCTGCCTAACTTACTAGACGTATAACTTGGTAAGTATACTTTGGTAAATAATAATCACTCTGCCGTGGCATCATTCAATATAGATAAAGGGGACCAACATTTACAGATTAACGTATCAATTCTAAGTGAAAAATGATGAAAACATGAAATATGAGCTTGACTGCTTGACACAGTAAACTCCACGTTTATGTAAGCGCCGATCGAGAGAAAAATCATAGCATTGAAAACTTACAAAATCGAAAGTAAATTTGTAGCCGAGTATATGATCATATTTATAAACATTGCAATTTGTACTAACAGATGAGTTGATTCAATTTACTGGTGATATCTATTTGTAATAATCGTAGCTAGGCCAATATTAAACTTCTCTCAAAAGAAAGTGCGAACCCGTGCCCTAGTGGTGTTGGATGTGGAGACGGTCGTTCGGAACCTTCTTCTTTCATGGATACGTGAATATAGTTCTGATCCATAGATCAGGGAATCTAGTCGAGCTGCAGCTTGACGGTGAGCCAAGTCCCGAAGAGCAGCCACTAACTACACTGTTTACAACAAGTATATCAACCGGGATTTTAGGATACTGAATCTCCGAAACTAGAAGATTGAAATACTCAGATTTGTTGTAATATAATAGGCAGCAGCAAACGAAACAACATACAAATTTCACTAAAAATATATAATATTGATTGAGGGATCAAACCCTCAATATTTAGGGATTTTTCAAGATTTTAATTTTAAAATGAAATACCAAAAGCTATAACGTTTTTTAGCACAGTTTTCCTGGTTTAATCATTGGTCTATTGCAGCAAATTGCAATCATATATAGATGATATATATACACCATCGACCAAAGAAGTGCATATTATACGTACCGGTAACATAAGCCTTTTGAGTCGAATACGAATTTCAGCTCAAACTGCTCGATGTTGGATTTGATCGAGTTATATTCACATATTATTAGATGAGCGTAGCGAAGATTCCATTTCACATACCGAAAAAAATGGGCTTGGTTTTTATGTTTTTTTTTTTTCTATTTTTATTTTGTGCGCGGCAAACAGGTCAGGAAAAAATATCTAGGCCTATCGACTTGAAACTTTTTCTACATATTTCTGTCATACCAGAATAGGCTGGAAATGTTTTTCAGAAAAATCGGTCGGAAGGTTTTTCCGGAAAGAGTTCGAAAAGTTTGAGAAATCCTCATAAGAATAACACGGATGGAAAATACTTGAAAAACAAGAATTCTCCAAAAGCTCTCAACAAATTTTTATCGAATATGAACAATACTATTATACACCTTTTCAGAGATTTCTGCAACAATCGGATGAGAAAGAAAAAAAAACGCAATAAAAGTGTACATCCATTTTATTGAATATTCAGATCCATTGGTAAATTGCAAAGTGTAAATGCGACAGGTTGCAGCACTATAAATATCAACAAGTTGCAGGTAAGGTTTTTGAACGTAGTAATCCAAGGTCGGTAAATGTGGATTGAGCTGACAATATTTTTCATTCTAGATTTCCATACTTCTAAGCTCATCTCACAACGAGAATCCCGCGTTTTCGTAGTATAACTGTATAAGACTTGAAGCTCCAATTTGGTTTTCTCCGCGGTTTTCTCTCAATACTAATGCAGCATGGACGGTATAAGGTCCGGATATATCGGAATTACTTATTATGTGTTCCGGACTTTTGGGAACTGAAATACTTTCATCTGCGGCGAAAAAAAGGTATGGTCAAAGGTCAAGTTCAGTATGGCTAGTCCAGGGATGGTTTTTCTTGAAAAACCTTCAAAACTTCTTGAAAATCTTGAAACAACCACGAGGTGCTTCAAAACAGTCTCACCAACCATCCTCATTCTTAATTGGTAAAAAATAATTGTAGGCCTAGGCTATATTAATTGATTTCGAAGTTTATAAAAAATATATGTACATAAAATATATCAGATATAAATACCGGTACCGGGTATATATATATATATATATATATAGGTATATATATATAATATATATATACCTATATATATATATATATATAATATATATATATATATATATATATATATATATATATATATATATTATATATATATATATATATATATATATATATATATATACATACCGGTATATATATAATAAATATATGAAAATATATCATGTATATATATATATATGAATAATATACATATATATATATATATATATATATATATATATATATATATATATATATATATATATATATATATATAAATATATATATATAGGCCTGTATATATATATATATATATATATATATATGTATTTATATAGGCGGGGATAGGCCTACCTATAGGCCTATATATGAAATCATTCGATTTTTAGGTTCATCAAGTATAAAATGAAATGGTTTATCAATATTATTAATAATAAATAGACCATTTCAAACTATCTTGGGATGTGATTCCTTGGTCTTTATTTTGGAACAATGATTGTGTCTCAAGTTTCAATGTTGATAACAAATGAATAAAAATGATACTTTGTGAGTTTGAAAATGTAATAATAAATTGTTTGACAGCAGTCTGACTCGGTCTGAAAAAGAACTGCTTTGATTCCTTTCCTGGAGTAAGTCGAGCATGGGTTCGATCTCATAGTCACATCAGTTATGGGTTTTTGTAAGCATCATTCAACTATCATTCGCATCCTCAAATGACTACGCAGTTTGGTAGGGTCGTTCAGCAAACAATAATTACTATCGTGATGAATAATTCTGTATATTACCGGTGAACATAGACTAAAACTTCGAATAGGGCCTAAGCCTAGGTAAGTAGACAGTGAGCACTCAAGTATTCGAGCGTTGAAGGCTGAAGCACATGAGATTGATTTTAGTGCAATAACAGCCTGTTCTCAATAAACAGTTAGGCCCGGTCCGGTATTACCAACGTGGGAGTAGCTCCAACTGGCAGATAAAAGTTGTTATCACCATGGTTACCTGTGATATTTGTTTTCATCAACTCTCAGTTAACTGCTAACTGGACTTGGTAATACCAGGCCTTAGAGGTCTACTTTATGACTTCAACTCCAAACACAAGGTATTTCGCCTCATATCAGACACTTACCGCAGAAGATGTATGTCTTGTAGGAGCTGGGTACATGGCTCAAGATCCACAAAGAATCACTACTCAACACTACGGTAGCAGCAACTCCACATTTTCCACAAAAATTAATATAATAATAATATAATAACAATAATAACAATGAAGGCCTTCCGTCAGGCATATGGCACGCAAATCACATTCCAAAAAACAGGCTGCTGCTTGAATCTTGCCGCCACTATTCGCCTAGGCCTATAATTTAACAATTTTATAATTCCACCTCACTTGTTGCCCTAACCTAAGTAATCGTCATCATAGCAGATTACATGATAGGATTATCACCGAAACACACGAGTTCGTTTCGTCGAGTGATGTTCGCGCATCATAATTCAAATTTCACAAAAAAAATGTCAGATTTCGCACATCTAACGCGCACAATCCATTGTTCCGCCAGCGCCAGATACTTTGCTTCTAATGGCGTACATCACACGTGGTATACCGAAGAAAAACGTCACACATTTTTCAACCAATAATCGCTTCGAGTTTCATTTCGCCCCGCCTAAACATGAACTGACAGCGGCACATCTACTCCGCGTGGAGTATTGACCACAGATCATCGTCATGTAACAGCATATTTTTTCATGATGTAGCGCCTATTTACGAGTCAGTCAACACATTTCATGCATGTAGCTATGTGTAAATTAATTAAGATTTTATGTACCATTCAGTTAGAAGACACTCGTTTATCAAATGTTGCACTTTATTCGAATGACAATAAATGTGCATCCACTTCTGAAACTAAGAAAAAATTGCGATTTCCTAAGACACGGGTAGTTATCTTGAGTTGCGAGTACATTGCTGTAGTATCTTTTCTTACCACATCTTCGCTGCAAACCTGCATATTTTCTGAATAGTGAACTGAAGAGACCTCTAGCATTTGTCCTTGGAACTAAATAGTACGTTAACGTAGATTTACTTCCGTGCCTTCCTACGGAGGAACATGATATTCCATGATATTATGATTCAGTGATTCAGTTCATCCGTCACAGCTGCTCAGGAGAGCTGCGACGGATTAAAAGATAATATTTTTCCAAAATTTCGACTGTGACCCGGGTGATAATGCAAGAAATGGATTACAAGAGTGTTATATTCAACTCTGCTAGAGATGGTAATCTTGACCGTCTGAAAGTGAGTAAAGTTTTTTTGGCATTAGGCCATCGCGTCTTTTAATAGATGAGTAGGCCTATGAGTTAGTTCGACGACGGAAAGACCTAAGCCTTATGTAGGCAATTCGGTAGGTCTAGAGTCTAGACGTATGTAAACTGCGTACATTTTAGTCCTAAACACTGCATAGCCAAGGGTCTGCCTCCCCAGATGATAGGCGAACCTGGTAGATTTGACTACAAAGGCTGAGCTAGTATGCACGCAACTTGAGGGCCCACACAGTCATTTAGTTGTGTAAATATGCACTGGGCCTCCCTAGTTATTAACGTCGGCCCAGCTTAGTCCTATGGTCAATTATGAGGTAGAACTGTCATCACTAGACACTTAGTAGGTCCTGATAAGCTGTCGACATTTACCCCTGAATCTAGGTTTAAAGTTTCAAGTGGTTTAACTAGGCACTATACGTCACTACTCCTTAGAGTCTTAGAAATTAGGCTAGACAGAGTCTAGATCTAGCGGATTCTAGCCTATTCAATGCACCCAAGTTCTGAGGCTGAGGCTCCTATCTAAGCCAATGAAATGCAATACTTTGAAGACCCAATTTTAATGGTATTATGAATTGGCCCATTCCTAGGAAAGTAATCCTATTGTAGGGGTAGAAAAGAATGTCATCAAAATTGAACCAATTATATTTGGCCCTTTACAAAAAAATATGTATACACACCAATATTTTAAAACTAATATAAACATCAATTCAATTTGTTATTGTTCCGGTTTTGAATAATTGAATAATTAAAGTGGTTTGGGGCGATTTATTTTTATTGTGAATATATAGAGATTTGTATCTCCATAGATGTATAGGCCTTGAAAAAGCTAAAATCCATGTACAAATGAGACATACTACTTTTGAATCATGCCTAACTAATAGTCGGCCTACACCATTAATGTAAATTGATAAGCAACTAAAAAATTATGAAACCAAGATATTTTGTTCCGTTTTCAAACGCATGAGACATGGAGAAATTCCACTAAAATAATTGTAGGTCTAATCACTTGAAACTTGCAGTAGGCCTACCTGGTTGTGTTAATGTTCATACTCGGCCGTTTTTGAAATCTGTAGAAATAGAATGAGGGAAGACTTGTGAAAAATACTAATTCATAATATGGGCAATAACTATGGTATGTTTCCAGTGTTCACAATTATTTTTGTGGAATTCCTCTGCCTCAATAATTTAAAATTATTTTGTCGTACAATGAAAAAATGGGATTTTTTTTTGTAATTCACTTTAATTGTGTCATTAGTTGAATAAAAATAGTTATGCCCATTTCTCAATTTTAGATGGACGAATAGGCATTATTGATTTGTTGGTAGGGCCCATAAACTACTATTCAGACAAAACGCATGTTTAAAACACTGGCTGATATGGTAATATTAGCTTGTGGCAATTGTGCTATATATTAGCGTAATTAGTTGGTCAATGTCTCAAGTTGACTGGTCAGAAAACGGAATAGGTATGGAACTATCCTTGATTCATTTACCCGATTTTGATGTCCATTTCCCTTGAGCAATTAGTGATTGACTACGATATTACATTCTACCAACTGAATGACCGCACTCAATTTAAGCGACTGGTCCAATATCACTGTATGATCAACCTGGATTAATAAACGTCATTATTATTGTTATTACAAAAATATATAAGAATATACAATATATATAATATACAATATATATATATATATATAATATATACAATATAATATATATTACAATATATTTGTGAGTTTCAGTTTTCTTGTGTGAAATATTATTATTAGATGTTCATCTTTTGGATTTTGTTTGATTTTGCGTCTAATTTACGTGTTAATTTTTAGTAATTCATTGCCTATCTTTTCGCTTCATTTTCACTATGGCTATAGGCCGGACCATGTTCTGTTTATATTTTATAATAATAATACATAATAGGCCTACATATCCTACTGGTTCTCAGTCATTTGGTTGGATAACGGGCATTTAAACATTTTAGCGAGGGATTAACAACTGAAAACTAATGTACACTCGCCATGAAATCTTCCTGAAAAGTGAAAACCCTTGAAATCTTCTTGAAATCTCCCTGAAATCCTTTGAAATATTTTTTTGTAATAGCATCGAAACTTGATACAAAACCACTGTTCCACAATTAAGGCTTTGTAATCTGAAATCTAAACCAAAATACAAAAATCCAAGTACACCAAATTTACTACTTGTTCACCCCTCGCATTTTAGTTCAATTTTAGTTGATATTTCGTGAAGTCAACTTGGCAGTTCTGGTTCTAGCAACGATTGACAGGGCTGACAATATTTTCAGTTACCTCCTTTCTACAATTATTAATTATCGGTTTATAAAATACAGTTCTCAGTTCTAAATGTTGGCCCTGGTACCGGTACTCATTTTGGAAATATAATTTTCTTGTTTTGAAATAGTGTTTTTTTGCATGTTCTCGCAATTCATTCCCTAAAAAAGGAGGTCAGATTGTAACCTTTACCTTTTGTTGTTAGGCCTACGTCAAAAAAAAATAGAATATCTGATCAAGCTGGGAATCAAACTGATCTGAGTGATGTTTTAATCAAACGCCTAGACCATTCAATAATTCAATAACTTAAATATCACAGTTCCAATGAATAAAACACATTATTATTATTATTATTATATATAATCTATCTCTTGATTGAATTATTGGTCGATTTTTATTATTATCGAAAACTTGACATACTATGAAGCTATTGTTTCCCAATACAGGCAAATGAGAATAGGATCGTTAGAACGGGGCACTACAAGGGCGATCTTACCGCCCTAAACAAATAGTTGGCTATAATATAGCTCATTAAACAAATTGTAATTATAATGTATTTTAATTGATTACAGTATAATATTTTTAAGCATATAAAATGTATATATAACAAAACAATGTAGATCTACAATTTTTACTGGATAGGCCTATTTATCATTATCTAGCACTTGTCACGATAGCTATATAGCCTGCCAATGTTCTGGAGTGAAAATTGAAATCCTTGCTTTATTCTAACCTATGTGTAACCTCTTGAGCCCACATCAATCTTTATAGTTTAGAGAACTAGCATATTATTAATTAGCCTACATAAGTAGACTAATTAGTAGTGGGGAGTGGAAAATAATGGAATAGTGGAATAAGATATGATTTTGAATAATATTTGATTAAAAACTTATGTAGCCCCTTTGGCCTTCTTCCTCATTCTATATATATAGGCGTATATATCTTTCGTCATAATCAATCATTTAATTGAGTATCCCTTTATTACATGAAGATAAACAGATATCAATTACAAAATATTATTTAGGAGATAAAGATATGGTTCGGCTCTAAAGCTCCATGAATATGCATTTGGTTAAAAATGAGATGGTATAGGGTCATTTCTAACTACGTTTTGAATTTAATTTAAGGTACCGGTATATATAGTAATATATAGTAATATATAGTATATATACAGTATATAGTATATATGGTATAGGTATATATATATATATATATATATATATATATATATATATATATATATATATATATATATATATATATATATATATATACATATATATATATATATATATATATATATATATATATATATATATATATATATATACCGGTATATATATATATATATATATATATATATATATATATATATATATATATATATATATATGTGTGTATATAAGTATATATATATATATATATATATATATATATATATATATATATATATATATATATATATATATATATATATATATATATATATATATATGAATCCATTATACCCTAAAACTATAATGGATTCATCAATTATAATTCGTGAAAGTTTCAAACAAAATATATATATAAACACATATATATGTTCTTCATTGTACTCTTCTCTATTCCCTCTTGAGCGAATCGCGATTAATAATCAGTGGTTACCCTGAGAGGTACCAGTGTTGCAACAGTAATAGTTATGTATGATCCCACGTGGTAATGAGTATAGTTTGTTATATAATTCAGAAAAGACGCATTGTTGATATGATAATATTGGCTTGTGCTATATATTAGCGTAATTAATTGGTCAATGTTTTTAATTGATTCGTCATCACGGTGAATATGGAATTAGTACATGCATAACTTGGTAATACAGGCTCTATAGGCCTAATAGAATGTTCCCAAGTAATATTTCGAAGATTATGCGTAGGCCCCTATCCATTCATAATGTACAGTAATATATGCACTGACAACATTGTTATTTGATTGTAGTATGGTCACTTGACATATGGCTTAACAATATTGTCAACTGTAATAATTAAGCCAAGGTTAATGGTTACATTAAAACATTTCAATTCTTATGCAATTTTACTTGGTCAGTTGGGCCTACCACACTATTGTTGTCATGTTATCACATTACTATTGCTCTATGGGAATTGACCTAATATGAGAATACTGCCAAATAAATATTGTATCGTTCTTACAACTTGAATCAGTCGCGCACGGGATTGCACTGTGAAGTGTCAAAATTAATATAGATAGGCAGTCATCTTTTAATATTTTTGGTGGACTTGCCATCACCGTTTTGTTTTTGTTTTTTAAATACGTCATCAAATATCGAGTCAAGTCGACCAAGACTAGACGTACTTCTCAAGTAGGGTCATCACACAATGGAGCAGGTAAACCAATTTGTTATTGTTATTTTCTCTAATTGGCATCATTCCATCTACCAATCCAGGACACGCATTCTCTCAAATCTATTTTCAGTTCCATTTCTTTTTTTCTTTATCATTATTTATTTTATACACTAGGGAGTAAGTAGGGACATGGCGTGATGTAATATGATGAATGGATATTTGTGGATAATCAAGGTTATCATATATTATTTCTGAATTGATTGCATTTTATTTATGTTGCTACACATCACTTTATATTATGGTCTAGTAGCTCTAATAAGCACATAACTATTTTAGTATCTATATTCTATTAAATAATGGTGTGTTTCTTATTCTTATATCAAGCATGATTGATTAGTTTCATTTCAGTGTCATATCAATGCATGTTGTGTTATACTGCTGCTAACAGCCAGAGACTTGGGAGCTTTGATTGTATTGGCTCCAAATAGTAAGACAACAGTTATTGTCTTAATTAAGCCATTGTATATTGTTATTACAAAGTTCATTTAGCCTTAAATTACAAGAGTTGGAAAACAAATAGCATGGGTGACCATGGTGATTTATCAACACAGCTATTTCCATGTAAGGTTATTCCAGCCTCAAGAGCAGGAAGTTTTCGGTTTTCGCCGCATTCATAAGACTGCAGGTAACTGTTTTTTGGATTATTTAAAACATGAGATTTGTATTTCCAGCAAGTTCGATAGGTCTATTTATTGCCCTGTGGACTTGTTAATTTCAAGTAATAATTAATAAAATATGCGAACCCGTAAACCTTATTTAAATCGAAAGGCGACGTTGAGTTTCAAGCTAGATTAGTACCGGTAGTGATAGTTTCGAGCTGGATACGTGGAAAAGGTAGGTGCAAGGATGTAGACATGAAAAAAGTCCCAGTGCGCTCGATGGTTCGGTAAATCCAACGAGTGCAGGATCGGGTCTAGATGGGAATTTTCTTACATTTTAGCATGTTTCTATGATGTAGTTTAGGTTTTAGATATTCGCCCACCGGGGCGGCGGAGCCGGGTGTCAGGGGTCGGTGGACCCCCCAATAATCATGTGATAGGTCTAACTATATCAAAGAATTATAGGCCTAACAAACATGACAACTTGATCAATCTTGACCCCTCAGCCGCCTCTGTTCACCCATGTCGTACGTAGTATTGTTGTTAGGCCTACTTCTAAATTGTCGTTTGACACCAACTATTGGCTGTCTAGTTTGTGTAGTATTGATTTTGGCCTATATTAAGTGAATTTTATTTTAGTCTTCATTTAGTTCAAATAATTAATATTTCTAATGTGAGCTCAGCAAAAAAAATTTGTGACTATTTCATTAGACTTATATATTTTTATATAGTCTACTACATAAATTGTTGTACATTTTTTTCTAGTAGATTTTGGTATCATTAACATTTTTTTTCATCAAGATCGAAACTTGATACAAGATTATCGTTCCCCAATTGACCACTAGTGATGCGTGGCTTATTGGCAGGCCACCTTGATCTATACTTCATGTGGGCATTAGAGATACTCTGATAGGTAAATGTCAAATTTCCCACATAACAAAGCCCATTTGATTGGATGCTTTTGTTTTGTGACGTTTGTGGGCGGGTCAATCTCTATAGTCGTCAATTAAGGCTATGAATGAAAGTAGAATCGTTTGGACGGAGCACCACAAGGACGATCTAACCACCCCATTTTCATTCTTTAAATTACATGCACTTTACTTTGACACCGAGACTGCGACGTCTGTGACACTTTTTCGCCACAAGGCGCAGATAAAAGTCGTTCAGTTTCCAAAAGTCCGGAATACATTTTAAGTATAAAAACCGTTTTTGTGATATATTCGGACATTTACCTATGCAGAGTAAACCAAACACACGAATGTTGACACCTTCCACTTTGAACTGCGGTATTCGTCTCTTGGGCAATGTTCTTTTCTTGCCAGCAGTTGTAAAGTTTATCATTTTTTTTTTTAATAACATCGAAACTTGATACAAAATCATTGTTCCCCAATTAAGTCTATGGATGAAAGATAGGATCGTTTGGACGGGGCACCACAAGGGCGATCTTATAATGATATAGTGTATCATTATCCTATACAACGAAAAAAGAGATACGGTAATAAAAAGAGTGATATACCTGAATTGGTATAATTAGACCTATCAGTCTACTAATTGAAGGACGTGCTTAATTAGTACTTCATCCAACCGTTTTCTTCGAGGACTGGGAAACCACGAAAAACCACGTCAGGATGGATTTAAAAAAGTGTTTGTTGGTCTTGAACTACACATTTGCTTCATTTTCTTTCAACTTCTTCTCTTCTATTCTTGAAATGTTTGAATTTCTTGAAATTTTAATTGATCTTGAGTCAAGACACTTTCACTATTGAAACTTATTCTCTTCTTTTCTTGAAGCCTTGATAATTGTGATCACATGCATGCAATGATGCAAGAGCCACTAAGAGGCAGTGAAATAGGCTTCTGTCAAGTAACAAATGACAAACAATGGTTACCATAGGAATACAGCGAACTGGTGGACGAGCTGGTGGACTACCAAATATTCTGATTGGTCAATTCCAACTGGTGGACATTGTTGTCTGTTTCTTTCAACAATGGGTGACGTTTCTCAAGTCCATAGCCCTCTTGATGTTGGTGAGTGCTGAGTGGTGACATCTTGATAGTCGTGCACAAAATGTTTTTCTCTGAAAATCACTAAATAGAATATTTAGTGATTGTCAGTCTTTTGGACTTCAGGCAAGTATTCTGAAAATCCTATAAACTAGGAAAATGCCATGTATGCGTTGTTAGACGAGCGGATAGTAATATTATGTCGACTTTTTTGCCAAACTTTTGCCTACATTCGCCAATTGGGTGGCATTTGAGTTATAAATGGGTAAAAACTGCTTCGAGTGGTACCATTTTAGCACATTTTATGGTTTTTCTTCTAAATGGCTGACCCGATCAAGCTGAAAATTTCCAGAAATGTGTGTATCAAGATGTAATTCAACTTCACGCAAAACTTAACTCCACGGTATATTTTCTTGGCAAATGAAAATATTTTCTTTTTTTCCGCTGTGTCATTCTAATGGGTAGGCCTATTTTTGAAATTTCTAAAATTCATAAAAATAAAAGTTACCACCCGATAATGCCACAAAACTATACAGATCCAAGTTGAATGAGGAACCATGATGAAAAAAAGTTTGAAGTTGATACTGTAGCCGCTTGACCCGTGGAGAACCGACAAAAAAACATGAAAAAAAAAATCATGAAAACGAACACCAATTATTCAGTTTGTCAAATTGAATCCTCGCTAAAGCTCGTCCAATGAGAAAGACTAAATTCCAAAATACAATATATTGAAACAAAAATGTCGAAACCACATCTCAAATTCATCAAAACTCTGTGTGTGATCACTAAATGTTAAATTATGTCGGCCTTCTTTCTGGCTAGCCCAGAAGTCAAAATCTTGTATCGGAAATATTTTACAAAATTACTAAATCTTCATTATAGACCTTCACATTATAAACTAAAACTGTGCTAATCTTAACTGCAAATCTCAGGGCACCCTTGCTCGTGCCAGCCCCTGGTGGCATTTGTGTCATGTAAGGCTTGGGTAACCTGTAGCATTCGGTTCCCGTAGTGATGATCTCTTCATCATTTTTTAGTTCTATCAAGTTTACAATCTGAATAAAGTTTCAACGATTAAAATTATAATTTATTTCTACTGTAATCTGTGAAAACACTTTCATTTCTATTATGTCACATTTGAAGTTGTGTTTCGTAATAGTCAGGATACATTACCACGGTATATATGCTAAATATATATATATTATATATATATATATATATATATATATATATATATATATATATATATATATATATATATATATATGTATATATATATATTGTGGAAGGGTAGACATACATGTGAAATCCACTATAAAGCTCCACGCTGTTATTGTTCTTTTGGGACCAATATTCACATGCACGTGGAAAGAAACATTCATAGAAAGGCTTGTAAATGAGCAGTACAATCATACATCCGCGTGTTGGTCCATAAACACCTGTAACGTCGACTCACGAACGTGACTCAACTTGCTATATAACTTGAATTTTATACTATATTGAAATTTGAAACAAAAGGATAATCTAATCTAAGCTAACCATCCTTAATTTGAAAAAATAACAATTCCACGTTGTGTAACATGGACAATATATCTGTATGCATTATAAGGGATCTCACAATAAAAATATCGCGCCACGCTACTTGGTTATTATATCCACATACTCGTATGCGTGTCTACAAGTTCATATCAGTGATAATTATTGACCATGATGTATTTCTAGTTTCACGGTTATCGTTTTCAAGAACAACCATTTCTTGTTAATGTAGTCGCCTTCCCTGTTGTCAACTTTCACAGGACTTACCAAATGTCTCGTACTAGGCTTCAATTTATCTCTACGTAGTTATAAACAAACAATTCCGAACAATGGTTCATTACTCGTAATAATAATATTACAAGATTTATCGCTAATATTGATCATATCTGGAAAGGAAATGTATTTTATCGATCTTTTGTTAGCTGTCTACAGTTTGCAGTGTCAGGAAACCCTTGAAGATTTATTAATGCCATCTATGGGATATAGGAAGTGAAATGCGAATTGTGTTAGGTCAAGGTGGGTCGGTTTGTCTCAAGGATTTGCTGACAGCAACCTCTTGTGGCGCGCTCAATGTTTACACGTTCGTACCACGTGGTTCGGACAAAGGACAGATAGAAACTTGTTACAAAAGACAAAATAGAAAATGTTGGACTAGGAATATCAAGTATCAACTGGATTCGATCATTGATAAACATGCATGATCGTAAATCAAACTTGACTGAGATAAGACTGCATAATTCAGTTTTGTAAAACAAAATGACAAATTGATCTAGTAGGCCTTCAATGGCAAGTAGCAAAACTTATCAAGAAGGCCTACTGTAAATACAATTGAAGAATTTTTAAAGTTGCAATATGTATTTGTTCAGTGAGGACTATTTCTAGGTATATCACTTATGAATTATCAGTTATTTTGCATTGTGAAATACAGACAGTACATTATTGAAGCACTTCAGCTTCATTTTCCCGAACGAAAATTTTTTAACATATATATTTGTACATATTTGTTATCACAATTTGAAGTCTCCAGTCTCCATCAGCAGAGCTGTTTCCGACTATCAAAGTAAAAATGGTGGGGTCTATCCAAGGCTTCCTACATTATTACAACTTATATTATTATATTGATATATTATATTATTTTATGTTTATATTATTATTTTATATATTAATATTATATATATTATATTTTTTAAATATTTTATATTGGGTATATTTCATATCATATTACATTATTTTATTATTACATGTACTAATATAGAAGGCATTGGTCTATCAGGAGTTCAAAGTGGTTTGAAACCACTTTTTTTCAGAAACAATCAACTGAACATCTTCAGAAATTTGAAAACTTTTGAATTTTCGAATAATGTGTGGGCCTATAATTATTATATTAAAATTTCGTGAGAATTTGAATTTATCGGAAGGAAATATTTTTCCGAATTTTCTTCTTTGGGTTATTCTTATGGGTTTTTTAAAACTTTGAAATGGTTTTTCTCAGAAGTGGTGCAAACGATTGAACCCCAAAACCATACAGTATCAAACTATACAACGTCACTTGTGTATGCCAAGTTTCGGCTGAGGTCGTACTTTCGTTTGTCCTGTGGGAGTGCAAAAATAAATGTGTAGGGTTAAATTGAGTCTTTGCTTTGCTCATCCAATGACCCACCATAGGCGTAAATTAGTAACTATTTATTGATGAGCGTAGCGAAGTCTCCATCCCACTCTTATAGGGCTTTGTCTGTGTGTTTTTTTTTTTTTTTTTTTGTTTGTTTGTTTTTTTTTTTGTTTGTAAGCACTCCACAGGTCGCAAGGGTTGACTGATCAACATGAAACTTTTTTTGTACACGCAAACTCATCCAACTTAGAACTGTATAGTTTTTGGGATGAATCGGTCGGACCGATATTGAGAATCATCATCTCAAAGTTTCTAAAAACCCCATAAGATTTGGCTGGGCGGAAAATGTTGAAAAATAAAATCTCTCCAAATGGGATGAAATTTTCTCTAAATGTGTATACATGGATTTTACACATTATTACGATTTTTTAAGCAATTCTGATCAGTCGTTTTGGAGAAAAAAAATAAAATGACTGATAATATTCATAAAATATATCATAAAAATTATGACAGAATTAAGTTGTAGAGATTCACTGCTTTCTAGATTCAAGAGTTGACCAACAATGAAGTATTTTTTATATGCGTCAAGGTGTGTAGAATACTAGAGTCAATGAAGTGGCAAGAGTAGAACTTCTTTAACGACTTTTATAGCTTATTCAGATATCAAGGTGTGTAGAATACCAAAGTCGATAAAGTAGCAAGGGTAAAACTATTTCAAGGACTTTCATACCTTATTCAGATATCTCGCTCATCTTACAACGCATATTTCGCGTTTGACTAGTAACCATAAATTGACAATTTCTGTTCACAAATGATGAGTGGATGCAGTTGTACCAAAGTAGCCACCGATACCACCTGAGTAGGGGGGACTGGTATGACTTTTTGGTCGAACCGTCTCAGAGGGCCCTGAGCCTGAGTACCGGTATGTGAAATATTTAACCTGGGAGAACATCTTCCCAAGCCTCCCAAATACTCAGCTGTCGAGGAATTATCATGGAATGGAATAATTTTATCACATGGTCGTTTAAAGTCGTGTATGTAACGATGTGGTCGTCTTTTGTCACTTGCTTCACGGTCTTCACTGATTGGTCGATTTTCAAGGTGTCGGCTGATAGCGTTATCGCTTTTGTGGTGCAGCGAGAAAATTGTGTGTGGTGCATCCATGGATTTTTATGAACACCATAGGGGCCTACATAGGGGCGGATAATCATCTGCGTATCGTTACTCCATATAACCTAACTGTTGGTGGAGTCATTAATCAAACAATAACCATCATACAACATTATGCACACATTACAGATACCAGTAAGAAGTTTTTTGGGGCCATACATGAAAAAAAGTAACATTGGTGTGCTCTGTGACCACAATCAACCAAACCAGAAGAAACAATAGATTTTCGTGAACCAATACCAACCCCTTACCCCAAAAATAAGTATCGTAGGTAAACAGAGCAGAACATTTTAGATGAACCGAGAAGAATATTTTCATTTTCAGATTCATTTTGGGTCAACTATGAAAAAATGGGTCATTTTGATCCTTGTATTTTTTCTACTTTTAATTATTATTGATATTAATTGTTTTCTTTCTACTTTTAGTTGGTTTGTTTTCACGAGAGATGAAGGTACGAACCGCCAATGCGCTAGGGGTGTGGAATAGGGCAGACAGTTAATCATAACCCTGTATATCTTGTCAACTGTAGTTAGAGGTATACTCAGACCTTTTAGTGTCAATTTTTTTCTTTTCTGTTGTATTCTATAAAGAAACTCGGATATTATGATCAAATGCACTCTGCTACTTGTGCCTTCTTCTACTTGAACACACTGTTACTTTCTACCTGCCCACTCGAGTACTGTTGGTTGATTAAAATTCAAATTAGTATTTTACAAAGTGAAATTAACTTCATTTGTTTACCTATTTCTGCCTATCATAAGATTATTATAAACATGAACAGTATGTTTTTCTAAAGGATAGAAAATCGGCAAGACTCGGAAGAGTGCAGAAGGATGTAGAGGGCAAGTCAATATTATTCCAATAATAATCCGACAAATACTTCCCTAATTAGATAATTGGCCTTCTGAATAATAAGTATTTATTTAAATTTGCTGAGCATAATTTCGTATAATTACACTCAAGAGATGAAGGTTCTGCCACCACACCAATAGCACATGGGTGCAGTCTGCTCTTTCATCTCTTGTGAATACAAGTAAGCCCAAGGGCCCATTCTTGTTGATGGTATTTTCATCCATCATACCAAAATGTAAACTAATCAAATGTCAGTATAAATAATCAAATCAATGTCAGTACCATATATTACTTTCTCAAGTTTCATCACTAACAAAAAGCTGTTGGTCAATAACCATAAGACTATTTTTTAACTATAACTTGATTTATTCAATACATCTTCAGTATGGAATTGCTAACTATAGTCAAGATATCTTTAGAAATTAATAAATACAATTATAATACTAGTGGCAATATAAATGTTGAAAGAGGCAAATATCTTACCAGTGTGTAAAATATAAAAAATATTACAAATCGGGTAATTGGCTCCCTTCATGATTCCCAATTCAACTCTTCAGAGGTGGAACATCCATAGTGTGCACTATGAGTCTGATGTAAGAACATCCTTTAGTCCTCAAGATATATGATATAAATATGTTATGACCACATGGATTGCATTGGATCCACACACAACAATGTCAATGACTGTCGATCCCTTCCTTCTCCCTGGGAGCATCGCCTGAAACGTATAAGCAGCATACTTGCAAGTACAACATAAATGATCCAAGGTAGAAAGAGACAACATGTGGTGTCCTTCTTATCCATTGCTTATGGTAGTAGAAACATGCCAGAACATAGACTTGACCTTCACAGCCACTGTGATGAGATGGTCAAGTTGAATCATTATCAATGCATGGCTAGTCATTCACCTTCACTTATACTTCCAGCTGTCTAAATTGATTCTGGTTTTATTAATTAAATCACTTATATATTGAGTATGTGGCCTGTTATTACTATCAAAGTAGGAAGCAAGAAGCTTCATCGATTAGCTGGATTTGGCAAAGTTACAGACATGCTAATATTCAATATATCAGGGATAATACTTGGTATTTATTATAGAGCTTAAGGCTACTTGAACTTGGTTCATGTAACAATAGTAATAATGATGATAAAAAGTAGCAATGTTTCTCAAAATGTATTGAAATGCTTAATAAACTCAGCCGTTAGTTGATGGTATTAATTTGTCATATAGGGGGGTCTAGAATAAAAGTGATTAAAAACAAATTTGTTAGAACTTCGAATCCAGAAAATGTTCAATACTTCGAATATATTCCTTACATTTCAAATTATTAGTTTTTGTACATTACCGTATGTTTTTTTTTTTTTAATTTCCACTTCTCACCAAGGTGCTGTCAATTTCACACGAAAACTGTCATATTCTGTTCTGGCTGTACCATTATTTACTATTAACATTAGGCGGTTGAACGTGAGAACGGAAACCAAAACTGTCGCCCCAAAGGGTTTGAATAAAATGTTCAACTGTTGAACACTTCCAACAGACTGCTATGTTCAAGTCAGAGAGAGTTCATCAATTAATTATCAATGATGTCTGACTTGTCTTATAACTTACAAGTATGATATTCAGCCCTCAAGTGATGTATGTGTACTGTGTCAACATGTGTACTAAGACTAGTAGATCAGTTGCACATTATCGTTCAGTAGACTGAGATTCGATTCACGTAATGGCCGACCATCCTCGCAGGGGTTTTTCGTGGTTTCGTTGGTCGTTGAAGTGAACACTAAGTTGATTCCATGAGAACAAGCCACGACCACTTCTTGCCCTCTGTCCGAACTACAAAATGAAAAAACCTTATATCTAACCTTCCTTTCATCGTTTACAGACACCAATGGATTTGGCCGATTTGCTTTTCATCACATTGCATCAATTGTTGAAACCAACATAAATAAATAAATACAATATGTGTTATTTGTTCAGGTTTTCTTGGATCACCGTTCGAGGGAGGAGGCGTTGACGTTGGTAGTTGCCAAAACAAGTGGCGCGACACCGCTAGTAGTAGCGTGTCGCAACGGCCATTATGATGTGGCGGAATACCTCGTAGAGCGCTGCTATGCCGATATCGAACAAACGGGATCAGGTGAGCCAAACAAGAAGTAGTACTGTAAGATGAGCAAGAGTACGGTATCTTATCAAATGAAAAAACGTTATGCAAGTAGGAATCTATCTGCAAACTCAATCTCCTCTCATTTTTTTTTTCAATTGTTCAGCATTCATCTTTTGTACTTGTTGATTGTTTGGTTATTTGAACCAAACTTGTCAATCTTGTTCTTCTCTAGTCGCATTGATCTATACATCTGTAATTATTTGTCACTCGAATTCAACACGCATTTTATTTTTTGGGATTGACATTTTACAAAATTTTCTCCACCAACTTATTTATATGTGGTTTTTAACGTTTTCGAGCTTAATTTTGTCGAGTGATTACACGGATTACGCTACTTTAAATTCGAGGAAAAAGCATGAGTGTAGAATTGTGAAATTTTTAAGTTTATTGATTTCTTCGTTTGGTCAGTTGAGCTCATGTGTACAAAAATGCACAGCATGTAGCACCTTTTTTCAGTAGGCCTACTGTTTTTGAAATGTAGTCTTTACTGTTCCTTATCTAACCACTCTACAACAATAAAATAATTTTGGCTAAGGTAATGTATTTATTCGAATAGTCTTACTGGTAATTGATATTTGTTGAGAAACTAATACCATCTAATCATTTTTTAACACCATTGATAATTTTTTGGGTGATTTTGATGTAGTCAACTGTTCAGCATAATCATAGATTTCACTGGTGATATATTTTATGTTTCAAGTTGAAACATAGAATGACATGAAAATAGTGGCAGAAATCAATAGGTACCAGTAATTATTAGGGAATATTGAATTATAATTATCTTTCATTTTTGTAGCAACCCAAATACCATTTTTTAAATCATTTCTCCATATGCCCAGGCCTATATAATATAAGGAGCCATGGGTTCACATATGATTCACCATGTTTTTTTTCCAATGTTTCAGTTGCTATTGAAAGAAGATTGATATTTTAGACGACTGTGTAAGGAATTTAAGATGGTGATTTTTCGTGTTGTAGATTTTATATAGGCCTACCGAATATATTTGTAAACTGTCAAGTTAATATCACACTGGGATGGAACCCGAGTTCCAACCAGAGCTTTACATCACTTGAGGCAAGCTCACATTTCCGACCGAGATTCAGGAACATTTTCATTTTTGCCAGGCTGCAAACTTTGTCTTTGCTACTGTGCAACAGTAACAGGAAATTCAAATTCAGTCAAGATTCTATTTGCAATTAATTTGAAGTGGAGAGTTTAGCATCAGTAATGAATAAATATCATTTCATTTAATTGATAATGAAACATATTACATATCAGAATTGTATTACGTGGCTGTGGTTATCAGTTGCATGATCACAGCGTTCTCGAAGCTATACACCCAAATAATCTTCAACGATTATTGCAGTCGAAGATTTACAGACACACGAATATGTCGCTCGTGTGTGATTCAGATACACGTCACCATTCCAGTCCAGCTGTACATACCTTCTTTACATATTGTTCCAAGATTGCATTATAAGATTTGTGTACTATTCAAGGAATAATCAAATACAGTGGAACCTCTTCAGTACGTTTTAAGGGGACCAGACAAAAAAACACTTACTAAAGTGAAAAACTTACAAGAAACTATTTAACATCTAGGAGCATATGGATGGGATTAGAAATGAAAGTTACCAAGGTGACAGATGTACCAACGAGAAACTTACTAAAGAGGCTCTACTGTAGTATTCCAAAGAAATAGCCTATAGTAATGCACCACGTTGTATATAGTTTATATAGTATATATATATATATATATATATATATATATATATATATATATATATATATATATATATATATATATATATATATATATATATATATATATATATATATATATATATATATATATATATATATATATATATATATATATATATATATATATATATATATATATATATATATATATATATATATATATATATATATATATATATATATATATATATATATATATATATATATATATATATATATATATATATATATATATATATATATATATATATATATATATATATATATATATATATATATATATATATATATATATATATATATATATATATATATATATATATATATATATATATATATATATATATATATATATATATATATATATATATATATATATATATATATATATATATATATATATATATATATATATATATATATATATATATATATATATATATATATATATATATATATATATATATATATATATATATATATATATATATATATATATATATATATATATATATATATATATATATATATATATATATATATATATATATATATATATATATATATATATATATATATATATATATATATATATATATATATATATATATATATATATATATATATATATATATATATATATATATATATATATATATATATATATTCTACCAGTATATGTATAGTATATAATATAGTTTATAGTTTATATAGTATATATTTTTTTTTTTTAATAACATCGAAACTTGATACAAAATCATTGTTTCCCAATTAAGGCTAAGGATGAAAAGTAGGATCGTTTGGACGGGGCACCACAAGGGCGATCTTATCTTATATAGTATATAGTTTATGTTGTATATATGTTGAAGTTCATTGGTTTTAAATAATTAAAATGGGGTGGTAAGATCGCCCTTGTGGTGCCCCGTCCAAACGATCCTACCTTTCATCCATAGCCTTAATTGGGGAACAATGATTTTGTATCAAGTTTCGATATTATTTAAAAAAAAAAAAAAAAGTATTGTGTTAAGTCGATTGTGTTATCTTCAAGTTGGCAGCTAGTCATACAACAGTGAAAAGACCTTGTTCGTTTGCCGTAGTTGTATTTGATGGGGAAACTATCGAAGGAGCGCCACCATTATGGTGCGCCGCAGCTGCTGGTCACATAACGTTGGTGCGTCTGCTAGTTCGACACGGAGCGAGAGTCAACAGCACGACGAGGACCAACTCTACGCCATTGAGAGCTGCCTGCTTCGATGGCCATTATGAAATCGTCAAATTCTTAGTCGAGCATGGAGCAGGTAATTCTATTTACACGTACAATGTAAATGCACTTTGAAAATATGTTTGTTTATGTGTCAGCTTTGGCGTTAGACATATTATTCTAGAGGTATGGGTACTAATTCATTCTCACTTTTTCACATTACAATAATTGGTACTGATACATGTGTTATTAAACTTTGAGACTTCCAAAAATGTTGAAAAACTCGTCAGAATTGAATTAAAAATTAAAAAAAAAGGTCAACGTTCAGTAACAACATTTACGTTTGTCTCGTGTGTTACATTACATTAAAATTAGAATCAATGCAACATTTACTTTGAACAGTACCGGTTTTGGCATTTAGGCCTTGGCCTCCAGGTTTAAATATTCTGAAATACGTCTAGTGTTTGAAAGACATGGATATTGAAAAATGCTCATATTTTGAGTTCTTGCTTCTGCCATGTGTGAAGAATTTCTGACAAACATTTAGGCCCTAAATATCTTTCCATTCCTAGCCACCCTCGGTAGCTCGGTCAGCTGAGGCACCGCTTCAGAAACTGAAATCACAGTTCGGCGTTGGTTCGAGTCCCGCATAAGGCATGGGTTTTTGTAAGCGTCCTTTCACTCACAGTGACTTCATAGTTTCATAATCATTTGTTCATTCGTACCCCCGTATAACCTAGCTGTTGGTGGGGTCGTTGAGCAAACAATAATCCTCATGTACTTTTTGATTTGATTTAGATATTGAAGTAGCAAATCGACATGGACACACGTGCCTCATGATAGCGTGCTACAAGGGTCACTACCGTATTGCCAAGTACTTGCTCAGACTCAACGCAAACGTAAATCGCAAGAGTGTTAAAGGCAACACATCACTACATGATTGTGCTGAATCGGGTAGCTTGGAGATTCTCAAATTACTTATAGAACATAAGGCAAAAATGGATGTAGATTCGTATGGTAAGTTATTGACATTTGCTGTATAAAAGTCGACCTTTTTTAGAATATATTTTTTTTGTTTTAATAATTATTTGTTTGAAAAAGTATGTGAAAATCAACAGTTATAAAGGTATAGCACAGTACAGTTATCAAATGAATCCCACCTAGCATTGGGCACAAAATGGAAATTGTTTGAACAAGTAGTATATTTGATTAGAAAAGGTGGCTGATGATGAAATATGCAACCTTATCTTTGTAATTGAATTTCAACCCTCGGTTAAATGGTTGGTTACAGTATACTATTTGTTTTATCAGGTTCGAACTTAGTTTATCAAATGATGGATCAAAATTTAATATTTGGCATAGAAATGAATACCTACAGATAATGTGAGTGATGAACTCCATTGTTGTGGATATCAGAAATAGTTTATACTGGAACAGTTAAATATTGATATACAGAAATAAATTCAGTGCTTCAAATTGACGGCTTATACAAGGGCTGTGAAGCAATAAGAAACAATAGTAGGAAGGAAATAGCTTGAGCCAGCTTCTGTTAGCCAATAGTAGCTTCTGTCCAGTTTTTTTGTTACAATTTAGTTAGGCCTACAAACAACTTTTTGTCAAGTATCAATACATAGATAAATAAACTAGATTGAACTTGATATGGAATTAAACATAAGCCTATTATGACCAACTGCAATCTGTAATTGGTTATTGTTTTTTTTTTAAATTGGTTATTGTTTTTTTTTAATTGGTTGACATTTTCCCATCTCTCTTCACTCATCACTGTTCTTGATCATTCTTAATTACGTCATTTGTATAAACTTTGCACATTTAACTGGACCACAGTGTTCCTCTCATTGTGTGCTCCAATTACTATGCTAAGATAACCTGATAAACATACTACAGTAAAACCTCTTTAGTAAGTTTCTCGTTGGTACATTTTTCACCTTAGTAAGTTTTATTCTTTGATTCCATCCATATGCTCCCACATGCTGAATAGTTTCTTCAATAAGTTTTTCATTTTGGTAAGTTTTTTGTCTGGTCCCCTGAAAAACGTACTGAAGAGGTTCCACTGTACCTCTATTGTTCTATACGCTGTAGCTATTTCTAGCTTTCTCAAATTTACTTTCTGAATATTTTTTCAGGCATGACTCCTCTTCTCGCAGCTTCCGTCACAGGACACACACACATCGTCGAGTACCTCATTCACTGTACAGATCTCGTCTCCAAGTCGGATCGCATTGATGCACTGGAACTACTCGGAGCAACTTACGTCGACAAGAAACGCGATATGATAGGAGGACTTGACTTGTGGAAAAGAGCAATGGAAGACAGGCATGTTACATCAAACTACCTCTTAAATGTCTGTATGTGGAGTGAAAATATCAGGCAAACCTTCTCAATGCACAGCTGCCTTTCCAATCATCAATTAAAACTCTATAATATTTTTTTTATGAATTTCTCCAATCAGATCTTGAATCAGTCTGCAAAGGTAGCCTATGCGCCCGTAGCATAACTACAATCAAACAAAAATAACAACTTGCCCTATATTAAATTTATGTTATGTTTGGCAGTCATTGACCTGAACAATGGGGAGTAGGCCTACTGTTGTTGAATGAAACAAATTACATAGAAAGCTAAACTTGAACCCATGGAACATTATTGGTGGTGCAGCCCCCTGTAAAGAGTCCACATGGTGATTTTTAACCTTATGATATAGACACATTTTCCTCATTTCAAATGCACATCTAAATCCTAAAATTAATTTGTATTCATGATGAAATTACAGTATGTTTACCTTGTCTGCATAGATTCAATAGAGAAGTATGTACCAAATTTAATGCTGCCATACCGCAAATATTTCGACATATTTTTTTAATATTATTTCATCAAGGATTAATAACATTTAGGCCTAGTACGGAGCTGTGACAGCTCGAACCACACAGCCGTTGGTGAAAATTAATGAGAGATAAGGGAACAACCGCGAGATCCGCGTGGCGATTTTTGTGAACAACACAACGAGCAGCACATTCTAGAAGTTGAACAAACGTGTCCCCTTACCGTGCCCTCCATGCCCGCAAACTTTGATTTGCTCCTGCTCTCGTGCATGACTCAAGCCATGCCACACGGCTAGTTGTATCACGAGTTACTTGCATTGCTCTCGGGCATTCGGCAGTGTATAGATTTTATATTGCATTTGAAGCTGCGAACGTTTAATAATTGAGAATATCATTTTTTTACTGCAATTGTTTGATTGTGGGTTGGTATTTTCTCAACAATGATTAGTAGCTATACTTATAGCTAGTATAGTAGATATTAGTTTCTCGTGAATGTGAATTTTACAAGGTTGCTTAAAAATGTTATACCTATGATTTTGTATTTTCAGTACCGTAAGTACCTAATATTGATTTGAGTGGGAGAGAGAGAGGGAGAGGTTCTATACAGTTTTGTAACAAGTAACACTGTTACATGGTTCAAGGGGTTTAAAATTATCAATTATAAAAATTGTCAATTATTGCAAAAATATCTGTTAAATTAAACCTATGTGTGAAGTAGACAGCTCTTAGACCAAATCTGAAATGCTTAGGGAATTTTCAAAACGTTACTGTTTAATCTGAGCTAACACCGGTCGTAACACGTCTAACACCATGCACATTGACTCGCCAACAGATTTGAAGGGAGCGTACATTTACTCAAACCAACTCAAACAAAATCTGTGCCTGCGTATGAATATGTGAAAGAAATCAGCGATCCAGAAGGGTTGGAAGAGCTACTGGCAGACCCCGACGAGATGCGAATGCAAGCGCTTGTCATTCGAGAGAGAATCTTGGGCCCCGCTCATCCAGACACAAGTGAGAAACATTTTTAAATGTTGTATTTTTAATTAGCCAACTATGACCAGCTTTTATTCTTCATGATTAGTTTTTCACAATTTTGAGGTGGAATCGCCTTTGTGGTGCCTCGTTCAAACGATACTTAGCTCTCATTCTTTGTCAAGTAACAAGGAAACAAGCTATGGCTTTTTTCAAGTTTTCGATGTTTTTAAAAACAATATAATTTAGGGTTGGGCAAACCTTGATTTTTGCCACGAACCGAACCTCGAACCGAACTTTTCAAAAAGGTTCGTTTTTTCGAACCTCGAACCGAACCTTTTTTTCTGTTTTTTCAGACCTACCGTAAATATAACAGACAGATTAGGTGTCAAGCCCATATGGAACAGAAATGTAACTCAGTCATAATAGGGTACAGACCCGCCAAGAATACAAGCCAAGTACATCCAACCAAAGTACTAGGCCTAGTTTCAGTATTAGGCCTAAAGTAGAACTCCGACGTAGATTTGTAAGACAGACTTGGTCAGTACAAAATTGTCCTCTTATGGCATATTTCAGTTTTTCAGTAAAGGAATTAAGGGTTTGTTTTAGTTCAGAAGCAAGTGTAGAAACCTAGAACAGGTGATATAAACAGGTGAAGGCCTAGTTTCAAGAGCAATATCACGTCGATTAATGCAAAATTATGAAAACAATTTCATATTTAATACATCACAGTTTGGTCGACTCCATTACAAATTTCCAAACTACGTCACACAAGACACAGCCTCTTAAACTAAAGTTCTGGTCTGTTCAATGATCGGCGATCGACCTATCGAATCGATAAAAGCAAACAGCTGATATAGGTCCTGCGCACTGCACTGACAGCTTTTGAAATATTTACAGGTTATTTTTATATCTTATTAGATTATATCTTATCTGTTATCTCATTGGGGTATAAACAACAATGTACAACATTTATGTATTTCAACTTGACTTGATGAAGTTACCATTAATAAAGAAAAGAAATTAGTATTGTAATGATTAAACATGAACAAAAAAAAAAAAAAAAAAAAATTTTTTTTTAGAAGTTCGAAAAAAGTTTGTTTTCGAACCTAGCCGGTTCGAAATTCGAACTTAATTTTAAGGTTCGGTTCGAATTCGAACCGGTTCACCCAACCCCACAATATATCAACTTGAAGAAAAGTTCAATGAGATGTAAGTTTGTATTAAAAATAGTGAAAATACAATGAAAGTACTGCTTAGTAATTCTGCCTATAGTAATTGTTTTTTCTCAACTAGAACAGTGTTTCTTGTAGATTTCAATCTCCTGTATCGAATAACGTAGACATGCGTGAATGATGAATATTTTTGGTTTTATTAATTATTAGTTTTCAACTCACTTGAATCAAGTTGAGGGACTGTAGGGGCTAGGCTAAGGAGACAATTGCTGATCAAAATCTGACCCGATGGTACTAAAACAAATTACTCTGAACGTTGAGTGAGTGGCAAACTGATCACTTGATTTCGTTCTATAGAGGTGACCAAAATCTATAAATTGTCATTTTAATCAATTTTATGTGTGATGTCCAGCACCAAAATGAAAATGGTTCACTAACGAATACATTTACTGAGTTTGTTCAAGCAGTATTTTATTATTTCTCTTCATAACACGGGTTGCAGCACTTTCATTAGACTAGTTTCAATCATCCCATCGTCTAGGAGACCGGGGTTCGATTCCTCTAAGTTCAATCGTCCGGACTACAATACTGGGGTGGTGCTCTAATTTCATTATGAGTTGTATTTCCTTCCCCAAAGGCGGAAGAAGAAATCAACCAACAGTGTGGATCGAGGCTAGGCACTGGAAATCTTTCCTTTCCTCTCAAAAAAAAATGTTTCGTAGCCAAGTTTAACTTTTTTCATGTCAGTATAAAGCTTGCAATTATGAGGATAATTTGAAGATTGTCTGCTTACATATTGGCATTATCATTTTTCAATATTGTTTTAGGTTACTACATTCGCTACCGTGGTGCTGTGTACGCTGATGCGGGTAAATTCCATCGATGCATCTCTCTGTGGAACTACGCTTTAGATATGCAACAAAACATGTTAGACCCTCTGAATCCTATGACACAATCGTCGCTCTTCTCTTTCACCGAACTGTTTTCCTTCATGATGGGCGAACAAGGGCGGCCTACTACCCGTGGTCGAAGAGTACCTACTGCATCATTTGAAGATTTACTAGCAATATTCAACAAAGCGATCAACGAAGTGGAATCCGGTTTAAACTCTGTATCGAAACTCCCGGAGGAGGAACGAGACATTACGTACTTACACAGAGTACTCGTCATCTCATTACATCTGGCTTGTTTACTAGTCAGGGTTTTGCCAACCGTTTCTTCAGCCGAAAGCTTACAAGCCCACAAAGCGGTCTACAAACTCGTGAAACTGGACGTTCGCGGGCGCGGCGGCCAAACGGCTTTACACCTCGTTTCGTCGCGCGATGCGGCAGGCCCAGTCGGTCGTTACCCAGTGTGTCAGTTTCCTGCGCCAGAGCTAGCCGCCGTTCTCATGGCAACCGGCGCAGATGGCTCGGCGGTGGACGACGAGGGGAACACCCCCCTCCACATCGCAGCCAAGTCGTACCCGTGCCCCCCTAACCTAGCTCAAACCTTGCTCGACAACGGAGCACACTTAGATGCCGTCAACAAAAATGGACATACGTTTCAAGATTTACTCAAAGGTCAAGCATTACATGAAATAGTTAATCCTCTTCACTATACCACGCTCAGTTGCCTAGCAGCTCAAGCTGTTAGGAAACAAAAGATAATATATAAAGGTCAAATACCCACGTCATTAGAAAAGTTTGTAGCCATGCACTGAGGTGATTAACTGGTGACATTTGTTTACTCATCAGAACTCATGTTGCCATTTACCAGTCAGTACCGTACCTTGAAACAGACCAAAATCGAATGCAGATCTCAAGGGAATTGGCTGTTACCTCTCAATAGATTTTTCAACCTAGAGTAGGGCTACGGATGAATCAATTGGATGTCTGCAAAACGTATAACCAATTTACAAATGCCAAGTGAATAGTGGTTTCAACAAAACTATGTACTTTGATTGCTAACTACTCTACCTATGATTGTACTTCCTTCTTCTGAAAATCTTGAATACAGTATATTGAGTTGAATAATCTTCATTTCTTCATTTTCTTATTTTTGGTTAGATTTGAATATGTTGCTAATACTCGATTGATTGGTTCTCCTGATGTATTGCATTGTGTTCTTTCGCAGTACCGAGTCAGCCGAGAAGAGTGAGAATAAGAGTAAATTCACTCTCGAACAGTGTGGGATATATGAGGTCACAAGTTACAAAAGAAAATATGTCTGTTAGCTTATCTGTGGAAATTATACAACATGAGCTAATTAGTTTAGGCATATTATGTACCATCTTGAAAGTATTGAAAAGATATTTGTTTCTGAAGTGTTAGAATTTGGTATCTTACACTAAATCACAAGGCAATCACCAGAAAACTGATATTTTGCTATAGCAACTCCCATGTTCTTTTGAGCATATATTTTTAATTTCAAAGACTATTATCAATTGTTACCAATTTTGATACATTTTGTCGTGATGTATATCATGTAGCTCATATTTACAGTGTCAATCTCTAGTGTGAAAAGTATACATACATGCAAGGATTGGCTTCACCCAAATTAACAAAGAGTCAAATTAAACAAAATATAAATTTTTTTTTTGAAAATCTGGAAAAATATCTGTTATCAAATTACTGCCAAGGCATATATTTCAAGTGAAAATATTAAAATGAGTACGTAATCGTTTCAAGTAAGCAAAATGAATTTCCTCATAACATCTGGTCAATCATTTGATCAAATTCATCGCAGAAAAGCTTTTCATTTCTTGGCAAAATGAAACCCTTATAAAAACAACATAAATTGCAAATCAGTTTATTTATTACAATAAAATAGGGTCTACTAAAATCATCATTTTAAAAATTGGTTCTATTAAATATATAGCCTATATATATATATTATATAAATATATTTTGTACATTAATGTTTGTAATTAGTCAAGTATAACAGTAATGCATAACATTTTAATTTTCAAGGTTAAATAAATTATAAATCAATCTTAGGTGAGTAACTTGTTTCTCGTAACCATTCTTTTCCCATTTGTCAGTAAAAAAAAAACGGAGAGAACATATAAAAACTAGCAAGAACCCTCATGTTTCAAACATGAAGGCCAAATCACCACTATGCCCTCCACTTCTATGCGCAATCATTTTTACACGTCGCCAGCTACACTATATAGGCCTACTACAGAATAACTCAATTGCACGCAAATTCCCCAGCACGCCGCGGCGTGAATCGAACGATGAAGAATCTTCTGGAGCGGCTTCCCTCTCTCCGTCCCTCTCTGCCTCTCTCCCCCTCCCCACCCATCCTCTCTCCCGCCTCAACACCCACCCCCTTTTCTCTCTCTCTCTCTCTCTCCCTCTGACTCACTCACTCATTCTCTCTCTCTCTCTTTCTATTTCTCTCTCTCTCACTCTCTCTCTTTCTCTCACACTCTCTGTCTCTCTCTCTCTCACTCTCTATCTCTCTCTCTCTCTCTCTCAATCACGTATACTACTGCGTCATACGCGCTCGAGTATGTTCTAGAATCAGCCCACTGCAATCGTCTCCCCCCCTCCCCTTCCTCCCTACCCTCTCAACACCATACCTATTTCGTCTCCCCCTTCCACACCCCGCTAAGCCCATAACTCAGCCAACCAATCACGTTCGAGAAACAGCGTGACCCGCTCTACACACACACAGAACACCGTAACTCTTATAGTAGACTTGGACTTGATATTTAGAACATGAATACATGATGCATGATATGAAAGATGAACTTGGACCATGTATTAATATTAGATTGAGCATAGGTGCTGGAGCCGATGTACTTGTAGGAGCGGGCCTTTGGGGTGGGAAGGTCACGTGATTCAGGACAGTCAGCCGAATGACATAATTGTATCGTAATTGGTAATACAGTTTTGGTAAACGGGACCAAACAAATTATCCAAGTAATTGATTGTTATTGCTTAATACACTAATCACTGTAATCAGTAATCATCAGTTGATAAACTGTAAGTGAAATTGAAGTTAATGATACGCTCATCCAAACCCAGAATCTGATCACAGTTCCACCCAGTCTCTTTCTTACCCCCCCCCCCCCCCCCCCCCCCCCAATCTCCGTACCCTCCTAGTTCACACCGACCTCAAAACCAGTCCCTTGCAAGAAGAACATGGTTCATATCTCAGTCGAAAACTTAGATGTAAGTGTAACACCTGTAACAACCACCCACCCTCCACCACCTTCAATAGCCATGCCACCAAACTCTCCTATCTCATCTCCAAACGGTGAACGTCATCATAACTCAATGACGTCATCTTCAAACTGAAATATAACTTCTGCCCTGCCGAATACATGGGCTTGACCACCAATGCCCTACATACCCGTATGAATGGCCACAGGGCCAGTGGCGTTAGTACCGCAGGGGCAGCCGCCCCGGGGGGCCCATGTTGTGTCATCAGAAATGCGTTTCAACGATTACAGAAAAATAATGAACATATTTACATAACTGAAAAAAAAAACTTTTCAATATTATCTGAAATTACTTGAAAAATAACTGACCATTTTCAAAAAAATAATTATACAATAAGGAAATTCAAAATAATTATACAATAAGGAAATTCAAGTTGAACCTAATTAAACAAGTATATTATATTGAATACGAATCGTATCAGGTGATATTTTTTGCTGAACTTACAGCACTTGAAATAAATATGAGCTTGCTACTTTGACTACATTTTGGTAAGAAGTCCATTATTTTTCCTCTCAAGAAGAAAGTGTCATTATATAATATAATAGTCTTGAGTGTCATCTAATCTTCATCTTCAATAGAACCATTTTGTTTTATAGAATGACATAATTGTGATTATATTTTGACCCTAGTTTTGGGTGTATTTTGATCGTCTTCAATAGCAAATTGAAAAAACATGAAATATATGTAGGTTGCATGTTGAATGATATCGAAATTTCATTTGAATTGATATATAGTTTTTGTGGGGGGAAGGGGGAGGGCCATGTGAGTCCTTTGCCATGGGCCCAAAATTCCTAGTTACGCTACTGCACAGGGCAGACTGCAACATCTACCCTGACGACATGGACAAAGTAGTTCCGCTCGATGCACTCTTACATGGACGTGTCTTCAATGCCTGCTTCACAACCCGCATAATTCGTTGCCTCCCACCCTCATAGCTAAGATGCTGGGAGCTTCCTCACCAGTGGACAACCAAGTCTTGCTTTGCCCCAGGTCTCAACCTTGGGCTGCTACTTTCTCCCTATCCCTCACTCATTTTTTGCAAGCTACTTCATCCATCCACTGCCAGCCATTCACCACAACCACACCAATCCCCCTCTCAATGCACCTTTTTCAACCTCTTAACTTTACACTGGACAGCTTCTTTCCTCCCTCCCACTACATTCAACCACTCCATGAACCTCCGTCCCCCTCCCAACTTCTATTTCAACTTGTTGTTTTCAATTCCCCCCCCCCTCCCCTTTTCCCACCTAACTGAACAAGCATGCAGCCTTCATCTTCACTCTCTTCTGTGACCAAGGCAATAGCCGAAACGTCAGAATCTCGTGTGTACATTTCATCTCTGTTCCGTCAACGGGCTCTCCACTATGTGCAGTAGGCAGTGGCGGAGCAGACTGGCTCTCACAACCGGCCCAGGCAAAAACACAAGAAGCGGCCCACGAGGAAGGGCGGGGGGAGTGTCGTGAATAATGTTTGTGTCATTGAAGTATATTCATGCATTTTCGGTTTCCAGCAATTTCAGCTCAAGATTGGTATTAGCCCATAATTTTATTATTGTATAGGTAAATTTTCATGTATAATGGTGTTTTATAGGTTAAGTACAATTGATGATGTGGAAATACCGATAATTCAATGCATATATTGAAAAAATACAAAATCCATATTGAAATCCATGTCCATATTAAAAATTGTCAATTACTAAATGACCGAATAAAATTGGTGCACTCCTTGGTGGATTCACTGGAATATTCGGAATCGCCAAAGATTACATAAATAGTCGAAAATAGTAAATGGTGCGAAAAAAGCGTTGATAGTAGAAACTACTATCGGTTAGAATAGGGTCAGGGTCCAAGAATATTCTCATTGAATATCACTCGGTTAAATACGAGAATATTAAAGAAAACACCAACCCTATTTCTTCCATATTTCACCTACTAAATCTTTTCTCGTAGATTAGATGTTCTGTTCGGATGTCAGTAATCGGCTAATCGCATAATGCAGCCAACCCACTGTGAATGAATTTTCATCCAGGTGAATTATTATGATTGTTTCTCAATTGGAATTGAGACCCAATTAATCAGTGTCTTTACTATTTTCTCCTGTCTTCACTTGCTCCAAGTCTGTATTTTTGTCGTATTATTTAGTTATTTTTAAAGAAAAGAAATCGACAATTTAGCCAATGTCTTGTGTCCCACACAGTGACAATCACAGGTTTATATTCTTTGGTACCGCGAATTTGGAAAATTCCAAGAGGTGCTTGAATAGCGAAGTCAAAATTTTCATTTCCTACAAGAGCGTGGGGGTTCGGCCCCGCAGGGAATTTATAAAAAATCGTTAATTTTTTGTGTATATTTCGTTATTTTCAATAGAAGTCAACACTAATGCTTGTTACTGTTATTGCAATAGTCCTTGAATACAAGTTGAAATTTGAGCCATTTTTTGTAAGTTTCGTTCCAGCCACAACCTCATCACAATTGAGAGAGTATGTTTCGAAATTCGATTTCATCAAACAACATAATCGTAAAAAGCCCATTTTCAATTGGGTGACCATCTCAAAATATATTTGTATCTTCATTTATTTCACCGGTAAACCTAATTCATCAAGATTATATATACTAACTGGAAAATAGATTTCGATAATATTTGTAAATACAAGAATTCTATATTCTAAATAACGAATCATATTAAAAATGCTCGGCAATGATCAGTTTGTGGAACAACAGTTCGAACGCATAAAAAGATATTGGTGGGTGACCGCGGCCCATTTTGATATTTATTTCGCGAGTGGCCCACTGGGCATCGCCCGATTGCTCGGTGACCCAGTTCGGCACTGTGTGTAGGCCTTTCTCTACTCATGAATCTAGGTAAGCTGCTGTTCATTTTTTCCCTTTCATCCAATTGACCAATGTAGATGGGCATGACTTATACGAAGCAGGGGAAATTTTAGATACCTTGATTGGCTATCTCCCTATTTTCCCCTGCTTCACTGTCCACTGGATTGGTTTTTATATTTTGTGACAACACGAGGGCGGACGATCTACATCGGTCAATTGACCACTAGTGATAGGCGTGGCTAATTGCCAGGCCACCTAGATCTATACTCCATGTGGGCATTTAGAGATACTCTGATAGGTAAATGTCAAATTTCCCACATAACAAAGCCCATTTGATTGGATGTTTTGTGACGTTTGTGGGCGGGTCAATCACTATATAGTTGTCAATTGACATAAATGTATACCGACAGGTAAACAAGACAACTATCCAATAAAAATATTAATAATATGTAGTCCAAAAATGTTTATTCTACACAGAACGACTCAATTGTAAGAACAAAGTAAAGGCATTCAAGAACCTAATTTCTTTTTTTCTCTTATTGAATCAAGTCAAAATTATTTTCAACAAAATATGTTTTGATTGATTGATTCAATAACTGATGAAGTTTCAAAACCAGCTGTGGTGATCGTACTGAATGTACCACTTTTACTAACTGGGTTAGTACTAGGTACCTTGATCTGCAAACATTTCTGTTTCCTGTCTTTACCATTAATTATTGATTCCATGCTCAATAGTTATAATAAAACTTTTGCCATCACTTAATAGTACTACACATTTGAAGATACACAATAATAAATCTTACAGAACAGGCTAGTAGAATCAGAATACAATGTGTTTGCCTGATTTTAATACTGACCAAAAATTGTAACATTAAATAATATGTATTATTAAATTATAACCTGTCATATATTACTAGGTATATTATACATTATTGAAACAATGAAGACTGAATACAATACTATCATAAATTAGTGCCACACAGTATGCTGGAGTGGACCTAGTGCCAGAGGAGGAAGATTTTGACATTCCAATTGACAGCCACCTCACACGACTACCAATGTAGAAAAGAGCATCAACAAAAGCCATTAAAGGCACTACTAAAATACAGACAGTGTTCTGGGACATTTTCCATTCAAGTGGAGGATCAAACATACACTTTACACGAACAACATTTGGCGAGGACAAAAATTACAATAAATGAAGCATTGTTAGACAAATAAGATACCACCTTCAAAGCAATATTATTTCTGGCTCGTAAAAAGTTATTCATCACAAATGAAATCACTAGTAATAATTACTGTAATTACAACGGGGCTAGCTAGAAACTTCTAGCCTCTCACACTACCAGTGTCATCTTTATGAAAACAACGCAAATATATCAAACAAGCTCAAAAGTTCATAGCAACTTGAAGAGCGCATGCAAGTCAATTTAGCAAATATAGGCCCATCGTTCTTTGGTGGCAACTTTGAAACGGTAGGAGATGTCGAATTTCAGTACAACAGAAATACAATCTTTTTAATATTGTACCGTCTAGGTGGTTAATACAGGTACATTTTCAACATATATTGAATAATTTTCACATACATATACAGTGAAACCTCTATGCATCGTTCCCGGGTCCAACGTTTTCCTGCATGTATCATTCATTTTTTCTCACCCCAGTCTCATTTAACCAATGTTAAATTTTCCTGGATGGATGGTTTTCCTGCATAGATGGTTTTATTTTCCTGGTCCCTTGGAAAACGATGGATAGAGGTTACACTGTACAGCTTAAAAAATGAGATCTTTTTAGCTGCATAATCAGAAAATATTGGGATTTATGGCTAAAGTTTTTGATCATTCATCATGCAGGTATTAGAGAGATTACTCAACAGTATTAGAATATTGATATCTCATACAGCCTACTGCTTAAATATAGCCGAAGACTCACCATCAAAAACTGATATTTTGCTAAATCAACTTCCATGCACTATTTAGGTTTTCAGTTAGATTACTGTACATACCACCATGTTGACCAAATCACCCATTTGGGCACGGCGGTACCAACATCCATTGTTTTAGACTCTGTTCGCTCTACAGACAGACTTGTCGACAGATGGCACTTTTACCAACCAGTCACCAGTTTGACACCAACCAGTTTGATCAACCAGTCACTTTAGTGAAAATCAATCAACTGATAATGAAAGTGAAATTACTGTCATTTACATGGGGCGCCTGAAGAGCGAATACTGGAATAAAGATACTACCAAGAGTGAACTTGGCTTGGTGTGTTTACTTGGAAAGAGGATGGCCTATTCGAGGAAACCATCATAACCTAACCCCAAACCCATAACACAGCTCCTTTGTGCTAAGACCAATTCCCCGAAAAAGTAGCTTGTCTACGGCATTCCTACACGCCAAGCCCTCCTTCACTCTTAGTAGTATCGCTATTACACTATTACAGTATTCGCTCTTCATCGCCCCCCTTTTACATGCTAGGTTGGTCCTTGAACAGCAACCATGGGTTCAGTATAATTCAGTACTCAGCATTGTGCTAGCCCACAATGATTTCAATGTTCCAATCTACATATTATGAACTCAATTAAATTATTTCTTGTTTCATAGTTCTCTTATTAATTATTTATACAGTCTCAGTAGTAAGTATCACTCTACAAGTTTTAGCAATGTAAAAACTTTTTCCACACTCCCCTAGACACAAAACCAAGTACAACAAGGAGAAAACGATGAAGGATGATCACAGAACGACCAAAGAAAATCCACTTCACTTTTTGTTCAGATCTCTTGAGTTCGGTACCTAAAAGAAGAGTCCCACTTCAATATTGTGCCCATCAAGCCGTTTTCGATCCATCATATCTGTTTCTACATTAAGGAAAAGAGATAGTACTGTGTTTGGTGTAACAAAACATTAAAACGTGAAGATATAATGAATAAAAGTTGAATCGATAAAGATTTCAATACTACATACTAGGTATGATGATGATTGTTTGCTCAACAGCCCCACCAATTCAGTTAGACTATACAGGGGTATGTATGAGCAGGTTATTTTGAAACTATGAAGTGATGATAAGTGGAAGGACGTTTACAAAAACTAGGGTTGCCGTTCGATTTCGATTGATTCGATCAATTTTCAATTATAGGTTTTCGATTCGATTTCGATATGTTCTTTTCGATTTTATCGAAAAGTTTTCGAAGATCGAAAGCGTACAACAGAAGAGTAGCCCAAGGCGTCACGAGTAACGCGCTCGCTTCCATTGACGCCCATCGTTCCGAGATTTTCGAACGGTTTGTTGTCTCAAGTTAACACTTGTCCCACTGCATGTGCGTCTAGTCCTTATCTAGTCGTTTTGACGTGAAGTGTGGTCTTAAGTTTTAACTCTCAACAAGTGTGAAGTGATTGATTGACTCCCGAAGTGTATTATTGCTTTTTAAAATATGTACGTATTATGACATATGAAATGAAATTATACTTGCGGGGCGGAGGAGTTTGGTCGAAAAAGTCGAAAAACTATGCGCATCACATCACGTGGATGATAAGAACGTTATCTAAGATGAAAATAGTGTTTCCAGTCTAAGAGAAATCCAAGAGAAAAAAGCAAACTAAAATATTAAAAATTGTCCGGAATATGAGCCGAGGGTTTTTCTCGAAATTCTAAGCCTAAAATTCACCCTATTTTTATATGCGAATCTTGGCCTATAATCGGTATAAAATACGTGTTTTGCTCATTTTGATTGGGCGTACTGGACCCGCACACTCATGACAACGAACTCAACTTGAAACTGCGAGATATTCCACTAAAAACACGTTTCATAAATGTTTCGTCATGAAGAAGCATGATTTTCCCAATTTCAATCATTTTTATTTGACCCGTAATTCTACTGTGTGTGGTCCGTCATTGTCGACCTTGACGAGCAACGAGACAAGACAAGACATTAGCGTGAGAAAACACTTGGGACAGCCGTGCGCCAATAGAATCGCAATACGAAATTGACTGAATTCTACCCCGGACGTGATGATTTACGTCATTATTAGTCAGTCGATTCAATTTCTGAGGAGAGAACGTAGTTGTGTGTATGGTAACATTATACTTATATATACCGCGTGCGGGGTATATAAACATGGTATTTTGCTACCTAACACGTTTTTTTTTCAATTCGATTTCGATTTGTCAATTCGATCAATTTTCGGTAAAAATGCAATCGATTTATTGATTGCAAAACTGCAAAAAAAATAAAATAAAATAAAAACCAACAATTTACATGATTATTTGGTTCTTACCAAATTTTCAACAATGAAATTTATGTTTCGTTTTTCTCAAACAATAATTTTTTTCAATTAAATTTGTTCACTAAAATGTTGCTGAAGTCTTGTTCAAGGGTTGGTAATATCATTTTTTTGATATTTCTGCTATATTTCAAGATATGATTTTATTTACGATGTTTTTTTTCAATTTAAATTTTCTATAACATTTTCTATGAAATTTGTGCTCGAACTCGCTCGAACTAAAATTTGTGCTCGAACTCGCTTGAACTAAAATAGTGCTCGAATCTCGCTCAAACTCAAAAAGCTCTGCTCGCACAGCCCTGGATATTATTGCCTAGGAAAAGCATACAAACAGCTCTTGGTACTATTGTACCGACACAAGATCCAAAGGCAGCAATTTGATACTCAAAATACACTTTAAATATGTTTTACAATTAATTGATGAGCGTAGCGAAGTCTCCATCCCACTCTTATAGGGCTTTGTCTGTGTGTTTTTTTTTTTTTTTTTTTTTTTTTGTTTGTAAGCACTCCACAGGTCGCAAGGGTTGACTGATCAACATGAAACTTTTTTTGTACACGCAAACTCATCCAACTTAGAACTGTATAGTTTTTGGGATGAATCGGTCGGATCGATTTTGAGAATCATCATCTCAAAGTTTCTAAAAACCCCATAAGATTTGGCTGAGCGGAAAATGTTGAAAAATACTAGTCAAACGCGAAATATGCGTTGTAAGATGAGCGAGATATCCTAATAAGGTATAAAAGTCGTTGAAGTAGTTCTACCCTTGCTGCTTTATCGACTCTGGTATTCTACACACCTTAATATCTGAATAAGCTATAAAAGTCGTTAAAGTAGTTCTAATCTTGAAACCTTATTGACTCTGGTAATCTACACACCTTGACGCATATAAAAAATACTTCATTGTTGGTCAACTCTTGAATCTAGAAAGCAGTGAATCTCAACAACTTAATTCTGTAACAATTTGTATGATATATTTGATGAATATTATCAGTTATTTTTATTTTTTTCTTCAAAACGACTGATCAGAATTGCTTAAAAAATCGTAATAATGTGTAAAATCCATGTTTACACATTTAGAGAAAATTTCATCCTATTTGGAGAGGTTTCATTTTCCAACATTTTCTGCCCAGCCAAATCTTATGGGGTTTTTAGAAACTTTGAGATGATTTTTCTCAAAATCGGTCTGACCGATTCATTCCAAAAACTATACAGTTCTAAGTTGGATGATTTTGCGTGTACAAAAAAAGTTTCATGTTGATCAGTCAACTCTTGCGACCTGTGGAGTGCTTACAAACAAAAAAAAAAAAAAACAAAAAAAAAAAAAAACACACAGACAAAGCCCTATAAGAGTGGGATGGAGACTTCGCTACGCTCATCAAAAATCTCTCCAAATGGGATGAAATTTTCTCTAAATGTGTATACATGGATTTTACACATTATTACGATTTTTTAAGCAATTCTGATCAGTCGTTTTGGAGAAAAAAAATAAAACGACTGATAATATTCATAAAATATATCATAAAAATTATGACAGAATTAAGTTGTCGAGATTCACTGCTTTCTAGATTCAAGAGTTGACCAACAATGAAGTATTTTTTATATGCGTCAAGGTGTGTAGAATACCAGAGTCAATGAAGTGGCAAGAGTAGAACTTCTTTAACGACTTTTATAGCTTATTCAGATATCAAGGTGTGTAGAATACCAAAGTCGATAAAGTAGCAAGGGTAAAACTATTTCAAGGACTTTTATACCTTATTGAGATATCTCGCTCATCTTACAACGCATATTTCGCGTTTGACTAGTGTAAAAAAATATAGGCCAACAGACTATAATATTCTTTTCTCACCCACCGTCAAGTATTCCTCGGAGACTTTGTGGATTTCTTCGACTGTTTAGTACATATCAATTATTTATGTAAAAAATTGATGAAAAAAAAATACCAACCTCAATTCTGAACACGAGGTGAAAATTCAGAGTTTTTGATGACAGGTACACATTAGCCTACCTAAAGTAGTTGTGAACTAGTTTGTAACCATTGTAAATAGTAGGTAGTAGGCGTACAGTAATTTCGAGTTCTAATTATTTTTTAATAATCTTTTAAAGGATACGGATTGCACGTACTGCTTCCGAGTATAAGGCAAAACGAATGAGGCCAACATCTTTTGTGCGCATTTCAGCGTACTGTACATCACCGATATCACGGAACATGTCGCGCAAAGTCTGCCACGTGGTTGTTGCTGGTAGCTAGAAAACAATCTTGAAGACGTTAAAAGTGTACAGAAGTCGTTACATATAACACATCATCAGTTTATTGGTAATAGCTGTGAAATGGTACCCTGTGAGATATCAAAATTCTAACAGGCCTACAGTGGGACCTCTTTAGTACATTTTTCAGGGTACCAGACTGAAAAAATGTATTAATGTGAAAAACTTATTGAAGAAAATATTTAGCATGGGCAGCATATGGGTGTGTTCAGAAAATAAAACTTATAAATATAGTGAATGTATAAACGAGAAACTCATAAACGAGGTTTCACTGTAGTGCAGAATACAGATAAGACCCTTAATAATACTCTCCAAGGCAGTGATGCACAATTGTTTTGTAAAAGGGCTAACAACAAAGAAGATTTGATATGACAATTGCTATTTAGGCTCAAGTAGCATGGTGGATCTTGACACAGATTTGATTAACAAATCCCACTCAAAACCCTGCCAGGTAAAAACTTGCAGCCAAGGCCTGAAATATTTTAGCAACCACAAAAACTTCTACAAAAGTGTTTTTTGTGATATCACCGATAGTCTCATCAACTTCATATTACAAGTTACAACCCATTCACACCATAGGCCTACTTTTATAAACGAACCATGAAAATTGCAGCCCAAACGAAGCGGTAGTTTAGGCAGGATGTCAAGCGGCCGAGACACCTGTTCATGACGAAGAAATGGAAGGAGAAAGAGAATCGGAAAAACAAAACGATAAAATAGTCGTTTTCAACACCTAATAACTTTTCAACGGCTGAACCGATTGTTATTAGATTTGAAATATGTTGTCGCTTGAAAAATGATATGTTGTTCAGACATTTAGAAACCGGATCCGACTTCTAATTCCCGAGATTCGATAATGCGAAACCCTAGATAGTGTAAGTGCTCTGCAAGTACTATAGGCCTACATACGAACAGCACTTGGCTTGTAGAGCGACTGCTCTGAGACTAGATGTGGAAAAGTTGTGATTTTTAAAGGGAGCCCATTAGAGTTCTTTGCCCTGGCACCCATAATTCCTAGATACATCACTGCAAGGGTGAATAACAAGTTGTCACCATTTTTTATCCCAATTCAATAATAATCACTTGGCACAACCAGCTCCAAGCATTATGGCACATGTGTGAAGATAGTAATTGATGCACCTATAGAAATTTAGACAAAGTTGATTAATACAAAAAATGAAAATATGTATATAAAGCTAATTAGGCCAGGGCCTGTAGTAAAATTAATAACGGTACAAAAATATAATTTGTAGTAGGCCTATCCAAGAATAATAATTAATAAGTAGGAGTGTGCGAGTCACTCAAGTTTTCGAATATGAGTTCGAGTTCAATATAGCTGTACTAAAAAATTTTGAGTTATTTTCCTTTTTTTATGTTTTTATGTGGGCCTACTTGTACTGTGCCAAATACAAAAAGTGATGATTTTTTTCAAATCTTAGGGTCTTGGCCTAACCATTTTTTTGTAAACTCAAATTCGATCTCGAAACCTGCGATTTTCTCTCAAACTCGAACTTGAACTTGAATTGTTAATCTCGCACACCCCTAGTAATAACAAGTCAATTCGCTAATCATTGCTCAATCAACAAATTTGTTATTCGTAAAACTATACATCGGGGCATTTTGATCAAATACCAAACTATGAAAATATGTACAAAGTAAGCCACACGACTGACAAACTGTTGACCTACGTGCTTAACAATGATGGTGTCCGACACCCGGTTTCCAGCGTCAGCGAGAGGAGCTGTTCCGCTGATCGTCCTGGCTGCGTTACTCAAGAACCCCGAACCTGCGTTCCGCCTCAAGTCTCGGTCGTCCAACGCACCACCGTTCAGGGCCACACTCGACGACCCCAAGTCTCGACCGGCGTTACCAAAGCTGCTTCCGCTCGTAAACAGCTGACCTCCAAAGCTTCCGCCGTTTCCCAGCAGAGCAGTATTACTAATGCTGTTCGATAGGTTCAGACCAGCATTGTATGATGTGTTACCGTAGGCATTTCCTGCGCCCAGGTTGTTTAGATTGTTGATACCTCCAATTGAACTCTGAAGACTATTTCCCATAGTGCCTAATCCTAATTGAAGACCTCCGGACATACCGAGACCTGAAATAAGAAGACCAGAAATGTCTCGTACTCAAGCGAAGCAGATTTATAAAACACTGACATCCCAAAACTAAGTCAAGTAGCAAGTGCTAACCCTGAGGATCGATTGCGTAACTCTTTCGATAACTCGTTTGACAATGATATTTTTCATCTCTACCGAAGTGACAACTGAGTTCTCACTAACACCTATTGTCTAACACTTTCATTAGATTTCTCACAGTGACAACTCTAGTTGACATGAGATCTCATTGGACGTATGTTTTTTTGTTAAGATGGTACATTATTCACCATGACAATATATAATTGACCAATAGAAGTGTGATGATTATACGTGAATATAGAACTTATACAAGATCGTGTTTGAGATGTACCGGTATATATCTGTCTACTTGATGAAGTCCAAGTCGCTGAAAAAAAAGCCAAGACCAAAAAAAAAAAAAGACCGTGCATGCAAAATTGTTTTCGTGTATTTACTTCGACAACTGTGTCTAATTCAACTCATAGCTTCCTAGTTCAAATGAGACACATTCTACGTTTTCTCCTATATTAAGAGGTATGTATTGATTCTAAGTGTATTGCAGGTACAAGGGTCTTCATTTATGATCTATTTAATTGGGATACGGTATATGTACCTTGAAACATTTATATTACCGGTATTGACATTGTCAGACATTTTCTTGGGTCTTGTCGAAATGACCACTAGATACCAACAACTATTTGAATTTTTTGATAGCTTGTCAAAGATGTTGTCGAAGAAGGTAGTTGATGACAAGAGACAATAGCCATTTTGGATGTCGATCGAGGTGAGATTTCAATCGACAAGTAGTGACAGTTACAATATGACAGTAATGTGACAGTAATACAGTGGAACCTCTTTTATATATTTTTCAGGGGACCAGACTGAAAAAATGTATCAACGTGAAAACCTTATCAATGAAACTAGAACTAATCAATGGAGCAGATGGGTTGGATCAAAAAATAAAACTTATAAATGTGATACATTTATAAACGAGAAACTTGTAACAGAGGTTCTTCTACTGTAGTGATGTTTCTCCATAACAATGTTTTTATCTGCAACTCTATTCAATTGTACAATATGGGAATGGATAGCTCTACAAAAAGGATCACCAGGATGTTCAAAATTTTGACAAATCCAGGAGGGAGAGGGAAGCTGAGGCCCCCACATACTCTCACAACAAATGGTTTGGAATTGCAGTTTTCAGATTAGATTTCACATTTTTATTATTACGTAGTATTAAATTAGTTTTAGATATACCGGTAGGCAAATGATGTACTTCTCCTCGTTCAGGGGAGTTTGACACAAACTATTGGCTGTAAGTATGTAGCATTTATTTTGCACTTATATTAGGATTATTAGCTTGGTAATTAATATAAATTATACGTATACATATTCTTTTTTAGTTTACAATTAATTAAAATACCTTAAATATCTAACTGATGTAGGGCATACGCCCAACACACACGCTTCTAACTACTGCATTTTATTATATGTAGAAGCTATATTTTGTCTACAATGAACAAATTATAAAACTTTTTATTCTCATCAGAGACATATTCCTAACGTTTTGGGGTTTATACAGTGAGCCTTCCTCAATTCACAATTGAATGGACTCAAAAATACTGATTTTGAATGTGAAAAGTTTGAGTTAATGAATTAGTATTCAACATTGAACTTATTGACACAAATTCTGTAGGGATCAGAACTATTATTCGATTTGGCAAAATTTGAATCATCGTAGTTTGATTCAACGTAGTTTGATTCAACGTAGTTTGATTCAATGCCAGATTACTTTCACTGTTATTACTATTACTGTTATTACTGTTACATCGTACCAAATTATACAATAAGGTACCAGGAGGGCCCACCATATTGCAACCTGACCGTCCTACATCCAAGGTATAAAATCAGGGGCTACAGTCAACGGCCTTAAAATTAGTGCCAGCTATTCACAACTGCTGTGCGTTCTATCACTACTCTCCTCTCAAACGAGTTTCTCCGGATAACCTAATGAAACGAAACAATTCAACGCACTCACCCAATGAGGACCCATTGACAACATTTGATAAGGCTGCTGCAGTCAAGTTTCCATCAACGACTGAGCCCGACAAGCCCACAGAACCTTGCAAGAGACTGGGCAGATTCCCTGTGAATAAAAATATTTTTTATTAGATCCAACTATTTTGTTCGGGTGGTAAGATTGCCCTTGTGGTGCCCTGTTCAAACGATTCTGAACTTATATCATTTGCCTTTATCGGAAAACAATGGCTTTATGTCAAGTTTTCAATATTAATAGGGAAAAAAACGTTTTTGTATTTGTTGAAAAATAATTTTGTCATGATTTATTGAGAAGCTTTGAGTTGAGACATTGATAAAATGGCAAGGGATTCACCATGTGAGCTTGTGGATTGGAAGTTTTCAAGAATCATTCAATCTTGCTTGCTTTATACACTATATATTACGTTTTGGTATTTACAAGTTATATTAGGCCTACTCTTTTTCCTAAATAATATGGCACCCTATTAATATGGCACCCTATTGAATACCACCCCAAACCTCCTTACTTCCCCAGTGATCCCAATGATCAGAATATATCGGGTGATATACGGTACAACATTAATACCGAGTAGTATATTAATACCTTACAATCACATAAAGTAATAAATATAATTATATTACAAGAATCAACTTACAGCTAATTATATGTACCCCATTGACATAATTAATATTAGGCCTACACAAATCTATAGTCTTGAACCTTGATAAAAGTAAATAAAATAAACCTTACGAGCGACTTCTCTGAGCGGAGCGCCGTTTGACCCGAGGCCCAGTCCAATGCTCCGTAGCCCTTCAGGGAGTTTTGGGGGCCCTTCAGGCTTGATATCTGCGCGGTCCATTCGAACCGTCATCTTACGCTCAAATAGCAGTTGATTGTTGAACAAAGCTGTACTTTAAAGTTAAAAATTTTCATATTTTTATATTTCATTATATTTCAGATTTGCTTAACCTTTGTACGTTCAATATAATGTTGTCATGAAGTTGATCAGTGTAAAATGAAATGCTAATAAATACAAATATAAATATATAGCAAAATTCAAACTATCCCCGTGTTATACACGTGTGTAGAACTGTATTTATGATCAACCAAGAAAAAAATCATATAGATGAACTCACAAATATAGAAAATGATGTTGTTCAGGGAAGGGCAGGGGGGGAGGTTGAAGGGGAGAGGCAGAATTCAAGTTATAAAATTCATCACAAAAAGTATACAGAAGATTCTTGTATATTGATCAAGTTGATACTCATTAGTTGATAGTAATGTAGATATGTAGTAGGGCTTTAGTCAAAATGCAAGAAGATTTCACCCAACTAGGCAGAGAAAATCTGTTCATCAGAGCTATGCATAATGAAGACACATATTCATCATTGTATTGTAGAAAGCCAGTGTCACTACATTTCCAGCTAAAACATACTCTTGGAGATTCTGATATAAGTCCCATTTTTTTATGGTGTACTGTATAGGCCAGCGCTCCGCAAATGGCGGCCTGCAAAGCTATTTCAAGTGGCCCACGACCATATTAGTAAATGGTAATAATCAAAATATACCAATTAGTATCTAGATTTTTTGTATATTTGTACTCTTCTAAAAATAACTTGAACGTATCACATAAATTCAAGGGAGGAAATGAATTTAATGAGAAACTATGAAATTGCTCAAAACTGAGTGAGCCAGGTGCAAAAACCTGTTCCACCTACGTTAGGTTGACCTTCGTATTCTTCGAGAGTCCAGTGATCTCGGTCTACTCGCCTAGTTCAGTGACTGACAGTTTGACGTAGGGTTGTTTGTGGTGCTCATTAATTGTGTATGTGTGTTTTCCTCGATATCTCAACTAATGGCAAGAAAAGAAAGGTAGAAAACGAAAATCGCAAGTTTTCGTCTGAATGGGAAGACATGTATTTCTTTACATTACCAGACAAACCGGGTTGGATACCAGTGTGTCCAGTGTCAGTGTATGATTTTCTAATGAAAATATATCTTTATATTGGGTTTAAAGAAGCACTATACTGATGACTACAATCTATTGGCGTCGGTGAATGACATACATGAGATGATGGGATGATGAGATGAATGGTCATTTTATTAGGTGTTTTTGAATAGTGAGATGGAGTCGATCGTGGCCTGTTGTTAAGGAACCATCTCAGTATTGATCTGAACAACAGAGGGAAACCACAAAAAACCCGTCAGTATGGTCGACTATGGTGGGTGAATATATATTGATATTTGACAATTTAGAAACACTTTCCAGTTCATATTTGGTGAATGGTTATAAACTGAGTACCTGTATATTGATGTGGAGGATCTGATCAACTGTCAGCCCTATTCATCCGACTCTTATGCCTGATGACCCAAGAGTTGGATGTGTAAGTCCTACAACAATCGCGTAAATCACCTTTAGTGAGAGTAGGTCACAAGCAAAAACTATTTTGCATGACAACTAAAGAGCTGGTGATGGGAGAGAATTTTTTAAAGAATTCAAATACGTTCAATCAAATTCCCACTCAAATCACAGTTCGTACACGTATGAAAATAAAACTAATATTCTGAAAATGAAACTAATTATGAATAACGCTTCATATATGAGTGGGTCACCTCACACTGACCTACTACCTGAGGTCCCCTTTTGGTCAAGGGGCAAAATATTGTCACAAAAATGTAGGCCTACCGTTAAAATACTGAAATTTATAATGCAATAAATAAAAGGATACAAATAGCCTGTACTGCTTCTACAGGATGATCGTACTCGATAACTCCGAATCCACGACTTTTGCCATCTCTATCGACAATCAGTTCTGCGTTGATAACTCGTCCTGCCATTTTAAAAACTTCTTTCAACTTTTTCTGATCCACCTTGTAGTCCAACTATAATCAAATGTTAATCACGTTCAATTGATCTCAAAAAATAAAAATAAACATTTCACATTCAACAGTTCGAATTGAGTACTGGCTATTTTTTTGTAAGGCTGGTGCTGAAACTGAGCTGAGCTTAACTGAGACCACTCATGGCATGTCACTCTTTGGCCTCAGGCAGTAGGATGTAACTATACTGAATTTTTATATTACAAGTGACAAACACAAATCTTCAACTTACATTAGCTACAAATACTCTTGTAACAAGGGTTCCATTAATACCGAGATCTTCAAGAAATTGTGGGCTCAGGCCATAAGTATTTCCTCGCATTGCCCCGGTCTCCCCGACGTTTCTTGAGTTTTGTAGGTACGGCAAATTATTGGAGTCCCATTGGTTCATCTGTTTATCACGAAAACTTGACAAGTCACGTATGTTACGATTTCTTCCTCTCCCCCCCACCTTTGGACTTTTACTTTTATCAACCATTTCAGTGCTCTCACCACAGACACGGCCATAATTATCCCTTTCTACGCCAACATCCTAGAACAGAAAAACAGTTTTATGGCCTGGTCAGAACCGTAGTACATGTAGTGGAAATCAAAATGTCTGGTTTACAATTAAATCTGCATGAACAATAACTATTGTTGACATGCACAGTGTGCATTTCTAGTCATTTATATATGTTATTTATATATTTATATATACCGTAAGTGTTGAGTTTAACCACGCAAAAATGAGCAAATGTTTTATTGGCATTGGTGAATGATGAATGAGATGTTATTAGGTGATTAGGAAGCGGTTGTGGCTGTTCTGAAGAAAGCATCCCGCATTCACTAGAGCAGTCAACTTTGTCGGTCGAATTGGGGAGGGGGAGGGGGTAAGGCAAAGGGGGAGCAAGAAAAAGGTTATGTATACCAGTAGTCAATTTTGTTTTGTTGCTCCTCATTAAAACCCACCGAGTGAAAAATGGGAGATTGACCTATTTATTCACGATTATTATTCACACACAGGACAGAATCTTCTTCATTCAATTAATGGATAAGTTGGACGAAAACCAGGGTCGGCAAGTAGCTACGCAACCCAGTTCATAAAAATCGGTGGACTTTTTCGAGAACACCCACTTGAAAACCTTTTTCAACTACCTGTAGACTCACCCACAAGTATTTTCAATTTGATCAGGATTTTTAATCGTACCTGTACTTGTAATTTAGCTACATATTTAGTTTATCCACAAATTATCTTCATTTTCATATAACACCACTTAATCTGTATAAACAACTCAAGGAAAAGGAATTGTGAGTTGGCTTATATGCTGGAGGGTGCTGGGTAAGTTAATATATTGCAATATATTTCAAAATAAATATATATAGGCATATATATATATATATATATATATATATATATATATATATATATATAAATCTTTTTTTTTTAAATTGGGTTTTAACGACGCACTATACTGATGGCTACGATCTATTGGCGTCGGTGGATGATGAATGAGATGATGGGATGATGCGATGAAAGGTTATTTTATTAGGTGTTTTGGATGGTGGGAAGGAGTCGGTCGTGGCCTGTTGATAAGGAACCATCCCAGTATCAACCTGAGCGACAGAGGGTAGCCACGAAACCCCCTGTCAGGATGGTCGACCATGGCGGGAATCAAATCGCAGTCTCCCGAATGACGGTTCAGTGTGTTACCACTCGGCCACGCGTCTCGGTTATATAAATCTCATTGGGGTATAAACAACAATGTATAAGTTAGTATAACATTTATATATTTCAACTTGACCTGATAAAGAAACCATTAATAAAGAAAAGCAATTTGAATTGCAATGATCAGCATGCAAAAAAAAATTGTAAATGTTTGAAATAAGTTTGTTTTCGAACCTAGCTCGTTCCAAATTCAAACCTCATTTTGAGGTTTGATTCGGTTTGAATTCTAACCAGTTCGCCCAACCCCCTAGGCCTGTAAAAGTTACAAGATTTGTTATTCTGTATCACCTGTGGAGTACACACTCATTTGAGATGGGTTTCCAATTAACAGTAAAATACCTAGAGCCTACCTCTTTGACAATCAATTTCCTTCCATTCAACTCATAGCGGTGCATTTTATCAACTGCCTTCTGAACCGAATCAACTGAAGCAAATTCTACTATCCCGCATCCGCGTGGCTTCAAGTTCTCATCTGTGAATAGTTTCACGAAAGAAACCTCTCCAACTGTGGAAAAAACATCGTGTTACAAATAACGTGTTATAACATTTGACAAGATCTACCCATAGGCTACTTTGTTCGATACATTCATTGTATTTATGGGCCATAATATTATTATTCTGGTTTGTATGTAATGTGGGCCTCTAGGTCTACGTCAAATTTCCAAGTTGATACCCACTTTTGTCTGGCATGTCGACAGCCAACAAAATGACAATATATTCGACAATAACGATTGCAATAACGTTTAGGACCCACAAACGTTGAATCATACAGGAGGCAGCGTACCTTCTGATCGGAACAGATCTTTTAGCTCTTGCCAGCAATACTCGTAAGCAATGTTGGAAATAAAGATTCGCCGCTCTGATGCATCCACCACGCGTCCACTGCTTGGACTGGAGTTCCGAGGTTCAAAACGACTAGGTCGATCTCCGCGTCTGGAACGGTCACGATCATTTGCGTCGTTCGACGACGATCTACAAGTGAAAGGCAATGGTAATATCTCACCGAGGTTCCCAGAAATAGATTTCTCCTACACTTTGGGCACACCATAGTGACCACAGTACCTCGACAGTTCAGTTAACAGCAGGTCGAGGGGAAAAAAATCAGAGAGAAGAGAAGAAGGTACTGCTGCTTAAGAAAGCAAATGCCGATAGCTCGAAAGGATTTCTTAAGAAAGATTGTAAATCAGCAATGAAAGGGCTTTAAGAATACCTGTTATGATGTTATTCAATAACATTTACCAACTAATTTCATTAACACAAATTCGTATCTTATTTACTATAACATGACGATTAGGGCACTTAAGTAAAAGGGAAGAAAAATGTATTAAAAAAGAGTAGAATAATTGGTGGGAAAGAAAAAATCAGTAGGGCCTAAACTACAAGGGCAACTAGATAAGGAAAAGCATAATGCAGAAAGAAATTTTTCTGGGGGGGGGAAAGGATAAGCAGTTTTTTTCTTTCAAACGAGCGTCATACAGAAAAAGCTAGAGGCGGAAGAGTAAATTCAGCACAACCCACAGTCTATAAGTATAGGTCTTGTAGCAGGCTATCTCTATGAGCTGGAAAGCTGATGCCAACTGTGCTTTACAGTGCAGAATGCTAGGTAAAAAGAGGCCAGTTACGTCACTGAGCACTTTAAACTCAATGATTACGTGGTCCAGTTGACGTTTGACAGCTGACGTCTTGCCGCCAACAACGATGTATATTTGGTGCGTGCTTGCGTAGAGTCCACTAATCTCTTTTTATCTAGCGTTCCACACGGATTTTGATGGAACTAGCAGCACTGTTGGTATCAGCCATAATAGCTTCGATACAAAACCTATACTTATAGACCATGACATCACCAAAATGCCCAAACCACTGTAATTGATATTTTTTTTATTAATACATGAGAATTGACATTACAGTGGAACCTGTATGCATCGTTCCCCGATCTATCGTTTTCCTGGATGTATGTCATATTTTCTAGCCCCTCTCCCATATAATCAATGTTGAATTTTCCCAGATGGATAGTTTTCCTGGATGGATGGTTTTATTTTCCTGGTCCCTTGAAAAATGATGGATAGGGGTTTCACTGTATATATGCAATTATAGGCCTATGGCAAGTCATTGATATATATAAAAATTACACACAAACATACAAATCATTTCAGACATACAATACTGTACCAGTAGATTAAATACAAAACCATACGAACAACATTCTGCACCTGTAAACAAACACATTGAAATATTGTCCAATGAATAAGAAATGAATGACATAGAAGTTGGGATAGAAGTTAATGTATAACGATTATTGTTGAGATGTGCAGCTACAAAAATATTCGTCAATTGTATAAAAACTAAAAAGGAACATTAAGAATGTAGCCTACTGCTTCAATTTGTTCTAAAAAGCCTTGAAACTCTCGATTGATTTTCCTGCTCATACATGGCTGTTCTATGATTGGAACAAGTACCGGTACTGATGTTATTCGTACTTCTGGTGTTACAATTATAAATGTCCGAGTAAAAAGTCAAGTCATCTATATGTTTTCTTACATACATCAATATTTCATACATAGGCTAGGCCTATACAGAGAAGGTATAGTCAAAACATTCATTCTTTTAAAAAATTCTCTACAACAAAATCGTCTCCCTTTTTTAAATAAAATTCTCAATAGCTTTTTCTGCACTCGGAAGATTCTTATAATATGGTTCATGCCACCCCAAAGAATAATTCAGTACCGGTACCTCATAACTAAATACTAATACTACAGTAAAATACAATAAATACTTATAGATAATGGTTCTTGTTATTTCAGGCTTGACATAACATATGTATATTGTTGCTATCTTAAAGAATTATCTGTACGATCAACAAATGCAATTATATTTTATATACGGTAACATATTGTATTCTCAAAAGATCTAATTTCTCATTGTGCTGCTTACTGCGCTATGTTTTTTGTATCACTTTTGATATAATGTATTTATAATTTACGCATACATGATTTACGCTAATATAGACCCAAATTATTCATTATTGTGTGTTTATATTGTTTAATAAAATATGTGGAACTGTAATTGTTGCTTTCAATTTTTGTTGCTTTCAATTGTTGTGCATTGTTAGGGTAAACAGCACGGGCATAACTCAAATAGCAGTTCTGTGTTCTCGTCACACTACCTGCAAGGACGTAGAATACTCAGGTACTTCGTAAATCTCCGCTGCAGTTCTCTAGCTAGTCTATAATGTTGTGAACCAAGCCGAGCGGTAGACCTCGGACGTTCTCTTTTTCATCACATTTCAAACCCTGGAATGGGGGGTGAGAATTGCTGGATTGAAGAGCATCGCTGTACGGCACTCGCTAATCGCCAGCACTAAGCGCGTCCTGTAACTAACCTACGTAAGGGGTGCACGCAATTATGATAGTTTAGGCCCTTCGGGCAGCGGGATTAAAAAGTAAAGTTATCAATGATAATAATAGAGATTATTCCGTTTTAATAATGACGGTTTTCCTCATTTTTTTCATCATCACGATTATAGTTGGGTGGCAAGCCTTCCTGATATTTTAGGGCTAGGCCTTGCCTCCCTGACCTTCCCGTAGAACCGCCACTGGTTTGCGGTCATTTGTCATCGGTCATTGAAGAGGGCCCAAGCTGCCTAAACCTAGGCCAATATGCATTGAGGGTTGCGTTGGTCTGCCGGTTAAAGATAATGACTTCACTCATTCGAAAACACGTTCCATTTCCCAAGTACTTTCATGAGAAATATTGATCGCTGCCTCTACCTAGTGTTGTTTTGTTGAAACGGCTGATAGGCTGGCAAACTTCATGACTGTTGTTAATAGCTGAGCCACCGTCATTGACTAAAGTTAGTTTCTTTTATCACCTCTTATCTATGCACGATCAATAATTCTTCAAGCGTCGACCATGAATTGGAACATATTTTCAACATGGGAGGGATAGGAAGTGAGGACACCATCTCCAACCGGCAAACCAACGCAACCCTCAACCCTCGATGCATCTTGGCCTAACCCTGTCAATAAAAATTTGTATTGACAATGTTAACACAATGTACTTTGTAAACAACAGCTAATAAATACAAATACAAATACAAATACAAACCTTACAAAATCAATGGCCCAGGCCTACCTGTTAAGAAAACCAAACCTAACCACAAGAAAGGACGTTCAAGCATATTTACCAATATTAGGCCTATATTTCACTCACCTTTCTCGTTTGATAACAGCTGAGAAATTCATTATCAACTCAAAAATGCGAAGATGGAGGGAAATCACGTAAGTAATTTATATTAGATGAGTGACTTCGCCGAGTTAATTAAGTGTTACCGGGAAATTTTCTTTTATTTGTTGTCACTTGTCTTGCCCTCTTGTCAATCTAGCAACAGCCGTAGTTCGATCCGGCGCGCAAAAATTTAATCACAGCCTTCTCGTTTGGATATGACAGTCTTTTTTTGAAATACCTGAATAAAGAACGTCTTTTTATTTGTCACTCATTAAAAATTAATAATCACTCAAATCATTTGAAAAGACAAGACAAAAAGGTTGTTTTCACTGCTTGTGAATTACTGTGATCTTCCATACAACCTTATTTTACTCCCTATGCATAATTAATAAAATTAATAATATTGACTGATGTTAAAATAATAATAATTTTTTTTTCATTGGGAATTGGAAACAGTTTACAGATTCTGTACAAAACTCTGCCATTACTCTGCTAAGCTGTTTTCGCAACTTGTCAGCAGAGAATATTATGCTAAACAATATTATACACAATTAAACTTTATTATTACTCAGCATCTTGTTTTAGAGCTGCTTCCTCTGAATGGCAATATATGAGTAAATAAAAACAACATACATACAAACAACAAAATCCTATTCAAGTATCCGAGAAAAGAAAAGAAAAGATTATACACCATCAAATTAATTCAATATTAAGTGTATACAATTTACTGATTTATTCTAGAGTGATAATCCAATTTTTCATATTCAGTTTAATATCTGCCATGTATGTTAGACTGCGAAGATTTACTGGCATGGCATTAGATAAAGTCGGAACCATTACCTTCAAAAGTCTCTTGCCGTAGCTGTTAATAAATGAGGGTATTACACAATAATCGGTTTCTTTGGTTCTTGTTCTATAATATGTTTCAGATTTTGTCCATATTGGTCTGGGAAGTAATTTTGAATAATTTTATATTTATAAATTCCTCTAGCTGATGAAATATTACAGTGAACAAACAAATTATCCTGATGAACTTAAATATTGACTAGTATCATATTTTTTAAAATTGAATTTTGAATGTTAACTATAGTTTGAATATTGGAATAGGCAGAGTTTCCCCATACTTGAATACCATATAGAACTAGGAAAAAGCAGGATTTGCGTTGTGAGATGAGCTTAGAAGTATGGAAATCTAGAATGAAAAATATTTCGTCAGCTCAATCCACATTTACGGACCTTGGATTGCTTCAAACACTCAAAAACCTTACCTGCAACTTGTTGATATTTATAGTGCTGCAACCTGTCGCATATACACTAATTGCAAACCCAAATGATCCAAATATTCAATAAAATGTACACTTTTATTGCATTTTATATTTTGTTATTTCTTATCCGATTGTTGCAAAAATCTCTGAAAAGGTGTATAATAGTATTCTTCATATTCGGTGCAAATTTGAGAGCTTTTGAAGAATTCTAATTTTGAAATATTTTCCCTCCGGGTTATTCTTGTGAGGATTTTTCAAACTTTTCGATTTTTTCCAGAAAAACCTTCCGACCGATTTTTCTGAAAAACAATCCCAACCTATTCTGGTATGACAGAAATATGTAGAAAAAGTTTCAAGTCGATAGGTGTGATTTACCTGAATGTATCCACACAATAGCCAATTACCTACTTCATCTCATTTAATTAGAGCTCTTTATCATCCAAATTTTTGCTTCAACCCATCTCAATACATTCTCAAGCCATCTTGAAATCAAACATTTTTACTTCTTCTATAAATATCCTCTCCCACACACAAGCACTGCTTATGTGGGTATTACATTACTTATTTTATACAGGTACGTATTTTAAATTACCATTATTTTAGATTACTATTATTTAGGCCTACAGTTCATGTATAAATCATCTACTATATATGTAATATGTTTTTATAATTATGTTATAATTATGTATATGCAATGACTATCAATAACAGTAGTTGCCTAGTTGATGACCATAGGTCTAACTAATGTAATTTACATTTGGAATAAATTGAATTGATAAATTTCATGAAATTTTACATCACTACTGCTAACCAACATAACCAAACCCCCCAAAAATGTATAAAGTATAGTCTCCAAACAAATCCTACTAGTGTTCATTATGTTGGATCATGATCTACTAGTACTCACCGTTTCAAAACTTGAAAGATCAATTGTCGACTCGCAGTCTCCGCCCCCATGACGTCAGAAATCATACCATCCAATCAACAGGGCTGTTAAAACTGTGGTCAAATTCAAATATCCAATCGGGGTATCTTGAAATGACTACAAATGAATAATGATATGATCCAAAGGCCAGTTGGATTCCAACTGGCTGGCTGGTTAAGCCACACCTATTCAGAGACGTCAATTATTACTCTGAACCAACAACAATGTTAATGTTACAATTGTAATTTCATGCAATTACATATCGGTATTAAACTTACATTTGTATACAGTAAAACCTTTATCTATCGTTTTTGAAGGAAATCAATGAATGCGGGAAAACGATCAGAGCGGGAAATCATTGAAAACGCTAAAAAACACAAAAAAACATCAATTTGAACATCATTCCTTTCTTTGTAATTAATACTGTAATCACTTATAATTTCATCTTCAAGTAATTAAAAATGCTGGAGTGTCATCTTTCCTATCTTTATTTACGATTTATTCTTCATTTACTCAATGTCCTGACTGATATACTATAGAATAACTCCTGATCACTGCTGAATATAAAGTAAGAAAACACCAGATAAATACCGTATTTACACGCATACCCCATTTTCAAGTCATCAAAAAGTCACATGCATCTTATTCTTATCAAGGTAAGTGAGAAAAAACGTCACATTTTCGATAAAATCATTTCCCGTGAAACACTGCTGGTCGTCCAATGATAAAGTATACGGCGATCCCCCAATCGTCGTCAGATTTGATAACCGTCTCTCTCTCCCTGTGTAAGCCACATGGCTGCTGTTTTCAAGGCAAGGTCACTGATTGCTATTTAAGACTGCCGGTCGTCAGTGTTAATGCACTGGGCCCTGGAGTTCAGAGTGGATTTTAAAGTCTCATGTTACACTAAATAACAAAGCGAACACTTTGACAGATCTGTTTATCATAAATCAACAATACTTGCCTGGAAGTGTGCTATGGTGACAAGTCTTGTATCTTGGTATCAATTTTTATCCGTTTTAAAACGATCGTTTGAGATTTCAAGTGGCGACGGACCGAAAATAACAAGCAATAGAAGCGGGAAAACGATGAATGCGGGAAAATTTAACATTGTTTATATGGCGGTTTGTTTGGGACCACACAAAACAAACGATAGATACGGGAAAACGAGCGATCCGGGAACGATAGATCGAGAAATCACTGTAATTACCAATGTACTTATATTATGTCTCAACACTTTCTTCAACGCCTCTGTTTTCACATTTCACTACCTTTATTATACTATCCATTTTATAATGACAGTATTATACTGTCAGTATAATCGTTGTACATCGATTATATGTACTTTGTATTATACAAAGTCAGTATAATGACCTCGCTGTCGATGCGCCTTAAAACCCTAATATTCATTCATTCAAGAAACAGAACAACAGTGTTTTTTTGTCGTGGCCAGAATGGGTTTCACTTGAACCATGACACAGAGCTTCTAGAGCTAAACATTCCATTCAATACACTTAATCTAAAGTAATAATTATAATATTATGTGAATCATTTACCAAACCATTTTCCACATCTACATCTCGATTAGAAATAAAACTATCGTCTTATCAGGGATTTTTTGTCATAATACAATCCACGAATATATCACTGACCTCAAGAACAATTTAAAAATTACACACGATTCGGTATTATTCCTGGAAATTTAAAATGAATATCGTAAACAACAATGAGAGTGACAAGACCATCTAATTTTTGGGGATAGAATCGGCGTTCAACAGAAAATATTGAAAATACCCAAAGTTGACTATCAAAAATTAATAAAAAAGTGCAAGCACTTAAATTTTCAATTGTTATCGCCTACTGTGGGCTATATATCGAAACCTAAAGAATTACAATTATGGCTAGGAAACAAAATGGTTCTAGGCAAATGAATGTAACTAGCTGTATAGGGCAACAAACATCGACAAACGGTTTCCAATGTGTAGGAGAGGCCCGTGGCATAGATCACTCGCAATATGAGATTCCTGGCAGCAGCGTATCATTTGAGTTAGGTACATTTTTTTGAAATTCATATCGATATTCATTTCAATATCAAATTCATTGTACTGTTGTATTGGGTATTTCAATTCTGGATTGAATCGAAGTCCAAATATTGATTAAAATATCAATATCGAACGGCACCCTATTTTTTGATGATAAACAATATAACACACATTTATTCTTGTACAAAATGTATGTACAGTTTTATTCACAAATTTATTCAGTATATACAAACAATCATTACGAAATTAGTGTGCAGCAATTTATTTTCCCTCCTGTAGGTCTATTATTATAATTCATGTCAATTAATAACTCATTGTGCATAACCAGTCATCGTCATGACGATGATTGGTTACAAACACAAAATATACAATGAAATAAAACAGTAGAACAGTTATGTACAACAATTCATATCAGCAATATTCAATGATGAATAAGTTACTCCACTCCATTCATTTCTCAAATTTATTAATACTGTACTGATCATTCTTGTTAAGTCAATCATCAAAAAAAAAAAAGAAAAATAATCACTTCAATAACTTGAACTCTCAAAGAGGATTGTTTTTCAGTTTCAATAGAAGCACACAACTATGATTCATGGTATAACTTATAAGCTGATGTTCATGCAAACTTTGCATTGTTGGATGATTCTACCAAGTGTGGAATAGCACATTTCAATTTCAACTTTCTTGAATAAAATGTTAAAATTATTACACTTGGAGATTTTCAACACTTGATTATGTAAGATAATATTCTGTTATCTCATGGTTAACGATGGCCAATTTTTACTAATTCGTTTATTATTGGCACTTGCCTTGAAGGCAAACGATGTCATGAAAAGTTGTAAGTGAGAATAGGACAGAATATTTGCATATACATTGGGACCTCTTTAGTTTGTTTTTCAGAGGACCAGACTGAAAAAATGTATTAATGTGAAAAACTTATTAAAACAACTATTAAACATGGGGAGCATATGGGTGGGATCAAAAAATACAACTTATAATTAATATAGTGAATGTATAAACGAGAAACTTATAAACAAGTTTCTACTGTATGTGTATATATATATATATATATATATATATATATATATATATATATATATATATATATATATATATATATATCCAGGAATTCCATTCTTGTTAAATATAAATGCTTACCAGTATCACGTTTATATATGAAATTCAAGCTAACAGCATTAATAATAATCATTAACCCTACAGAAAAGATAGAACTTCATGAATTGTTATTGGTGACATATTTAAAAAACTACACACACACATATATATGTTCAGATGCAAGTAAAATGTTTGTGGTCTCGGTTGCTTTTAATTTTCAAAATATAAAACTTTTCCCACATGTAATAACAAATGGCCCTTTTCAATAGAAGTACCTGTAGCACGGATGTAAAGAATCGTAGGCAAAACATTTACCATATTTATAAATACCCACCATTTTTTTGGTTGCATGTCAATTATTTAATCTTGAGAAAAGTCTTAAGAATGCATCGTACATTTTTTGTCCCACTTGATTGTTTCTATTTTGTTAGATATCTACTTAGTTACCGTATGCCCAGTACAAGTCCACTTCAGAGGGTCAAGCTAGCGGATCAATGCATAATTCAAACGTAATAAGAGGTAGCGATTTCAAGCGTGTTATTCAAATATTGACTGTATATGGTAAGAGCAATGTCAGGGGCGTCAAAACACTTCAGAAGAACCAAGAAGTGTCACTAATCTATTAGTGCAGTTAGATGTGCAGGTTATGATCAATGATGTTTGTGTTCACGAAATTTATTTTCTGCAACATTCGTTTTTTTTTTAAATGAATTCTATGTTTAATATGCTTTCAATCATTAAAAATTTGTAATTTTGGTAAAAAATGTGATACTCAGCAACTTGAGGAATGCTTGTAGTATCACTCAACAGGAAGTACACAATACATGTTTTACATATGGTATCTTTTTACTTTTTAATCACATTCATAACTAACCTTGCATTTTCAGGTTTGCAAACATTTTGAATTACAGTAGTCCAGATCAATTTCTTAACTGTAACGTCTCACACATTGTGTACAATAAATACGTGCAACTGCCAATAGCAAACGTTGGAAATATTCCCTAGCTTTAAAAGGCATGCAAACCACAAATTGGGTCATTTTGATCAAAATATGCCTAGAAATCAATGTTGTTATTCTATGACAACTAATTTCACGGAAAAATGAAATCTTTCGAAAAGATTTAAATTCAAGGAATATCCCTTGAAAGATTTCACAGCCACATCACCAGTTAGGGCGCTTTGAAAGAAAAACAAAAAATTCTTATTGCTTATACAGTGGGTTTCAACAAGAATCGCAAAATATAACACTCTATTTTCATCTCCTTTTCTACGGCCCCCTCTCCCGCTCCCCCTTTCCTTGAATAAAAGTTGAGAGGGAGGTTTGTGGCAATGTTTTTACGATTCTCGAACATTTTATCATCACTATTTTTTGTCTGGGGTTTTGAAATAATGCATTGTCCATTTTATGCTGTCATCCTTCTGTTTTGGAGGTAAATCAAAATTGTTTGAATATTTTGCATTGCTCAAAGCATTACCATCAGGAAGGGGTTGAGGGGGAAGGGAGGAGGGGCAGGGGAAAATGAATCACTGAAGAAAGTTAATTGGCAAGAAAACTGCACACATCGGTGATTGCTGGAACTTGAATAAGGGAAAAGGTCTGCGGGTATAGCTCCCTTCGTTATTTAATGAATACTTTTTGAAGTCATTTAGTAATTTCAAATGTAATTTCAAGAACATTGTTGATTTTAAACAACATTTGAGAAACTGAGGAGAAACTTGCCACCGTGCATTTATGCGCAACTGTAAGAGTTATAATAATAATAACTTCAATTGATAAGTTGGCATTGATCATGAGGAGCTTTCAACGGTTCATCAAGCAGGAAACATTTTCACTTCGTGTCTGCAGAATAATGCCGCTTTTACTGACTCGCGTTGAGAGCGACACGTTACAAGCGGCAGGTGCGCTGATCAATCAGGTCTCGTATATCACGCGTTTGACGCATAGACTTCAACTTGGTTCCACTATTGATGAGTCGCGCGCGAGCTACAGCCATTTAGACTGGTGATACCCACCGTTCATCGAACGATGTAACTGAACATACAACAGTACAAGGCGGATGAAAATAACCTCAAAATCAAATGCGACGCACGTGAGAATGGATAATGCATTTGTCTTTTGGTCTTTGAAATATGGAAACCTTTTCAATATTGAATGACAGTAGTCATTTGTGATGAAATCAAGACGAGGGTACAAGGATTGCATAGCACTGTTGGATTTTTACCATTTAATTAAAGTTCAATGTAGGGGGGACTGTTTCAAATAGGCTTAAGCTGAAAATGTTTTTAATGCTCTCCTAATTTGTAGATAGATCGAATATAATATCGTGGGTATTTTTTTTGCTATGGTAAATAAAAAACAAGGCGGGCAATCTTACATCGCCAAATATCAAGCTTCAAAGATAATCTGACTGTTCCCATTCATAAATGTTGGCCCATTTTCCTGTCCATCTTCGACGCGCGCGAGTCAATAAATGCAACTGCTCGGGTGACGCACCAAACGCGTCGCGAGTCAGTAAAAGCACGTTAATAAAGAAGAATGAACAATGTCATCAGCAAAGGTTGGTAGCTCTTCTGACGGACTTACATGCATATTCTTTCATAAATCACTAAAATTGGAGATAATAATAATTACTGTGCTCTAGTACTCAAAACATGTACCTCTCTCTACCTGTTCGATATTTGTCATTTCTTTGTCTGCTAAAGCAGATGAAACATACTGACTCGACTATTGACTAGATTATCAGAAAATATATTTACAGTCCCAGATTTCTCAGAGAGGAAATAATTATTTTTGTGTTGATGTTAATGCATGATTGATTGATAACATAAATATGAGCTAAATTTTGATTTTATGTAGGGCCTAATGATAATTTGTATTCATGTTCATTCTACACAGTTCAATTATGTAGGCCCTATGACAACGAGTGGTCGTTGAGAAATAACTGACAATTAAAACTAATTAATCATGTAGTTTTAATAGTTTTAATTGTAATAAATAATAGTCGCCATCAGGGTATACACTGAATAAAAGTAAGTAACTTTAGTGCAAAACACAGTACAAAAAATCATGCAGAAGATTGAAGAACACATTTCAGACTATTTAAAAATAAATGCAGCTTCATAAAAAAGTCATTAAAAATCATAGTTGTGTCCTCTTGTTTCACCTACAGAGTGGTTACCTCGTTACCAGCATAATTGAAAAACCAACAAGTCGAGATTTTACAATATACGGATCATTAATACAGTATTGAATATGACATTACAATTCCTATAAAAAACAAGCCCATTTCAGAGTTGGCATTGTGTAAGAACAATCTAGTCCTAGCAAGATGGTTGTGTGCTTTCTTTTCAACTTCCTGAATGAATTAATATTGGGGTTTTAAGGCGCATCGACAGCGAGGTCATTTAGCGCCTGTCAACTTCCTGATACTTGATTAAAGTGAATCTAAATATGGAAGCATAATCTCCTTAAGTGTGATGACATATTCACAGTGGTCGAGTTGGAAAATTCCTCATTGGGAAAGGAAGAATAGTGAAGCGAGTCAAAAAAGGAATTATTTGTACAATTATTAATTGGGACAGAAAGGGCATTCATTCATTGCCTTGCAGTTGAAAATTTGAAATCATTTTTTTTTTTAAATCATATTTCTAAAATTTGAAATCATTTTTTTTTGAAATCATATTTCTGAGTTTTGGGAGTTCAGTGATCATCATCCATTTTATTCGGTTATTATTACCGTAGTACTGAAAATTACGCTTCTTTTTTGGGGGATATACTATGCCTGTGTATCATACACATTTTACACGATTAGAACAGCATTATAAGAATGCATTTCGTAATATTATAAATTTATAATTGTTAATATAAAAGATTAATTGCATGTACCAGTATAGTATTTTGTAAAAACTCATGTATTTATGAAAAATAGTATGTTTTCTTAAGGGAGGATGTTCAACCACATATTTTTGTGTACGTGTGTGTGGAAGGAGGGGGGGGGGGGGGAGAGAGGTAGCAAACACAATAAATTCTCTTTGAAGGGTAGCATTCTTGACAACTCAATTCGACCACTGCATATTTGCTGAAACTCATTGGCACAGTAAACTAGATTTATTACGTCATTTTTAATACTGTGATACTCTAAAATTGGATAAATGTACACTACAGTATCTGCATTTTTTAGAATCATCATTCTCAACAATTGAATTTTGGTAGTGCACATAGGCCTGAAGATGTTCATTTATGGATCAATATAAAATAAAGACATTGTTTCAAACTTGAAATACATAAGGCAAAGTTAAATCGTACAATAAAGTCTGAAGCACTACATTTTGAATTCAAGTAGAAATATTGCCGTCACAGTTTACCAGTACTTCAAGTTGCTAAGGTGATAAACACTTTTTATAAATTATAAAAAGTATGCCTGAATTGCAGCATCTTCAGACTTATTTGGTATTTGAGAGCTGACACACTTCGTACTGTCTTGTAACATCCTACACAATTCTACTTAGTGTGCATCAATTGGCAACAATTTGAAATCAACATTCTCAAGATGCGTGCTTTTTGTCCTGTATGAAGAATTCATTGATCAGACATCTACTGCCTAGTAATGTAAACTTGTGAACCATTATTTGGGAGATTTGAAATTTGTTTAAAAAATAAATACAGGAGTTTCATGCCATTGAAACTAAACTAAGGCTATTCACACGATGTACAAATGAGACATACCAGGCGACTTCTGATATTTTGATTAAACTCTTTCGGCACTATGATTTTGAATCAGTGCTATCAATACTGGATTAAAACAAAATTGACCCATTTTTTCAGTGTACCAAAACAAGGCTTTTTACCAGTAAATCTATTAAAAGGGTTCAATAGGCCTACATGTAGGAATTACATACAAAAATAATTGTAAAAACTTGACACTTGCTATATTTGATCTACAATTCATACTTGTGGACATGTTCTCAGATGATTAGTATCTTCATGGATTACTGTATGTCGTTTTGAAGATTTATATACATAATCTAGTTAAATATTTTAATATCTAGTGAATTGAACGGAAAATACGGGCCAACTTTTTTTTTAGTTCAGTAATAATTTAAAAATTACTTCAATGATAGTCTATAAGACTATTGGTTGAATCCAAATATATTTATTCAACAGTCATAGTATCACTTTTCCATGTCGTGTGAATAGCCTTAATCAATAACTGCACTGAAATTTGGATTTAATACAATATATACTAATTTTAATAATGCATCTTATGATAAACGCTATGCAGAGTACAAAAGAATGAAAAGCATTGCTCACTGCTCCATGCCCCATCAATCGCTGTCACTAACAACCAACTTTTTCCTCTTCTTTGGTAGTTTGGGTTTTGCTAGTTCTTCCTCCTAAGACAGAAAGAGAGAGTTATGAATCAAATCAAATTACATTTATTGAAATACAATATAGTTCCAAGAGAAAAAATGAAAACTATAATAATGTTCAAGGATGTTGATTATGAAGAAACAAACAAAAAATACTACTAATGGCATAGTACCAAAAGAAACTGAAAGTAACGACGTTAATTTAAATTACAGTACTAGGTAGGACTAGAGCTAAAATATAAATGATAGAGGTTTAGAGGTGCCAGACATTAAAAACTAAATGTGAATATTGAATTCGAGTCAATCTGGTATAAGTATCTGGGATGCTGGCTGAACTATATGAAAAAATCAGAACAGAGATGTTATGCAGCCCTGTTTTCAAAATACGAGACTTGTGTCAAGGATTTCCGCTTTAACCTGATGATGTATTGTGTGCTGCTACATTTTTCCTGTGGATCTTCACGGCACTGAAATGTGAACACAGACTCAAGGGACTACTGAGAAGATCGAGACATTGATCATTGTTTGCTTGACCCCACCAACAACTAGGTTATACAGGGCTACGAATCGGCAGATGATGACGAAACTAGGAAATGATTGTAAGTGAAAGGATGTTTACAAAAACCCATGCCTTAAGCGGGACTCGAACCCAAGCCCAACGGTGACTTCAGTTTCTAAAGCGGTGCCTTGGCTGACTGAGCAACGGAGGGAGGCGATCGAGGCATCTGTAATGTGGATAAATGTGTGTAATGTGTTACGTAATGCTTGGGATATTCTGTGGGAAAGTGTACATGATTAAATAAAATGAAGTGCATACTGTTGTAAAGCAAAATACAGCAAAATACAGCAACATACAAATTATCAAAGGGGAAGGTACAGACATTGCGTGCAGGATGAAGATCAATCTTGTGGCTGATGATCTTGAGAGTGGTAACAGCATAACTAACACAGCACCAATGCACTTTTCGAAGCTGATCGACTTGAAAGCGAAAATCTTCATACTGATAGCCAAACTCAAAGAGAGGACACCGAGGAAAAGCACAATTTTGAGTCGTAGTCTTGACTCGATTTTATTTCGTGGTTGAAACAGTCTCGAAAAAATTGGTCAGTGTTACGCCTGATTCACATGGGTCAATGTTTCGATCAATGGCTTCAGTTCAATCCTTGAGCTCAAGCCATTGACTCACTCGTGTAGCCATTGATGGAAAAAACCATGACATGCAGGGTTGATGTCAACATTTGAGCTCAACCTTTTTGTTTAGGTCATGTCATATTTGCGAGCAAGCTCGACAGAAACCAGCCAATCAGACGAGACTATTCGTCCAACCGCGCATCTCTTGTCCCTCAAGACCCACTGTCTCTATGTGGAGAAGTCTTCAACCAATCAAGAGATTCCAATATGGCCGTTTTTCAAACAGCTGACAATTTGTTATGACGTCAGTTTGCTATCAAGCGTTGATGGCAGGGATGATCCGTGTAACTGCCTGCTCCAATCAAGGGCTAGAGCTCAAGGGTTGAACTCAAGCCATTGATCGAAACATTGACTCATGTAAATTAGAAACCAAGGTTTAGAGGCGAGTTGACAGTGAGGTCACTTTGCGCCTATTTGGCGTCTTGCAACCAAAAAAGCCAGAGTCTCAAACCACCAGTAACGAACAGATAAACTATGAGATCTTTTAATTTTTCAGAACTACAGGTAGCAAATGAGACCCAGAAAGATTTTAAATTTTTTTACTGTCAGGTTGAAAGTAAGTATATAATATGCTCAATGGTTTTGCTCAATTTCTTCAACGCAACATCTGTCAGTTTGCTAGACCTCGTTTTGATGAAAATCCTACTCAAATCTAGCTTGAAATACTTGATTCTTGTTGAACTCGCTATAAAATTCAAAGAAACATTCTTGCGCAGCCTCTACTACAATGGCCAACTGTAATAAACAACCACTTTTCTGAATGATCACCATTTAAAATGATATCGATGGCGGTAGCCTTTTTAACATTTCAGATGTTCTTATAAAACATTAATAGGCCTACCTAGGCTATAAATATAATGTATGGATTCAAAGTTGAAAGATTACACATAAGAGCAAGTAGAGAATGACTGAAAGTTTCAAAGGGATTATATTTACCTCACTGCTATCTTCCGACGAATCGGATGGATCTTTGACAGGCGCTCTGCCTTTGTTTGCCGCCCCTCTCGCGCCGGTATTGTTCGAAGGTCCATGAGCCTTTCTTCCCCTCCCTCCCCCACTTCTCACACCAACACTGCTCGCTGGTTTAGTCTCCACTTCTACCACCTCTGCCAAGGCAAACAAATCACCAAAACGTTTTCTCTGAACATCTGTACTTAGATTTTGAGCCTGCTGTAAAGCTTTTTGCATTGTGTCCAAAGTAAAAAAGTGGAAGTCAGTTTTTTCACAGCACTGCCGTAATTGATCGAGGTGTCCTAGAACTTGTTCGGAAGTTGGTGGTCCTGAGGTGGCATTCGATGAGCCACGGTTGGCAGCGCCCCCGCCACGTTTCCGTTTGTTCGGAGATGTATTCGGATAACGACTACTAAGCAAAGACGCTACAAGTTCTCCTAATTCCACTTCGTGCTCACGCGACCAGATTTTGAGAGCGGACACTACAAACACGTCTCTTGGTGGTAGGACTTCTCTCGACAGGAGATGTTTCAGCAGGTCGGCTGTGGGTCTGCAAACAATACCACAAATATTAAGAGCTTGAAAGTATTGCTGTGAGTAGGTACAAGTCAAACACATCTATACCTCGGATTATAGCCATCGTTGGTATGATGACTATAATTAAAGCTTGTTATACACTGCTTTTCTCATGTCTCATACACCTGGTACAAAATGTATGAGACATGATATGTATACATTCACGTACACGTACGTGACATGTATACTATGTTTGTATTCTAACATATTATTGCACTTGTGGGGCTTGCCCTGTTGCCAATAAAGACGTAATAATAACACTGTAATGATAATAATGAGGCAAGGTAAGTAAATACATCAATCTATAATGGCAATAATGTAATGTCTGCCTTGATAATTTTAATTTCAGCAACAGGAATTATCAATGAAGAGAAAAATACAAACTGTGGCTAAACTAATTACGGTAGCCAAATCTCTTTCATTGAAAAAATGAATGAATATAAAAAAATAATACATTCATAATGTACATTTTTTTCATTTAAATGCTGTTTAACAACCCCACCAACAGCTAGGTTATACGTTGCTACGAATGAGCAGTTGATGATGGAACTATGAAATGATTATACGGTAAGTGAAAGGACGTTTACAAAAATCCACGCTATATGCGGGACTTGAACCCACGCCCAACCCAACTTCAGTTTCTACTACTACTGAAAGTTGACTGAGCCAGGGGGTCAGCTAGTTCATAATATTATAGCTATTACATTCAGAAGATAGAACAGACAGCATATTCTTCACTTTGTCCTCTCTCTTTTGAAAATATGTAAATTATGAAAGAAAATAACAGACTGGGAAATTCATTCATTATCAATCAGTCAACATTTCTCTATCATTAGCAGTCAGAAGTTCCGATTATTGTGATCAGGAGTTTCAAGTTTTGACCCTTGATGAGATAACTATATGGCTTACCTCAACATTACTACACATCTTTCTTTGCAAGTATGTATGAGAAGGGAAGTTGTGGACAGGGGAGGGGGAGGCGCGGGGGCACAAACTGCTAACATGAAAACAATCTTGTCAAATATTATAAACTTTACTTTATATTACTGAATGCTTTGTCTGGATGATCACATGTTTGCCCTATGCTTGACACTGACAATCAACAGTCTCGCTATTAGATCTCTTTCTAGCGCGAAGTATTTTTGAAACGTCCCCCCTTGCCACCACCAAGATACATTGAGGGTTGCGTCGATTGCCAACGCAACCCTCCATGCATCTTGCCACCACCTAACGAAACATCACAGTAAATAGATCGGATTATACATGCATAAAAACTTGGGGTGTGGGGATCATATTAGAAAGTTATCAAAAAAGGGGATTGGATCATTAAATTTTGTTATGAGACAGCTCAAGGAGACAGGAATTGAAATTAAAAACAAAGCATACAAGACACTCATTAGACCTACACTGGAGTATGCTAGTTCAGTCTGGGACCCTCAGGACATAGGAATAATCAAGGCTGTAGAGAACGTAGAGGGTTGCTGCGAGGAGGGTCTTGGGGAGAGTCAAGAGATGGAGGACCATTACGAATATTACTTGGGAGTGATACAGAAAGAACTAGAAAGACCAACCATAATGATTGAACAACTGAAATGGGAAACCCTGGAAACAAGGAGACGAAGGAATATACTTTGCAACTTCTTTAAAGCAAGACACAACTGTACCAGATGGGAAGAACTAGGCAGAAGAGTTGGAAAGGGGATCCAAAGAAGTAATAGGGGAGGGGAAAGAATGGAGGTGGAGAGTTTACTCAAATATAGGGAAAAACGGATAAGAGACTGGAATAAACTCAAGGAAAAGGAAGATCTGCAAAGAAATGATTGGAATTGAAGAAAATGATCCGATAGAATAGTAATATCTTGCCACCTTGCATCTAGCACATCTGATGCCAAAAATCTGATTGACAAATACAATTACAAACTATACAAATTCTGTGTGGTTCTCGTCCAAGGCCAGGTTGTCAGTTGTTTGCTAACGCTCGAAAGGTGAGTGTCGAGACTGAAGCAGATCCTCACTGCTCCTCAAAAAATAATTACAGAAGACTAAAAGAGACTAATGTATATGTGTACTTTTCATCTCTGTGTTCTATCAACGGGCTCTCCACTATGAGTAGGCCTTTCTCTACTCATAAATCTAGGTAAGCTACTGTTCTTTCTTTCCCTTTCACCCAATTCATATAAAAGAAACACGAATTTACACCTACAAAAATTGCGATCATTTCGTATGATATTCGATATCATTTCGATATTGAATGGTATTCCTAATATTTAGATAGATTTTCGGTACAGCCATTTCAATATTGTTTACATTTTCTTGATTCAATGGCAACCCTAATTTCATCCAACTGACTTGAAATTTTCACAAAATTATGATATTATTCTGATAGGCTTACATGTGTTCTACCAAGTTTAAAAGAATTTGGATTGGGCGTTTCTGAGAAATAAATTCTTGTATAGGAAAAAAAATGTACAATATTGAGTTCAAAGTTTGTTGGAGATGGATGCTTGAACAGGATGCATGTAATAGCAAAGGTTATTAGGTGTAAGGAAGGCTTGATAGTTTTAAAATCAAGTTGTGCATACATATAATTTTCGATCCATTAAGTATAAATAGTAGGGTTGCCAACAATAATCGATATATCGATATAGATCGATATTTTTTCAAACGATACGATAATCGATTGCATTTCGGCGATACGATATCAATATGATTATTTTCAATCATCGAAATGAACATTATTTCCTTTCAAACTAATTTTTTTCCCCTTACGTAATTGCTCCAATCAGTGCATGTGGCGCGAAAGTTCTTGGTTTCTATTTGGCACTCGAAAGCCAATGAGAAACGCTGTTTGCATTGACGTATGCATGACGCATTGCATGCGCATATATGACAAGAATATAGACTACCGTGCAGTCAATTGGCGCTCGGCCGTCTCGAGTCGGAGACGTTTTTCACACTACGTTGTAGTCAACGAGTGGTCCTCAAGGTCAGACGGCGTTAGACTACACACAGTAGATGATACACACCATGCAGCTAACAGCTCAACGCCTATACCACTATCTTTGGCTCAACGTGCTTGTTATGTTTATTACTGCGCGTCAAATGAAAATGATAGAAATTGGGAAAATCATGCTTCTTCATGATAAAACATTTATTAAACGTGTTTTCAGTGGAATATCTCGTGGTTTCAAGTTGATTCCCTTGTTATGAGAGTACGGGTGTAGTAAGCCCAATTAAAATGAGAAAAAACATATTTTTGACAGATTATAGGCCGAGATTCGCATTTAAGCCGAGGTTGACTTTTTGGCTCGAAATTTCGAGAAAAACCCTCGGCTCATATTCCGTACAATATGGATGAATTCCAGATGTATATTGTTATGTGAACTTTTATTACAGCTCATAAATCTGCTTCTTCCTCTATCCCGTCATCTTTCTACCCCTCCCTGCTAGGACCGAAATCCCGCACATAGTCCAAGGTCAATTACTTGGCAATGAATCAATCAACACAGCTGTTTAGACCGCAATTTTCGACACAATTATTCCGATGCGATACGATATTTTGACGTTCGATACGATTATCGAAAGGAGAAAAAAATATCGATATAATACGATTAATAATCGATGTTAAGTAAACGATAATCGATATGAGTTTACATATCAAACAGCAACTCTAATAAATAGCTTGCCCGTCTTACATTGCATATTGCTGAATTTTCTTAGTAGGTCTATAGATATTAGATAGTTAATAGCTTCAAGCATAAACAGCATTACAGTAGTAATCTACTGCAGAGTATTTGTGCATCATACATCAAATAGTGCAATACATCAAGATCCAAGGTACCTATCAGATCTTCATACAGTATTCGAATTTAGTAAACTCCAAAATTTTGTTGAGCTTATAGTGAAATACCTGAAATAATTTGATATTATAATAAGTCTACAATTGATTCAATTAAACTAAACCTTAAATGTAATTCATGTTCAATGTCAACGACTCTTGAATGCATATTTGGTTTACTATTTAGTATTTACTAGAGTTGCCGTTCGATATGAAAACTCATATCGGTTATTATTTACTCAACATCGATTATTAATCGTATTATATCGATATTTTTTTCTCCTAATCGATAATTGTATCGAATGTCCAAATACCGTATCGCATCGGAATAATTGTGTTACAAATTGCGGTCTAAACAGCTGTGTTGATTGATTCATTGACAAGTGGTTGACCTTGGACTACGTGCGGGACTTCGGTCCAAGCAGGGAGGGGTAGAAAGATAACGGGATAGAGGAAGAGGAAGATTTATGAGCTGTAATAAAAGTACAAGTAACAACATACATCTTGAATCTCGAGGGTTTTTCTCGAAATTTCAAGCCCAAAAGTCGCCCTCGGCCTATTTGCGAATCTCGGCCTATAATCGGTCAAAAATACGTTTTTTGCTCATATCATTGGGCGTCAGCTTACTACATCCGCACACTCATAACAACGGAATCGACTAGAAACTGAGAGATATTCCACTAAAAACACGTTTAATACATGTTTTATCATGAAGAAGTATCATTTTCTCAATTTCCATCATTTTTATTTAACGCGCAATAATAAACATAGCACGTCAAGCTGTTTGCTGCATGGTGTGCGTCTTCCTGCTACGCGCTACCCTGACGCGGTCTGACCTTGACAATCACAAGACTGTTTAGCGTGAAAAAGCACTCGAAACCGGCCATATGGCAATCACTTGAGGCATCTCTCAAAGGTTTCTCACAAGTAATTTCGGCCGGTGCCATTGTTCTGTGCGCAATACGAAATTGACTATATTTTACCCAGGAAGACTTGACGATTTACGTAAAAAGGAGAGAAACTCTTTTTTTCAATTACTGATCTAAAAGTTTGGGGGGTCAGCTTATATTTATATTCGGGACAATACGGTACCCTTTATGGTTTATAGGTTTAAAGTGCTTCGCAGTCTGTACCTCGTATTGCAATCTCTTTGTTAATCCCACAAACTACAATCCCAACCGCGCGATAGGCCCTATTCTATAATTTCGTCTCTTGCGCATATCAACTCTGACGTCATTGCAAACAGCGTTTCTCATTGGCTTTCGAATGCTCAATAGAAAACAAGAACTTTCGCGCCACATACACTGATTGGAGCAATTACATAAAGGGAAAAATAATAAGTTTGAAAAGGAAAGAATGTTCATTTCGATAATTGAAAATAATCATATTGATATAGTATCGCCGAAATTGAATCGATTATCGTATCGTTTGAAAAAATATCAATCTAAATCGATATATCGACTATTGTTGGCAACCCTAGTATTAACCAAATTACGTTGAAAGGTAAAAGGCTCAAATTTAAAAATCTTACATTATTCTGTCTTATTCGAATTATTTTACAGGAAAACATCAAGTTTCTGTTATGAATTAGGTTCCATCACAAGCCTGTAGATGGATCAGTTTTCACATTCATTTTGATAATACAAGAAACATAATTAATATTCACATAATGAATTGGAACTTCACTTACTTCTCTTGCTTGAGCATAAGTTGTATGGAAGTTAGGGCTTCAGCATGACAGGTAAACTCTAAGCTGGGTAGTATAGGCATGACGTAGTCGATGGGTATCCCGTGTGCCGTCACCAGTTGCCACAAGAAATACTGCTCTATCGTCTCCCACTCCAAGCTGGCAGAGAGAAGCGCGCGAAACGTGTCTTCGCGAAACATCACCATTTTCCCGCGGATAATCTGCCCCACTAAATCCTGCAGTTGTATCGCGTCGACGATGGAAACGACAAGGTGGAGTAGCTGAGCGTTACCGATGGCGACCGACGGGAACTGGTTGTAGATATCGGGAACTAACCAGCACAGCAGATTATAGTCATCTTCTTGACAGAGCTGGAAGACAATAACACAGTTTAACAAGAGTTCGAGGCATTTTCAGTTTTAGTAATTAATTTTCATGTGAAATTCATCATTTTGTAGCAAATTACTAAATAGACAGGAACTGCAAACTGAATAACAAAGTCTACAAGATTATCAACGGAAATTCCACATTCTTTTGGACTTTTCAGTCTGGGGCAGGAAGCTGTCCAAATTGGGCCTACTGTGACAGTTATTCGAGGAAAGTGAGCTAAATGCTCTGAGAAAGGCATTTTTAGTGAAAAATACAAAATAGTGAAATAGAATATAATATTAAATGAATTGAAATACCACAAAACAAGAAAACCCAAAGTATATATCCTAGTGAAATATTTAGATTTGTTATTCATTTAGGTATTACATTGATGCTAAATTTCTACATCTTTAATAATCACTGGTCACAAAGAACAAGCACTTGCCCTATTTACCATATTAAAATTATTTTATAGTGCTGGTGCATATTCTTGAAAAATAGGCTTTCAAAACATTATTTTTAATTCTAGCTAGATGGGAAACGTCCTTTGGTAAACATTTCAAAATATACAATAGAATCAAAGTTCTTAAATCTAAATGAATTATGAGTCACAAACTGAATGAATAAATATAGGCCTATATAGTATATACTGGGGATAACATCGATTAATCGAGAATCGAATAAGAATCGATTCTGATGTGAAACTATTCTCAAATCAAAAAATCAATTTTTCCGAAATTTTTTTTTTCCTTTTTTTTTGGTTCAGTGCTGTACTTCTTTACATCGTAATAAGTGCTTATTTCGTTGTCCATATTATTCTGTATTGTTGAGATATTACTATCTGGACAAAAGCTATCCCTTCGGTTACGTCTGACAGCCGAACGTTGACGGAAATACCCAAATGGTACAGTACAGTTCAAAGAAGTCTCTAGCAGCTATTTTTCATGTGAACGCCTTGGGAAGGTTGAAAAAAAGTTTCAAATTATACTACTTTTTTGAAAATAAACTTTTTTGAAAAAAATTTTTCAATTTTTTTTTCAAATTTTTTCATTATCAAAATCGATTTTTAATCGAAAAAAAATATAGTATATACGTTCAGGGTGGCACAATATAGCCAGGACATTGACGAGCAGTTTTACCCCAATATCCAATCATTATATTAGACCGGCTTTTTAAACACTATTAAAATACCCAGAATGCAATTACACCAAAAATATATACCGTACCATACTTCACTAACCTTCATATCACTGAGCAAACAGACTTTTAATTCTTTATCCTGTGCTCGACAGAAGTCCTTGTACACTGATGCCTTACCATCGTTTAATTTACTGAAACAACAAAACAAATCACAATAGATAATGAACAAAACAGAAATGTGACAAAATGATGATGATTGATGATTATTATTTGCATTGCAACACCATCAACAGCCGAGTTATTTGGTGGTACGAATGAAAGGATGATAGATGATCAATGTTTCCAAAAACACATGCCTCAAACAGGACTTGAATGGACGCCCCTCTTGATATCAGTTCCTCAAGTTTGAACCTCGATGGACGCGTGAACTTGGGGCGTATAGGAAGCCCTCGTTAATACGAAATGCAAGGGACACACAAAACATTATTTCGATTTATAAAAATTTGAATCAATAAAAAAAATCTTTTCCACGAAAATCATCTCTCTTTCCGGTTAGAATTGAGTCAATTTCGTATTGCGCGTGAGAGAAAGCTATGCAATCAGCCGATACTACGAATGAGAAACGGTTGAGAGTGGCCTCTCCGATTGAGTGTACTCGGCTAGCTCCGACGACGTGCAATGGTAATATGGCTTGCTCCTATTGGCGCTCGACCGTCCCAAGTCTGACGACCGAGTGTTCCGAGCTCAACAGAGGTTCTCGAGCTAGTCAAGGTCAGACCAATCTCATTCGGGTAACACATACATAGCAGCTAACAGCTCAACGTGCTTCGGCTTTTTCTTACGCGTCAAATGAAAAATATGGAAATTGGGAAAACGATGATCAATTCAAGGAATTCACTCAAACTATTTCGAATGATCCAATCTGAAAACAGTGTTAAAGCAATTGAAGGGTCGAAATATCAGTTTGAATTAGGGTTAGCTGGAATTTGGATTACCGTACCCATATTAACCAACACTGAAATGCCCATACTTTCAGCCGGGGATGCAGTTTGAGTTTGAAATATGCCAAATTTTGGATTAACAAGGTTTACTGTATATAAGTGTCCATGTAGGCCTACTACAGAGTAATAATTATAATATAATCTGAACTAACCACGCTTTCAGGAAGTAGAGGAGGAGGTAACCAATACGCGGTTGGTGGATTGCCATTTCAGCTAGAACCGACAACAACGGTTGTCTACGAGAGTCGTCTTCGGGTAGTTGAGTGACATTGCGCAGCATGACGAATAACGGCCGCCCAATGCTGTCTTCAAGGTTTCTACAACAAAAACAGTATCAATCCATCAACCCATTGAATTATTTTGACGAGTTTAGCTTGCATAATCCCTGCCAGTCAGTCAAACAGTAGTTCATACATTTGATCACAGAATGTGTCACATGTATGCATTGGCAGAAAGTGTTTGAAGTATGGTTCAAAATGGTGGCTTCAGTTTTTCTATATCAATATGACAGTATCGACTGTTGAATAAAGTTCTCAACAAATGTGGCTTCTAGGAATGCTTCAAATTAGTTGGCTAATATTGTTGACAGTAACCTGAGAGCGGCACGCATCAAAAAACTCAATGGATTATTAAAAATGGATTTCAAAATGTATGAAAGACTGCATTTTTTAAATTTCACATAGCTGGAAATTAATTGGGTTAAAAAGTCACAAAAAAAAACTGGAATAATTTGTTAACCCATTTGTCTACTCAATGATCTATCCAACCAATTTGAGCTGGGTACTTACTCATCGTTTGCATCCTTTGGGTAGACTTTGCCTTTAAACTGATCTTCCAGAACAGTACAGAGGCATAGTCCTAACGCAGGAATGGCGTCCGCATCAAAATCATCCTCTTGAATAAGCAGTTGAACCAATCTTTCCATAGCTTGACATCTGAAATTACAATCCACCAGAATAGATTATACCCATTCCTAACCTTAGCACCTTTTCATGACTAGTACACTAAAACTTTCTTCCAAAGACCGCACTTGGAATCATATTGGAAAATCTAGTAATTGAAAGAGTGAGAGCAAGAGAGAGAGAGAGAGAGAGAGAGAGAGAGAGAAGGTGATTGTTGTGACCTTGGTTGTGACCTTCCTAACAAGAAGCAATTATTCTGTAAATAGCATGCAGTAAAATATGTCACATGGCAAAATATATTTCTCTACTATTACAGCCAGCAACAGACCCATCACATGTCTTGTAATATTTTACCCCTGACGATAAACTGTCTAGAACTGTCAATTTCGATTAGTATGACATATGTCTCAAACTAATCGTAATTTTGTTTGCCAAGAGTGATATTTCACACAATTTTGTTGTGCTACCAATATTGTTATTCTTGGAAAATAGAAATATCATCATGAAAGTAGGATGGAAGGGGCTATAAGTTTTACATTGGAAATATTCACGTCTTTATTACTTGGTCGAGTTTTTGGACTTTCCACATTATTTTCATTTTCATGACTCGTTTCTGGGTTTTGAATGACAGACGACCAAATCCATTCCATTAATTACCTCCTACCTATAAATACCCAAACCCCATTCAAAAATGTATTTCATGTTGATGGATGAGATGATCAGAAAAGTGGAACCAGAGAAGGAAGGCCCAGGGTCAAAGACAATGATATACGCTGATGATATCTTGTTATGGGGAAACAGTAGAGAAGAGGTGCAAGAGAAAGTAGAAAGATGGGAAGAAATGACAGAGGAGTTTGGGATGAGAATTAGCGTGGAAAAGAGCAAAACAATGGTGATGAGCAGAGAGAAGAGAAGGATTGAAGAAAAAGTACAGCTGCAAGGTCAAGAACTGGAAGAAGTAGAAGAGTTCTCATACTTGGGAAGTATTATCAGTAATACGGCAAAAGTAGAGCAAGAAGTGAATTAGAGAATAGCTAAGGCGGACGGGCTATTTTAAAAAGTAAGGAAGCTGATTTGGAACTAAGATTTTCCGAGGAGTGGGAGGGTACTCATTTATAATGGGTACTACTTGCCTATCTTGACATATGGAGCAGTTACATAGTCAATCAACTGGAGAGAAGAAAAGAAAATGGAGGCAGCAGAAATGAAGTTTGTAAGGAGCGCAGCAGGAGTGTCAAAGTTGGAAAAGAAGAGAAGCAGTAACATAAGGAAGGAAGTGGGAGTGGAAAGGTTATCATTTAAATTGGAAAGGGAGAGACTTAGGTAGTACGGGCATATGCGGAGAATGGAAAAGGAGAGAATACCGAGAGCAATGTTTGAGATGGCAGAAAACAATGGAGCTAAGAGAAGAGTTGGAAGACCCAGAGAAAGGTGGCAGGAGGCAGTCAAGTTCGGGGCAGTCAACCGAGGAGAAAAATGGGAAGAAGTGGAAGACGAGAGATGGTGGGAGAATAGAGAACGATGGAGGGAACTCCGAGCAGTCAACCGAGGAGAAAAATGGGAAGAAGTGGAAAGGACGAGAGATGGTGGGAGAATAGAGAACGATGGAGGGAACTCGTAGGAAGAGAAGAAATAGAGGATACGCCTAGCAGTAGTGAAGAAGAGGAGGAAGAAGTCGGAACTGGCAGGAACCGATTGATATGAGAAGTCTGCCCTAGAAAAACTGGTGGAAACACCCCTTAGTCCAATTTAATTGGTTATCTGGGTTTGAGATATATATGTATATATATATAAATAGGCCTACAGAAACGAATAATGATGATGATTTGAAAAAAAAGCGTTTGTTTGATTTTTTGATATTGGGCCCTTCTATGATATTATGAAATTCTATAGAAACATATCATTAGCAATTGCTAGTGATGGTTTTCAAATATTTTGTATCAAGAAAAAGGTGTTATTGGGCTCGTCACAAATAGAAGTGTTCCAATTGGGCAATAACCAGTAATTTAAAGAGTCAGCGCTTTTGGGCGATCTTTGCGCGATCTAGTGGTGGTCTGCGTGGGCTATCTGGCAAATCTGATGGCAGACCCTTTGTGATTTGAATAACAACTTTGAAAACTGGTTGAAAATACTGTAGAATTTCTAAAAGTTGTGGTACTTGATGATCTAGTGATGTTATTTTCTGTTTGGGCCAATTTCATTTGATTTCTTGTTTTTTCTCACTTTGAATTCCGTGGATAGTCATGTTTATAACCTCAATTTACAGTCATATTATACATAGAGTCTTCCAGATCTGTCTGAGAGTGCGTTCATAAAGCTTGTGCGCGCGCACCCCGGCACGTGGGTCGGCGAGAGGCGAGATGAGGAGAGTGGAAGGGGTGGGGGGGATGGAGGAAGGAAGGATGGAGAGGGGAGAGGGGAGAAAAGAAGGGGGGAGGGTTGCCAGAGTACCGAGAAATCATTCAACACGGCAGACTGGCGATTTGTAAAAATTATAAAACGTAAGTGGGCAGTGGTGTTGACCCTCATGTTTCAAACATGAGGGTCAGGCTGGCTTCTAATAATTCTAATAATTCAGCATTCGGACTAATTGTAAATTGATTGGGTAGAATTAAAAACTTGAAATATTGGTATGTTTTAAATAAATAGGTCTAGTAGGCCGTGTCAACCTGTTTTAGGGTTGTGTAAGGTTAACTTTATCAAGTTTCCAAGATTTTTTCATGACGGTTAGGGTTATGTAGGATGAGGTTTGTGTAGAATAGACATCAAAACTGTAGTTTCAAGGCTCAGAACTTATCCCAACTAACCCTAACCATCACCTAACATAACCTGAAAACAGATCAGTGCAGCTTCCTATAGATTTACTGCTTTGTTTAACAGTATTACATTTACTAGGAAAACGCGTTATGTGTTGCCGCGTTGATGGATGAGCTAGATGGATCAACTAATCTATGGATTGGTTATCAACTTATTATATATTATCCACCTTGAGATCCAAACAATTACGTCACTGCCATCCCATTTCCTAATTAATTTCTATGATAATAAAGAAGGCTTTGTTTCAATCATTTCCAATTAATTGGTGACACATGTTGCTTGGATTTAATTGGTATCTTAATAGCTTTGAGTGATTTACAAAAATTATACTAGGCCTATATATTTTTTTACATCAAAACGGCTGAACCGATTTCAGTAAAACTTCGGAATAATGTGTATCATTATTATATTGAAATTCCCTGGGAATTGAAATTTTCTCGAAGGAAATATTTTCAACAAATTTTTTCCTCTGGGTTATTCTTATGAGACTTTTGAAAACTTTGGAATGAGTTTCCTCAAAAGTGGTTCAACTGATTGCCCCTCAAAACTATACAGTATCAAATTAGATAAGGACACTTGTGCATGCCAAGTTTCAACTGATTTTGAATTTTTGTTTGACCTGTGGAGCGCGAAAGAAAGAAAAAAAGCACTTTTATTCGAGTAGGGGTATGGTGAAATTGAGTCTTTGCTTCACTCATCCAATTATTTTGGTCAAGACTTGGACTCAACTCTCGTGAACCTTATTCAGACTCAACTCGACTCGAAACTGAAAACACAGACTTGCACAACGCTACTGTGTACTGTAGGCCTATGGTAGAACATATTCAAATTCCACTTATTTTCAGTCAACATTCCACTTGACTAATCCTGCTGCTGCTGGTAAGAGGCCTATAACTAAGGCTATATAAAATATTTACAGAATAATACGAAAATACTAGTTTTGATTTATGCAGGCTAAAATACTCACTTTGCCTCATTATCAGGTTCTGTATATAGCAATTCAACTGCATCACGTAATTCACCCTCTAAATGTTGAGTAACCATGCTATAGTTTTCCTCAGATTTAGGATCTAATGTAGAAGGTTTCTCTTTTAACCTGACTTTGGCTGGAATAGAAATTTGCTATTAGTTCATTATTTAAACGATGGGAGTGAAACAAATAAAAATGCAGTATAGTACATAACATCATGCTCACATCCTTTCCTTTCTAGTCTGAAATTAGTAATTTCTTATAGATCGTTGTACCCTCTACATGGAATGACGACACCACAAGTAAGTATGAATGGTATTTTATAAGTTTTCAATTCACTTGAACATCCAAATTCATTTGGCTTGGAATTGTAAACACGTAATGCTTACCCTGAGCCCTCCTAATCCAACGTAACTTGCATAGGTATTAATAATTAATAGCTCTAACGTAATATTAGTAGAAATCACATTCTCTAGTCTAAACCAAAATCAAAACCAGATCACTAAGTTGAGGAATAGTTGGGACTGAGTAAACCAAAATCACACTGTTATGTGGAGAAGAGTTTAAAGGTTATATTTTCAAGAATCTAGATCAGTAACACTATTAAACGAATAGGCCTTGAAGCACTCATCTTCAGTATAGCACGTATGAACAGAGCTAAAATCAGCACAACCTATTATGATTAGGAAGTCTGATGACGACTGAGGGAGTTTCAACTTGGAAATGAATTAAACTGTCAATCAACATAATTACATAATCAAAGAATAAAGCTGCAGATCAGTTTAAATACTGAAGTTATTTCATCTAACTTGGGGCCAAAATTATCAGCATGGCAATGCTCAACTGACAAATTCCAACTGTCCGAGTTTCACTAGTCATCACGGTTATCCATGATCATTATTATCAGAACAAGGTAAACTGCACTTTCTAATACTGGGCCTTATCATAGGATCAACACCAATACTCTGATTAACATGTTCATAAATCCGAACCTTGGTCTAAGTTAGCGTAATTACCAAGTGGAATGTCGTCATCATCTTCGTCGTCATCATGTTTAATCATCTCCGCCATCGCCTCTTCTTCTTCGTCACTAAACATCGGCTCAGAATCACCCATATGATTATTTGGCGAATGATTTTCCTGCCCACCACCTATTATGTGGTTCATACTATCTTCTTTTATGTGAACACTGGAACTATAATCGTCCATTTTCCCATCAGCTGTCGGTGCAATACAGAATTGTTTGAACACGTCCCTCACCATTGTCCGTAGTTCGCGGTCAAGTTTTGGACTATCAAATAAGGGAGATAACGAAGGTAACACACGCTTGTCTAAAATTGATTGGAGCGAAGAGAAAATGCCAGCCCGCACTTTGTCTGATAGTTGAGGGTAAAAATGTGGAATGATCTGAAAATAATTATAAGAATTGATCATTAGTACATTAAACATTTGTATGCCTATAATTTACCCAGCTTCAAAACATGGTCGTAATTGAAGAAGATGATTATTGTTTGCTTAACGACTCAACTAACAACTGGGTTATACGGGGGTACAAATGAGCAGGTGATTATGAAACTATGAAAAGTGAAGGGATGTTTACAAAAACCCAGGCCTTCGGCGGGATTCGAACCCACGCCCAGCGGTGACTTCAGTTTCTGAAGCGGTGCCTCAACTGACTAGTATTTTCTATTTCCTGCAAAGAACATTTCTGCTACATGCCACTAAGACGTAGTTTTCTTCACTCAAGGACCTATCATATATTAGTCCAGTATTCTTCAAATGTTGATAGTTTAAAATAATGTGGTTAATTAATTACCCTAAAAAATACAGAGCTTCTTTTCAATAGATTTTTAAAATTATGTTGAATATTATAGGGATGTCGGCATATGCCCGGGTGGATCAATGTACAAGTAAAATCCGGGTTCAAACAGCTACCCCTCGAGTAATGAATGTTTTTTCCCTGCTCTTAAATTTGTCTGTACGATGTTTTTGGTCTGATATATTCAGAGCGGGCGTGCACGAATCACTTGCAACCTTCTCTCCCCCCAACCCCTTACCCTCCCAACACTATTGACATGTGTCCGAGGCAGTTCAATTTACACGTTTGCCTTCTATCACACGCACACCCACTTGTGCTATACCCCTCATAACCAAGCGAAGCTGTACAGATGTGCAGATGCGCTACCCGTCGACATCCCAAAAATATTATGTTCAAAGTAAAATGTATTTGTCACTTACTCGGCATAGAAAATCTAATAATGTAGCAGTTAACGCAGGGTGTGATCTCATCGAGTTGTGCATGACTAAGATGGCTGGTTCTGTAAAATAAGATGATGAAAGTTAGTAACAGAATAGATAATATTCAGCTTTGTTAAAGCAGTTAATTTGGTACGTGTAACAGAATTAAATATTGAATAATGATAATGATTACTGGTGTATTATTGGTATTACAATAATGGTCAGTGATGTCAATTGCTGTAGCTGTTGAAATTAGGGTAAATGACAGTAGGCCTATGGCCATTTATTTACAACATTAACAAAATATTCTTATCCCCTGACTCTTGAAGAAGTATAAACTAGACCTCCTTGCAACACTAGTGGACAGAAATGGAGAGCTAGTATATAGGAAGACAAATAACCATGTCACCACGTGCTAATTTCAGGACTGTACTGGCAATAAACTAGAGAACGTTCTAATGAACTTAATTGGAAACAAAAGTCTTACCAATATTCATAATATTATCTTTAACAGCGTCAAAGAAGAACCAATCGTAGAAAAGCGCACATTTCGCATTCGATGCGGCTACAGTCGATGTACACGTAGTTAATAACCAACCAATCACAGCCCAGCGTGGTATTATATCGGAACAGAGACACTCATTCGTAGGGTGTATAACGCCAACTATAAACCTGATCAAGTCACAGCGGAGCGATTGAGATTCGGGAGTTGAAAAATACTGAAACAAATGCAGAGTGCGCACATTTAGTAAGGCTTGGCAAAAAAATGTTTTGTAGTATCTACATCAAGAATCAAAACACACAAAAAACACATCTAGGCCTAGAGAAGGGTCTACCAGTCTACCCATGGTGGCCCGTGACCTAGATCAATTATATATCTTATACTGAAAGAGGCATGAAATTATGGCATTCAACTATTTAGTTTTTTAGCATTGGCTATTCCAAAAAGCATTTTATAACATCAGTCAAATTTGAGATTAGCAGTAATTTAGCACCAAGAAGTCTTTGGACAAATGTGAAGGTTCCGAGATATAAATGATGTACGCATGTATTAGAATAGAAGCTATTTTCGACATTATTATCAGCTTGAGCAGTGAGCAAGTTCTAAAAAGACAGTACAGTTATAGACCCTACATTGAATTTACATTTGCCTCACATTGAAACACTAATTAAGAATCACAGAATAAAAGAGTATGGCCTAGTAAGTGACTGCCACAGGCCAACTAATGTTGATAAATAGGTATTTTATTCAAAAGAATTGGAATGAAATATTTCGAGTTTTCATGGCACTTGAATCTAATTTGGCAAAAAATGTGTGTAACCACAAAAAATATTTTCAGAAAAATTGCCATTTTCTCACAAATCGTTGTAAAAGGCATAGACCTTTATCGCTTCAAATGGCAAAAAAAATGGTCTTGAATTGTTTTGAACATCACAAAACATGAAGAAAACACCAAATATTATGGTTTCAGATAGCTCAATTCTATAGCGCTCATAGCTAATGCTAAAATTTCATGCCTCTACTTATACGTATATGTCAATTTATGCATCTTGGATAAATTTGGTAAACTACCAAGCTTATTCACAAAGTCGACGTATGTATCATGCTATTCATATACAATCATCCAAATTCTGAAATATGAGAGTTATTCGGCAGAAACGGTAAAAAAGGATCAAGAACAATTGCAAAGCAGTCGACAGAGCGTGTCAACCTGATATGAACAGTATATACATATATATATATATATATATATATATATATATATATATATATATATATATATATATATATATATATATATATATATATATATATATATATATATATATATATATCTCTCTCTCTCTCTCTCTCTCTCTCTCTCTCTCTCTATATATATATATATATATATCTATATATATCTATATATATATATATATATATATATCTATATATATATATATATCTATCTATATATCTATATATATATCTATATATCTATATATCCATATATCTATATTTATATATATATATATATATATATATATATATATATATATATATATATATATATATATATATATATATTTATATATATATATATATTTATATATATATATATATATATATATATATATATTATATATATATATATATATATATATATATATATATATATATATATATATATATATATATATTATATATATATATATATATATATATATATATATATATATATATATATATATATATATATATATATATATATATATATATATATATATATATATATATATATATATATATATATAAATATATATATATATATATATATATATATATATATATATATATATATATATATATATATATATATATGTATATATATAAAGAATAAATAAATAAATAAATGATTAAATATAAATATAGATATATAGATATATGGATATATGGATATATATATATATATATTTATATATATATATATATATATATATATATATATATATATCCTTGGTCACAGTAGAGTAGAGAGTGTGTGTGTGTGTGCAGTGAGTGAGTGAGTGAGTGAGTGAGTGAGTGAGTGTGTGTTTATGTGTGTTGACTACGCTGCCTATGATAAGGGTGGATAGAACTATTATTTCAAATGATCATTTGCTATATTATTGGTTTTATTATCATTACCACAATTATCCCCCTTGTTATCTATCAATAATTGAACAAAATGTATTATTTCAAGGTTGAGTACCAGACACCGCATTGCTTACAGCTACATAACAGGTCGCACCACTTGATAAATGGGTTAGAGGTATTCATACATTGTCACAGGTCCATCGTATGCGATGGGCAAAACATCTAGTAATTGATAAATGAGTATGACAATACCGGTACTGCCATTCAAGTCTAAAATGATTTTATGATTCATCATTTTTTTTTGTATGGTTTCTGATGGTAGGAAGAAGTTTGAAATTTACACGAAAATTAAAAACCAACTACGGCTGGTAAACCACCGAATCTGCGAGCAGAATGGCGATCGAGCCTTCAGTTGCCCGAAGGCGTCCACATTCGGTGAACAGGGCCGCCATCGTACTCACAGGTGAGGTGACTGAGAAGTTGTCTTGTGCGAGTGTCTGTACATACTATATTACGCTACAGATACTTATCCATACCAACTTAAATTTAGCAAAATGTCAGTTTTAGGTGATGATTTTAGAATGGCATGAGATTTCAAAATTCTAATCCTGCTATCTAATCCTGATAAAATCCAGATATTTTTAATACCTTCAAGATGGTATAGGCCTACGGAAGAACTGTTGAACTTATATTGTTTAGTTTCCAAATGTATACAGCTGACTAAACAGAAACTATTATACACAGACACCCATAAATCTGGAGATGAAATTAAGAATTACATGGAGTAGGCCTATAGTTACTGAAAAATGAACATTACACAGCTGATGAAAATTATTTTCATAGTTGTGGCTAATAACGTGCCTACGTATTGAGAAAATGTTAAGAATAGATTCCAAGACTACGCGTAGTAATTTTAATGCATAGGTCCTGAAACCTATTATTTTGAAGGTATTTTAAAAATCTGTGTTTCTGTTGTAGTTGTAGCCCACCATTCGATTAGGATTTCGTAGGGGTGTGCAAGCCCATGTGATTTAGAGTCAGAGTCTCCGACAGAATTGGACACTTTCTCATTGAGTGATGTATCAAACAATCGGGATAGATCACAGCCATATAATGCAGAATCACAGCTTTCTTAACTATTCTGAATTACAATACAAAACAGCAGCCGCCTTGTGAATTAAAAACATGACATTTGAGCTTATTTTATTTTCCATTTTTACCATGATTTCGTATTAATTTTTCCTGCAATTTGAACACTGTGGATAGTCGGAGAATTAACAAGATATTAACCTCGAAATTCACTCTTTGTTTTATTGTTATAATGCGAAAAAAAATCATTTCCGATCATTTTCATAGTCCATCATTCGGCTCAGTTGTAATTTGACCAAGTCCAATTGACAAAACAAAAATACCTCAAGGCCTAATTTTTTAATATAGGTCTAGTCATAACCTCGCAATGAGATTATTAATTTCAACTGGGAAAATAAGCAAGCTAGACTCATGTCCAGTTGTCCCATTCTTTTGTTCATTACATTTATTATTTTGGTAAAGACTAGGACTCGACTCGTGAATCTTATTTCGACTAGAGTTGGACTTGAACCTAAAACTATGGACTCGCACTCTCCTAGAACCTAGAATGTTGATCCTTTTTTTCACACCGTTCCCAACTTATCACACAAAAACTGATATCTTGCAATCGCTGATCATGTGCTTTCCAAGTTTTCAAATTGGATACTTCTGATTACATACCTGTCTTTGGAACCATTCCTGATAGCGTTTTTGATATCCAAATCGTACACTTGAAGTTAGAAAGGCCATTTTTCTCTCCATATCTGGTGTGAGTCGAGCCGTGAGGTACCGCCTCGATGTGGGAGTATGCATCAATTGTAAAACACCCGTAAACGTTGGACTCAGTGACTTAGGATTCAATAAAATATCTTTCCACAACTGTTCAAACTCTGGTATACGAGCTAAGTTTTGTAGAAGGCGAACTAAATCACGACCGATTGCTAGGCAGTCAACGAAACGTTCTCTTATTAAACTTATCACAAAATTTATTTCCTTTCGACGTAACGCCGCTAAAGAAGTGACATTATGGTCTTCGATGAGACGGAGATAAGCGTAAATGATTGCTGCGACAAGTACGGGAAACTTGTCAAGCCAGGCTCTGAAACAAAAGAGAAACATGTTGTTATAAAATTATATACCAGTATTGTTTGTTCTCAATGTTATTTGGGAGGGATCCCTTTACCTATGCTAATAGTGGAAATACTAATAACATCTTAAAGATTTTTATATTGAGTTTTAATGCATGCTCTAATTATTGGGAGACAGTGACTGACGAATGGAATGGCGTGAAGAAGAGAGGTAAGGCGAATTGGTTACGGTAGTCGTTTCAGAGTGGGAAGGAAGCAGTCACAACCTGATCTTAAACAATTTTTGTACAATGCAATATTGCCTTTAGGAAGTGATAAAAACAATCACAGTACCTTAGTCAGGATGGTTGACCGCAGTTGGAATCAAATCCTGGTCTTTTTAATGATGGAAAAGCACTTTTGCGACTGATCTACTCGTTTCTAAGTTGCAAGTTTACCAACATGCCTTTAAATCAACAATTACTGAATATAAACAACAAGCTACTCTAACCTAGTAATGTGTTAATTTTAATCTAAATGCGGAAACACAACGCGCTTTCCTAGTAATAATGATTGGTCTAATAGCCTTGTTAGTGATAATAGTTGATGACGGAACAAAATTCCACAAATATGTAAGTCTAGAGAAACTGAAGCACAGGAACCAATAATTAATTCAAATGTATTAGAAGATGCTATCAACTGTTCGGAAAAAATTTGTTTGAAAAAGTGAATGAAAAGCTGTTCAAAAATATCACGTTACAGTGGAACCTCTTTAGTATGTTTCTCAGGGGGGCAGACAGAAGAAACTTACTAAAGTGAAAAACTTACTAAAGAAACTATTCAACATGTAGGAGCATACAGATGGGATCAAAGAATAAAACTTACTTGGGTGAAAAATGCGCTAGCAAGAAACTTACTAAAGAGGTTCTATTGTATATACCGTATTAACATGCATATAAGCCGCACCGGCTTATAAGACGCACCCCTACTTTTCAGGATCTATTTTTGGTAACCTTTTTGTTTACTTATGTAAGACGCAGTATCATATCCCACACTAACACTGACGGCTGGCAGTCTTGAATAGCAATCAGTGACCTTGCTTATAACATCAGCCATGTGGCTTACACAGGGAGAGAGAGAGATGGAGAGAGAAAAGGCTGTACTGAACGCGCAACAAACTCGCGCAACAGCGCATTGACAACAGCCTGTCCGTGCATCAATCAGTGAACTTGCAACCATGTGGCTTATACCAATGATCTCGTTGGCTTACACGGGGAGAGAGGGAGAAGGAGAGAGGAAAGGTTGTACCGAACGTGCAGCAGCGCATTGACGACGTCCGTGCATCAAATCTGACGACGATTGCGGGTTCGCCGCATGCTCTAACATTGACGACTGGCAGTGTCTCACGGGAACTGTTTTTATCGCAAAATGTGACGTTTTTTCTCACTTACCTTTATAAGACGTATGTGCATTTTTGATGACTTAAAAATGGAAAAAGTGCGTCTTATATGCGTGTAAATACGGTATAGGCCTATAAGGCTTAGTGACATTAACCAGGTTAGTCTATATGCAAGCATTAGGGGGAATCTTTCTCCCATTATAATACTATTGAGCGTATTTTGAAATATTGACATGTCAAATCATTTAACCAAGTACAGGTAGTTGAAATTTTGTATGTTGTATATCAAACTCAAGCTAACTAAACTTGAGAAGATATCAACATAAGCTGACCTAAATATCAAAATAAAACATTATTTCTTCAAGCACTTCTATTTTCGAACAGTTAGTGGACTCCCATGTAGTGGGTCAGTTATTAAGTAGCTTATGTTAAGTCTAAATTATCATATTTTACTGACTATACCTGTTCTCTATGAATATTTCTAGTAAGTTTTCTATAAGACTAAGGTTTCTTGATGTAACATCTCCTCCTGCTGCATGTCTTAATAGATTCCAACACAAGTTGTCGACATTGGCAACTGCATTTCGAATCAACTCTCGAAGAAGCCACAATGATTGATCTCGAGCTACGTCCGTGAACCGAAGATAGCGGTCCAGCACTAGCTGTGACAGATGACCGACAACAAGAGCCAACCCGTCTCTTGTAGAAAGCATAAGGTCACGATAGCTCTGCAAGATAGAACAATTGGTTTTTTTATATGGTCAACACACTCGGGAAATTTTTTAACAAAATGGATGCAGGCAAGTGAATGGATTATGGGATTGTAATGATGACAGCATTATGGATACCTACTCTTGCTAGGCTAACTGCACTAGTCAGATGTACAACTGATAACTGGTTCATGTTATACTTATTTTAGTCAAAACAAAAAACTATAAATACTACAGGGATGAGTTCATAAGTGATACACATCCAGATGACTGAAACATGTTTGACGGGCTGATCATAGTTTCCTGTCTACTTATTCGACTTTCTGATGCCAAGTTTTGAATTTTTATTTTTAACGATAGATAGGCCTAACTAGGCATATATAGGCATAGGCTAGCTGTAAGAAAATGTGTATCATGAATTGAAACTGGTCAATCATGTTCCATTAGCCTGGAAACCAACTCAGTTTATAAAGAATTCCATGAGTATAAATCTCGTGCAAAAAGGGGACAGTATTCAAATTCATTACCTGCTGGAGACTCACTAGTAATTTACTATAGACCCCAATTGTAATTGCTTGTGCCATTGTTGAGTTTGTTGCTGTTGACTACTTACTCAAACTTCTACCAGTAGTCGACATTAGTTGACAGTATCTAACAGTTATTTTTATATTTCCTTAGATTATCAAGTGAAAATGATGGGTTATAGTGATGGGTCAAAATAGAGAAGAAGGATAGAAGTTTAAGTATTATTTATTAGTTGCATGAAACTCTTGTGAGTTGTGACACTATTATTATTTAATTGGCCAACAATAATAACAATACCGCAAGTAGTGCATGTTCTTATAATTTACAGTTTCAGCTTTTTTTTGAGGTTAGAATGATGCAGACTGTTGAAAGATTCACATTGTAATTCTATGATTTAACTTGCCATTCAAAACACAAATCATGGCACCACTTATCCAACGCTAGTAATTGTACAGTAGGCCTATGGCATATTAAGAAAAACTGATAATACATTTTCTAGCAAAACTATAGGCCCATATGTATGCAAAATATAAATGATTAGGTAGAAGATGTAGGTGGTAGGTAGTAAGACCTTAACCTTGCCGTGATGAAAACGTTATGGGGCTTACACACATAATATATCTATATCTATATCTATATATCTCTATATATATAGATATATATATATCTATCTATCTATCTATCTATCTATCTATCTATCTATCTATCTATCTATCTATCTATCTATCTATCTATCTATCTATCTATCTATCTATCTATCTATCTATCTATCTATCTATCTATCTATCTATCTATCTATCTATCTATCTATTTATCTCTCTCTCTCTCTCTCTCTCTCTCTCTCTCTCTCTCTCTCTCTCTCTCTCTCTCTCTCTCTCTCTATATATATATATATATATATATATATATATATATATATATATATATATATATATATATATATATATATATATATATATATATAAATATATATATTTTATATATTTTATATATATATATATATATATATATATATATATATATATATATATATATATATATATATATATATATATATAGATATATATATATAGATATATATATATATATATATATATATATATATATATATATATATATATATATATATATATATATAACATCCAGGCAGTCTGCATGTTCACAAAAGAAAATCCTGGCCTCTTCAAAGATAACAGCCATCACCAATATAGCACTAGAGGAGCGAGTCATTTGGCACACGAGTATTGCCGGCTGAAGGCAACCTCAAATGGTGTACTCCAAGCTGGTAGAAGACTCTTCAACCATTTACCACACTCAATACAGTGTTTGGAGAAGGATAAATTCAAGAGGGCGTTAAAAGCATATTTGATAGAGAACTCTTTCTACAGTTTGGAGGAATTCTTCATTTGATATTTTGTTTTTTGATTTTATATATGATTGTGATTTTTGTTTTTCTTGATTTTTTATCTCTTGACCATCTGGTTGGTTTATACATATTTCCTTATGTTGACAAACCATGTAATAAAATGAAATAAAAAAAAAAAAAAAAAAAAATATATATATATATATATATATATATATATATGAATGTAATAATATGTATATATATATATATATATATATATATATATATGTATATGTATATATGTATATATAATATGTATATATATATATATATATATATATATATATATATATATATATATATATATATATATATATATATATATATATGTATATATATATATATATATATATATATATATATATATATATATATATATATATATATATATACATATATATATATATATATTTATATATATACATACTAATATATATATATATATATATATAGAACTATGTAGGCTACATTTACGTTCCACAAATACTAAAAGGGCTGAATAAAGTTCATGAGCTCTGTTTAATATTTATGGCTACACCTTCAACGGAAATAAAGCCAATGACGTAGGCCTACACAATCACAAGCCAATAATGTGGAAGGGTCCCATTTTGCCGGCAATACATTTTTTGATAATTTCAGGAATTGAAATTAAAACCACGATAAACCTCAGTCAGGATAGTCGACCATGACTACGTATATCACACAGTCGGGAAACGGTTTAGTCAAACCGGTTCACGCTGAAACGGTTTACAGATGGTGATATACCTGTCGGTTTTGGTGTAAAACACTTTAGTTCCAATCCAGTTTGGCAAGTGAATTGGAGAACTCGATACGATTGATATACACGTCAAACCGATTCAAGGTAACCTTGAACGCGAGCGATAGATCGATCCTTACCGACTTACGTCGACCTTTTGGCACCTTTCCACACCGCCATAAGAAATTCATAAGAAATGCATTCTATTTCTATTCAAGATGAAGCCACACACATACACAAATTATTGTCAAGTCAAATAAAAAATGTTCCCAACTTTGATGGTTAATAAAGTAGTATCCGTCATAAACTTTTAAAAGGCAGTATGGATTGAAAGAACGATTCACAAGGCGCTGCCAACATTCAAGATGGCTGGCGCTGAAACGTTTTGCCAAAGTGTTTCTGAATTATTGTAAGATATACACTCATTTGTTGAACCGTTTCAGCGTGAACCGGTTTGCCTAAACCGTTTCTCGACTGTGTGATATACGTAGTCCATGACAGGAATCGAACTCCGGTCTCCTGAATGACGGTTCAGTGTCCTAGCCTCTAGACCACCCATTTCTGTTACAAACATTTTACATCGACTGACTGTATAATTATCAGACAATATTTTGCACTAGTAGATTTTTTATTACACCCCCACATAATGAAAAATAAAATGAATAAAAATGTAGGAAATTCTGTTGATGGGATGTGGCATGCTTACCTTGGCAGCATTTGGAGGGTCAGTCAGAATTGAAAATAGAAGTCCCAACGACAGCTCTTCATGACTTTTATCTTTGCACATAGCATTATTAAGTGCATTTTGAACTTCTTTATCTGACAGCCCAGAGATCAAGAGCTGGAGGGCATTATAATGACGCTTATACTTCTGAAAACAAAGAAAGTGTAGTACCGTAAATCCGTAATTTATAGAAGAAGTGAGTTATGAACATAAAGATGAGTAAATGACCTGGGCCTACATTAAAAAATGTCTGCGCCGAAATTTAATTCTCGGAACCAAGTTCATCAATATTTGTAGTTCCTAAAAATTGTTCAGGTAGGCCTACAGTAGTACCGGTAGCAAAATAAGGATTCCACACGACTTCACTATCTTTCACTGTTGTGCCTAACATTCAATATCGCCAATGATACCACCAATTGGGAGTTATACTTTGGACTTCTTAAAAACATTCAAGACTATCTGTCATGCATGATCTGTCATTGCCCAGAAATAGACAAAGATTGCAGTCAATGGTAGACAGAAACCGCATTAGTCTGTAGGCCTATACAGTGTTGAGGAAGTTCACTTTTAAAAGGATCTTTTCAAAAGTTCAGTTCGTTACAAATAAAACGATCTTTTTAAAAGTTCAAGTTCAAGTTCAAAAAAACAAAAGTTCGTTTAAAAGTTTGAAATAAAGAGGAAAAATATTACCGTATTTTTATTTTTAGCTATATTTTATTAATAGTCAAGTTTTTAGTCAAGTTTTATTTCCATTAATTGTACATTACATATGACACAATGTGAGCACAAATAACAAGGTATGAACACAAACCCTTTAGGATATATACCATTAAGGTATATATGTAGGCATACCTAGTATAAAAGAACATTCAATAATAATGTATAAAACAGGTAATACAATAATAGAAAGGCATTTTTTGGCAAATTTCAAAATGATTGGTTGTTTTATAGGACCTTAATATGAATCAGCACTTCGCCTTGTAACGTATATAGTTTGAAGAAAAAGTATGTACTTTTACTTCCCTATGAATACGTAAACTGCAGCGACTTCAAGAACACGGGCAAGCACGGTCTATTATCTATACATAGCTAGGGCAGGTTTTGGTGCACGTGACAAAACATCCCCGAGCCGGGAAATCACCTTGTATTCGGCCAATAGATCGGCACTTGGCTCGGAAGCAAACGAAGTGCAATCTTGTATACTATCATGTGCATGTACCAACCAAAAAAATATGAACTTTCAAACAAACGTAGGCCTACTACACCTTGGAAGATCGCGGAAAAATCGAACGTTTATAAAGGTCACGTTACTGGTGCATGAAAGTAACGCGTTCATCAAAAAGTAAAAAAAAAACGAACGAGTTTGTTTTAAAAGTTCATTGCATTCATTGCCCAGCACTGTCTGTATAGGCCTCCATCTTTGCACTTTTGCAAACTCTTTAAAAAAAAAAAAATGTATGAGCAAACGTAATTACTTTCACAGGCATAGGCACTACTGGAGGCCATATGCCTACTTCAATTTCTTTAATTATCATCTATAATACCTAATTCTTTAGTCTGAATACGGAGTAGTTCTGGCCATGTGAGAAGATTGAAAGTGCTGAAATATAGTATTATCTTACTATAAGGCATTACTTGACTTTCTCACAGTAAAACCTAAGCAAATACATTATTGAAATCCATATCTGGAGTAGAATGTAGTAGAATAATTAGAATCTCAAAAGATATTTGAAAATATATAGGCCTGGAACCTTATGAAACAAGATATATTCTGCCTTGTTATTTGTAATTTGAAGCCTGATAGGCCATGGATAGGCCTACATCCTGCTAGTGCTGGGCTTGACAAATTTTAGGCTACACTTGGCCACGTAGCCACCCTCCATAAACTATAACATAACTAGAGCATTGAGTTCATAGTGTAACAACACTATATGCTCAATGGCTATGGCACCGCTCTAGAAACTAGTCATCGTTAGGCGTGGGTTAGTCTCGAATAAGGCATGGGTTTTTGTAAACGTCCTTTCACTTATCATCACTTTATAGTATGATTATCTCCTACTTCGTCCGCCAAGTAACTTACTGTTACTAATTGTAATAATCAATCGTCCTAGGCAGATATGAAAAATGAGGTGACTAGACTTGAATTCTGTAATTCCTAAGTAAAGAAAACTTGACAAACAAATTTTCGTAGTAAGTTTAGGACTACAATCTCAATGGTTCATGTTAAATTGGTTTTATTTATTTTTATTTATTCATTTAAAAACTCTTACAATTGCACATAAATGCGCGGTGGCAAGTTCCCTAACGATCCCTCTCCCACCACCCCCTAACCCTCTGACGAAATAACTTTAACCCTATTTCATCCCCCTCAAAAACACTTCTATTAAGCCCATTCCAGTCCCTACCTGTTCAATTCAAGAATGAGAATTTACCGACATCTAATCTAGCCCCCTTTATAACTACTGCTCCATCATGACTTTGCCTACCTCCATACCCTGATTAATTTCTTTCCATCAACTCATGCAGCTCCCTCCATTACCCTGAAGAAATTACATGGACGAACCTCCTTTCTCCGTATTTCTAGTTCCTGCCATCCCAAGTCACGCATCACCTCAGATGGACTCTTCAACATTCTCCCTCCATTTCCACCTGCTAATCCTACCTGTAACCCGTCTAACTGCGATCCTCTGCAGCTTTTATCTCACCATCCCTTATCTCACCTAATCTATAAGGATCCCAAACTGTACTAGCATATTCCACCATGGGACGCACGAACGAGAAATATGCTTTTTCCCTAATCTCCATACTTGCCCCTCTAAGTTGCCTCATTACAAAGTTTAGTGCATTTATACTCTTTTTTTACTATTCTCTCAATATGACTCCCCCACCCTAGATGCCTATCAAATACCACCCCCAAATACTTGTAATTTTCCACTGACTCCATTGCCTTCCCTCCTACCTCATACACTACATCTGTCCTTTTGGTCCTCCTACCAAAGGTGACTAGCTTACACTTCCCTGCATTTAACCCAATCTTGTTCAACTAGACCCAACAATCAAATGCCACCGAATATGCCTGAAGAGCAACTACATCCTCTTCTGTATTGATTTCCCTATATATCACACAATCATCCGCAAATAGCCTTATTCTTGAATTCACAACGCTAGTCAGATCATCTATATATCTACGCCAGGTTGATTGATTTAGGTTAATTTAGGTATAGGTTATTGTCTGGCACCCATGCATGCATAGTGGAACTAGGCCTAAACCTATCTTAGGAAATTTGTGTCGATAGTTGCTGCCCACGAAGAATTGTGAAATAGGCCTAGCTATGTAGTAGCCAACTGAGGAAATACAATCAAGTAGGTTTAGGCAAATATGCTTATATTTATAAAATGATGACACATGATTGTTGTGTAAGGGCCTAGCCCCTATACACCCCCCTTTTGTTCAACTGCAATAAAGCAATGGCAAAATTAACTGAGGCAAAGCACACAATTACAAGTTATAGAGAAAGGACATGTGTTTGTGTTGACAGTTCAAACTGTGGAATCTAGTTCATAATAATTATTAAGCCTGGACAGCTTACTATTGTACTCTCCAGGTACAATAGGGCCGTCAATATTCATTATAGAATTTAAAAATAAATAATACACATTCGAATTTACCACCCGTCAGCAACACCTAGCGCCACAATCGACGTCATTTGTCAACATTCCACACCAATTCATTATGGCCGCCTTCATCCCGACAATATGAATTTAAATAAAGTGAGAATTTACCTCCTCTAATTCATCCTTATTTTCAACGATTGAAGTAACGAATAGCTTCTGTTGTATCGATTTACTTAGCTCCATGTCTTAAATATCAACTCACTATGCATCAAGGGTTATGGAAAAATAATACAGGTCCCCTGCATCCTGCCCAGTTACCCTGCCCTCAAAATGCGTTCTGAGGTGAGCGCATTGATATGTTAGTGCACTGAACTGGGTGTATGCATACATGATGACAAAAGGAAATAGTACGCTAGGCTATTTCGAATTATCATTATTAATCAATTGCACCATCATTATACAAGTAATGTACTTGGAATGGCATTAAAATTAACGAATAAGTTCAGATTTTCTTCAATTTTTCCTGCGTTTTCACATAGTATGTAAACAACGGAATAGGCTTGTTGCCTGCATGATTGTAACCATTGTTAACATAAATCTTGGTACTCGACAAAAAAGGATAAATTCAATGTAACATGTCGAATTAAAAATTGAATTAAAAAAATCTGCTGTTCCATCACCTAATTTCAATTTTTTTGAATTTCATAATGCCAAAAACAAAATAATATTCGGAAATGTTCGTGAAGAGCCGGAAATCATCGGATATGTGTAGGCCATAAATCAGCTGTCTTAAAGCGCCGTATTCAAACTAAATACTTTCAAATCTTCAACCATGAAATAAGAAGATCCACACCATTGGACTATACTTTGGTCTACACCTTCTTCATCTGTAGATCTTCTTGATACTATGCTTCAACCTACAAGAAATATCATAACCAAAGACCTTTATATATATATATATATATATATATATATATATATATATATATATATATATATATATATATATATATATATATGTATATATATATATTACCTTTACTACCGAGACGCGTGGCTGAGTGGTAATACACTGAACTGTCATTCAGGAGACCGGGGTTTGATTCTCGCCATGGTCGACCATCCTGACAGGGGTTTTTTGTGGTTCCCCACTGTCGTTCAGGTTGATACTGGGATGGTTCCATAACAACAGGCCACGGCCAACTCCTTTCTACCATCCAGAACACCTAATAATTTAACCTCTCATCTCATCATCCCAACATCTCATTCATCATCCAACGCCAATAGATCGTAGTCATCAGTATAGTGCGTCATTAAAACTCAATATTATATATATATATAAAAAAAAATTACCTTTCCTTGACAACACAACTCATAAATACACTTATTTCTGTGACATTCTCTAGGAACAAAATATGAATTAGTTCAAAAAATATCCACATGAAAATATACTCAAAAAACTACCAAGTGACACAATATTGCCAATTTTTCCAATTTCGTATTCTACAACAAGTAATTTCTGATCACTTGGTTAGATAGCAAAAACAATCTTATGAGTTTTAAATTCTTTTTTTTTTTTTTTTTTTTTTTTTAATAACATCGAAACTTGATACAAAATCATTGTTCCCCAATTAAGGCTATGGATAAAATAAATTCTAAAATATTTTTTATATTGGGTTTTGGATAGTGGGAAGGAGTTGGTCGTGACCTGTTGTAAAGGAACCATTCCAGTATAGACCTGAACGACAGAGGGAAACTACGAAAAATTCCCGTCAGGATGGTCGACCATGGCAGGAATCGAACCCTCTGTCTGCTGAATGACGATTCAGTGTAATAACCACTCTGCCACTTGTCTCAGTAATAATTCTACAATAAAAGACAACAACAGAAAAATCTATTATCCAACTGAAATCACTGCAAATCATCTCTTGACCAAATTATGTTATTATCTTCTCAATATTTTGATACTGATGGTTTTCTTCCACAACTGATACAGTTTATGTATCTACGAGCCCATAGACGTCTAGGGTAAGGGAGTCAGATTGAGAGAATAGTAAAAAAGAGTATAAATGCACTAAACTTTGTAATGAGGCAGCTTAGGGGGACAAGTATCGAGAAAAAGGAAAAGGCTTATTTCTCGTTAGTGCGTCCCATGGATATGCTGAATATGCATGGATATGTGGAATATGCTAGTTCAGTTTGGGATCCTTATAGATTAGGTGAGATAAGGGATGTGGAAAGGGTGCAAAGCATTACAGTTAGAAGGGTTACAGGTAGGGTTAGGAGGTGGAAATGGGGGGAGAATGAAAGGGGGGAGAGGGTGAGAATATTGGAGAGTCCATCTGAGATGATCCGAGACTTGGGATGGCGGGAATTGGAAATACGGAGAAAGGAGGATCGGATCTGTAATTTCTTCAGGGTAATGGAAGGAGAAGGGGGCTGGGGAGAGTTGAATAGGTTGATTGAAAGGAATGAGTCAGGGTATGGGGGTAGGCAAAGTCATGATAGAGCAGTAGTTGTAAAGGGGGCTAGATTAGATATCGGTAAGTTTTCTTTCTTGAATAGGACAGGTAGGGATTGGAATGGGCTTAGTAGAAGTATACTTGAGGAGGATGAAATAGGGTTGAAGCTATTCCGTCAGAAGGTTAGGGAGGCGATAGGATAGGATCGATAGGGAACTTGCCACCGCGCATTTATGTGCAACTGCAAGAGTTAATAATAATAATAAAAAAATAATAATAATAATAATAACTAGGGAGCTAGTGGCTCTCTACAATCAAACGTCGATAATGATTACACTTCACTATTTTAAAAAAATCTAAAATGAAATTCAAATGCCTTGGTATGTTTAGGAAAATAGCCTAAGGCTGAATATATGAATTGGGAGAAAGAGAAAAAAAGAACAGCAGCTTACCGTGATTTATGAGTAGAGAAAGGCCTATTCATAGTGGAGAGCCTATAGATAGATCACAGAGATGAAATGAAAAGTACACACGAGATTCTGACGTTTCGGCTATTACCTTGGTCACAGTAGAGTAGAGAGTGATTTCGTCATGAGTATATTCACTACCCATGGGTAGTGGATATACTCATGACGAAATCAGTCTCTACTCTACTGTGACCAAGGTAATAGCCGAAACGTCAGAATCTCGTGTGTACTTTTCATTTCATCTCTGTGATCTATCTACGGGCTCTCCACTATGAATAGGCCTTTCTCTACTCATAAATCTTGGAAAGCTGCTGTTCTTTCTTCCCCTTTCACCCTATTGAAAATGAAACTCAATTGAGAATAAAGCCATCAGCTGTAGCTGGAGCAACATTTCCCCAGGATAATTCATATATCGGTATATAATCCTGCCTACAATCAATATGCCTCTATCTCTGCATGCAGATATACTGTAATACCATATTAAGTACAGGAGGCCCTAAAACTAATGTTGGCTCAGATAATGTGTAGATATACTGTTATCAACTACTTTGTGCTGAGAAAAAATGTCGACAGCGAGATATTCATTTAAGCATTTACAAAAAAGGAATAATTCCATTAAACTAGTGAAATGAAGCATAGGCATTGCAAGATATTTTTATGGAATTTACTCGAAAGTTCACACACACAATTTGAAACTATCAAGCCTTCTTTACTCACACGTTCATTGATACCATTTCACATCCTTATAACTCATAGCCCTTGTAGGGAATTCCTGAGGTTGATCACTCAGGGGAAATTCCTAGCATAAGTCAGACAGGGAAATCCTGCAAGGGACTCTCCATCAATCATCATGAATCTAGAATCTTCTACTCATGAGCCTAGAATCTTCTACCCATCAATCTAGTATATAAAGACCAGGAAGGCAACCTGCAAGGGAGTTGCCAGTTGACAGTCATCATGGTGAACATCACACTTCATTGGGACAGTCAGATGTCTCGATTCACATTCATGTATTCTATTCATCAGTGTAAATAAATATCTAGTCAAATTAATACAGTGCTACTTTCAGTGTCAGCGACAATCTAACCTCGCACCATCACCAAACACACCCCACATCCTCATTATTAAACACAACCTGTTGATTTTCACTCAATATTTCAAACGTTTTTCCAAATATAACAAATTTATTTTCTTCAAACTAACGAATACAAATTTCTTTACACTTAGCATACTCATATTCACGAAATAAGAAAATCGTCTACCAATATAACAAACACAAATATCACTGCTATATTTGCATAGCTATGGTATTTTTCGGGTATTCTGATTTGTAAGGACAATGTTTACGATTAACAACACAACTGCATGATTCAAAAGCGTGTAATAATTAAAAAGGTAGAGATCTTACGTACCGGTAATTACCAGGGATTTTACAGTTATAGTATAAGACCTTCTTCTTTTGTGGATAAAGTATTTTTATTTATTAATTTTTCAGCCATTTGTTAACGTTTGATACATTTAAAAACATACACTGTGTAAATGTCTGTCAAGAATAGTCAAATAATATAAAAATGTCAAATAAAAATAGAACTACTAGGAGCATACTAAAATTCATGCTTTAAAAAATCATCAATAGAGTGGAATGAGTGTTCAGTAAGAACCTCTTCAAGTAGATGTTTAAAAATATAGTTTTCATTAGTGCGTTCAAGTGTCTCTGGTAATTTGTTGTAAAATCTACGTCCCACTTGTTCCACTCCGTGCGATGTCATTATAGAAATATGTATTGGAAAAATATCAACATCAAAATCAATTTCACTTGGATAAAATTGGAATAGGTATTGAAGATTCTACCTAATGCCATTCTAATGGAATTTTCCCTCCCAAAAAATTCAAACCGAATTTCTTTCAGAAACAAACCCATCTATTCTGGTATGACACTGCCAGAGAAGGTTTCAAGTCACTTGATTACTTCAACTGACCTGTATGTTGTATACAAAAACAAAAACGGAATTTGATTTTTCGAGGTATGTGAACTTTGCTTCGCTCATCCTTGCATTATAACTATTGTACCAATAGTTAGGCAACAGCATTCCATAGCTGTGCAATCAACTAAGAGCCAAAAAAGTGCAGTTAACGGTGTACAAAGTACATTTGGACTCTTCTATATTACACTATGCATCCAACGCTTAGTTTCAATTATAAACTTCAAAATCTTTTCAGGCATAAAAACAGAAAAGGCAAAAGTATGTGTGCACGTAATTTTTTCGCACGGCATTCTTCTGTCTACGTTGAAGACTTCCTTGTAGGGCACATCTGGCACAAATCAGGAAAGAAGAAGCATAATAGGCAAACAAGTGAACGTCGAAGATCACAATAATTCGATTCACAATATAATTTGAACTTCAATCACCACACAAAATGAAAGATCCAACAAACACCCTCTTGTTTTTAAGCTTTGAAGAGAGTCTGCATTAGGAATAAGCATGAGTTAGCTGTGTGCTCTTTGGTACAATAACTATTCCCACATTTTTATTACTTTTTTGAAATCCTACAATATATCAAAATCAGTCATTCATGAAATAGTGTTTTACGATCTTAGATAAATCATTACATATTCTCCACAACCATCTCTTCAACGCTTCTTAAATCAACTTTGAATCCAATTCTAATTATTTTTCTCATTTATCATTCATCAAGTAGAGCTAGAAGTGAATAAGAGAATAGCTAAGGCGGACGGGCTATTTCAAAAAGTAAGGAAGCTGATTTGGAACCAAGATTTTCCAAGGAGTGGGAAGATACTCATTTATAATGGGTACTACTTGCGTATCTTGAAATATGGAGCAGTTACATGGTCAATCAACTGGAGAGAAGAAAAGAAAATAGAGGCAGCAGAAATGAAGTTTGTAAGGAGCGTAGCAGGAGTGTCAAAGTTGGAGAAGAAGAGAAGCAGTAATATAAGGAAGGAAGTGGGAGTGGAAAGGTTATCATTTAAATTGGAAAGGGAGAGACTTAGGTGGTACGGGCATATGCGGAGAATGGAAATGGAGAGAATACCGAGAGCAATGTTTGAGATAGCAGAAAACAATGGAGCTAAGAGAAGAGTTGGAAGACCAAGAGAAAGGTGGCAAGAGGGAGTCAAGTTCGGGGTAGTCAACCGAGGAGAAAAATGGGAAGAAGTGGAAGACGAGAGATGGTGGGAGAATAGAGAACGATGGAGGGAACTCGTAGGAAGAGAAGAAGAAATAGAGGATAGGCCTAGCAGTAGTGAAGAAGAGGAGGAAGAAGTCGGAACTGGCAGGAACCGATTGATATGAGAAGTCTGCCCTAGAAAAACTGGTGGAAACACCCCCTGGCCCAATTTACTTGGTTATTTGGGTTTGAGATATATATATATATATATATATATATATATATATATATATCATCACCACATTTATTATTACATATCAAGTTTTTGATTTTATTACCATGATTTTATAACTCGACTCATTTTTACTCTCGGCAATTAAAACTCCAAATTTATAGTGAGCTGGACCTTCATGGTCATTCATCGTGAAGATGGAACGGCTGTCATGAACTTTTTTCTTTTTTATAACATCGAAACTTGATACAAAATCATTGCTGCCCAATTAAGGCTATGAATGAAAGGTAGGGTCGTTTGGACAGGACACCACAAGGGCGATCTTACCACCATGAATAAATACATAAATCAATAAATGATTTTCTTCTTCAAGGCTCATCTAATGAAATTGATTGATGTTTGAAGGTTGAGGGCGCCTCCATAAGAACATATCAAGTAGCCCATATTTTTAATGTTTGCACAGATATTCCTATTTACTTGTCTGGCTTCACCATAATAAGCTGCAGTTTTTATTAAATTAAATTTACAATTATTTTATTTCAATTAATTTTATTGAAAATGTTGGTGCAATAAACTCAACAAGCTTTATATAATACAATTACATACTGAATACAATACAATATCCAAGTAACTACAAATTCTTTACTTGACCTACAAACATTCTTAGGATTCCTATCCTTAGCTCCCAATACGTTAACATTGGGTCGGCCTGACAAAAAGAAAGTTCACATAATGAATGGTTCCTCATATATCAGTGTGCTATTTCTCTGATCACCAAAAAGTAGGACGTGGCAATGGTAAGGGAGTCGGCCTGCAAAGCTGACCTAGTTGGGCTTACTTCACAACCCCAATATTGCCAAATCCTCACTGTCTCAGTGACATTCAGTTATATCAGAGCACAGAAGCTGTAAATCAAGCAAAGACCTTCAACTAACTTCAATTACTAATCAATAATCAGTCACATATTTCACTAGGGATGCCGCCTCATCAGACACTCGATTAGACGATTACCAATCGATCTGGATCAGCCAATAATCGATTAACAATCATTACGCATTCGATTGTTTATGAAACTTCAAGATTCACTGTTTTCTTTTTTATATTGGGTTTTAACAACGCACTTTAATGATAACTAAGATCTATTGGCATTGAATGAATGATTGATGAGATGATGGGATGATGAGATGAAGGTTTCTTAGATATTGGGAAGGATAGTGGCCATGAGTGGGACGGAAGCGGTCGTGGCCTATATTGTAGGAACCATCCTGGCATTAGCCTAGACTACAGGAGGAAACCACGAAAAAACCCTGTAAAGATGGACGGTGGCGGGGATCAAACCGGATCCGATATGCCCCTTCACTTCCCGGATCACATGAAACGAGTGCGTTGACCACTCTGCTACATGTGCCGTTGATTCACTAGTATTTAGATATTTATTGCACTTTCCAAGGTCTCCTAGATCTCCATCTGGCGTCGTCATTCCATTCTTTTCATTCCTTTTCCATTTTTCGTCATTCTTAGGTTTCCATTCTTGAATTAGTCCGCCATCTTGTATCACAAACTGGGTACAATTGGCGATAATTCAAACGTGCATCTTACAACCCGTTATTGCAGAATTTCTTCACAGTAGTACACAAAATGGCTGTTCATTTGCTTGTGCAATGGCCTGATATGGCAGAAGACCGTGTTTGCTAGGTAGAGATGATGGCTCTTGGCGCAACTGATAGTGATGATTTCTGCATGATAGAGGTTTTACTGTATCTATTATAGTATATTTTAGAATACTTCTATACTTTTCAAGTATAATTGAGACCACTCGAACCACATTAATCCGCACATTCGATTAACGTTTTGAATTTCGTTTTGTATTGCGATCTTTCGATATTACTTCCGATGTTGTGAATGATCGATAACGTAAAAACAAGAATTATAATGAATGATACTTGTATAAAGATAAATTAATGAGTATTAGTATGTTGATGATTACGTAGTATGCTGGAGATGTTTAAGAACACTTTTACAATAACTAGACCATGCTACAATATTTACCATTACTTTTTCATACGTCAGATTTATTGTGTTGTTTCTTATGCCGCAAAATCTCTATTGGAGTCAAGAATAGAGTTTTTGAACAATCTTTGCACTCAAAAGTTTGTGAATTTGGCTTTCGGGAACCACATTCGGCAGCTTCGGTAGATTTTAAATCTGAAAGAGAAAGTATTCTATGTTAAGTAAGTTGAAACGTAATAGAATTAGAGTGTATGCTACATTGGTTTGAAATTTCTTGGTCACATAACGATACTGTAAAAATTGGCAATATGAATGGTCTAAAAGTTAATTCTATTTGGTATGACACAAGCATGACAGCATAAAACTTGCATAACTTGACATTCTTATTTGATTCAAGAAGAGGAATTGAGTAAGAAGGTAAAGAGATATACGTACTGGTAGATTGAGAAACATTGAAAGAGAGAGAACTAGAAGAGGAAGGAATGATATCCACAATACAATACGTAATGGGCCAGTCTAGGGCTGGCTCTATAACCTGGTCAGATGCCCATAGCACAAAATTTCCAGAGGCGTTTAATTTTTTTTTTTGACACTGTGATGGCAAACTACATTCGCGAATTATATATACAGGTAAATCGATTTGAATTTGTGGTATTTGTTACTGTGAATAAAACTGTTCAAAAAAGAGTGTTCGAAAACAGAACCATTCGAAAAATAAACTGTTTGAATAATATTGTTGTATTGTTAAATTGTCTATTTGTTTATTTATTTATTTGATTTTGATGGCCATAACTTGATCATAAATGAAGTAGGTTTTATTGAATAACAAGTGTAGACAATGTAAACACAATTAAAATCATGCAACATATGTACAACTAATATTGTATCGTATTGTATTTATGGATATGTACAAAATGGACAAACTGTTCAATACCAGTTAATGTGAACGTAAGTGTAACAAACCTTCAGTAGCGCTGCCTGAATTACAGACAAGCATGTGCTGCAGTCGTTCCATTGTGTTCAAACAGCAGGTGAGATCACACGCAGCACAATGCCACGGTTCTTCTAGACTAGGATTTTCACTCCGTTCACTCGTAGCAAGACTGGACATACAGCATAAATATCTTGAATTAATTCACCTGGTTGATGATTATTCAGAACTTGATATTCCTCATCTCATTGTTTGCTTAGTGACCCCACCAACAGCTAGGTTACTTGAGGATTTATCATGTTATCACCTAATTTTTATTGGCTAAAAAAATTAATTGAATTTAAGTTATCTTGTCAAAGTTGTCTCAGCATGAAATAATTTTTGTGACAAGCTGGTGGAATTAAGCAAAGTCCAATCTAAAATATAATTAATTAACCATATGTGTATGTGTATATGTATATATACCGGTATGTTTATATATATATATATATATATATATATATATATATATATATATATATATGTATGTATGTGTATTTGTATGTATGTATGTGTGTATATATGTATGTTTATGTTTATGTTCATATTCAAATATACCGGTATATCCTTTTATCCTTTTATTATTATTCATATTTAAATTTTCCAAGAAATTGGTATCATAATGTAATTTTTGTCTAAGAGAGCTAATACTTATTTTGATTATTTGATTCAACTAACAGTCAAGAGCTTGTTTTTGGAGATGGCCCGCACACAAGAGCTTTTTACTCTCATGTGGGCTTCTCCCTTATTATATAAATAAATTCTGTTTTATTTACCTGTGTTTCATTATGTTTCATTATGTACCACTAGTCAAACGCGAAATATGCGTTGTAAGATGAGTGAGAGGTATAAAAGTCGTTGAAGTAGTTCTACCCTTGCTACTTTATCGACTCTGGTATTCTACACACCTTGATATCTGAATAAGCTATAAAAGTCGTTAAAGTAGTTCTACTCTTGCCACTTCATTGACTCTGGTATTCTACACACCTTGACGCATATAAAAAATACTTCATTGTTGGTCAACTCTTGAATCTAGAAAGCAGTGAATCTTGACAAATTAATTCTGTCACAATTTTTATGATATATTTTAGGAATATTATCAGTCATTTTATTTTTTTTCTTCAAAACGAATGATCAGAGTTGCTTAAAAAATCGTGATAATGTGTAAAATCCATGTATACACATTTAGAGAGAATCTCATTCCATTTGGAAAGATTTTATTTTTCAACATTTTCCGCCCAGCCAAATCTTATGGGGTTTTTAGAAACTTTGAGATGATGATTCTCATAATCGGTCTGACCGATTCATCCCAAAAACTATACAGTTCTAAGTTGGATGAGTTTGCGTGTACAAAAAAAGTTTCATGTTGATCAGTCAACCCTTGCAACCTGTGGAGTGCTTACAAAAAAAAAAAAAACACACAGACAAAGCCTTATAAGAGTTGGATGGAGACTTCGCTACGCTCATCAATTAACTTGTTGTTATCATTATGTAATGGAGAGAATAGAAAATTTATTTTAAAAAAACCAGTCTGGAATGGAGAAATTTATTTTATGAAATGTTTACATAGTTCTTCACGTGTAAATTCACTATTTCGAGTTATTTCATTCAATTTGATGAAATAGCAGTGTACACAATCATAACACGAGACAGATAAAATCCAGCCAGTATTTATTTTCAAGAGTTCTTAGCAGTAAGATAAGTGTGACTATGATCCTGTACATGCAGGTACGGTGGAATATCCATTTATCGTTTTTCAAGTGGCCAGGAAAATGAAACCATCCATACACGAAAACAATTCATCCAGGAACAATCAACATCACTTATACGAGAGTAGTTGCTACGTATTTATAAAAAATAGCAACCACCATTATTTATTTATTATTTATTATTTATTTAGGCGAAGTCATGATAGAGCAGTAGTTATAAAGGGGGCTAGATTAGATGTAAATTAGTTTTAAATTATCAAAATGGGGTGGTAAGATTGCCCTTGTGGTGCCCCATCCAAACGATCCTATCTTTCATCCAAAGTCTTAATTGGGGAACAATGATTTTGTATCAAGTTTCGATGTTATTAAAAAAAAAAAAAATTATTTCAATGTATGTATACGTATTTCTTGTTTGTTTGTTGTGTGTGATACATTATCTTTTATTTTACCCTTGACTGTCCATATGATTAACTTAAAAATGTTCCATTTTAATTTGTAATCCACTTGGACGACAATGAAAATAAATAAATAAATAGTAGGTTGGGATAACCAAGGGATGGAACCCTGAACGATGCATAGAGGTTGTATCAAGTATCAATTTTCATTATTTAATAACCTGCCTAAAAGATCAAAGGGAGCAGAAAGCTGTTCCATTCTCCAAAAAAGTGTAAAAGATTTCCTAATTGACCAGTGTTTCAACTTCCCAAAAGCTTACTACTGTAGCAGCTTACGGTACTTTTCTGTTAAATAATGGATTTATTAATGATTATTTTTCAACTTTTATACTTGCACGTTATGTTGAATGATACCCGGTAGGGCTACATAAGTGTCAACTTTCATTCCATAGTCAACATTCAGTTAAATATTTTATTATTAGAATGTAACAAAAATTACAGAGCTCATCATAAAGGCTGAATAAATATTTTAAAAAGCAGTAACAGATTGAGAGAAACCAATTAGGGATATAGAAGAAAAATGTATACAATTTTAGCAGTTATTGGCAGACCAAATAAACACGGAGTTTGGAAATAACTGTATGCCTACTTGGTCGACTTCCATCATAGATCATTCACTTGGGACATTTCAAGGAGGTGAATAGACTGACCTGGGACTACTGGACATATTTGGAAGCTCAGTTGTCATCAACCTCGAGAACAAAAACTGCTAGTACATTATGGGGAGAACTGTTTGAACCTTGGATCTTTTTTCAACTGTATAATTTGGAAAAAAATGAAACAAAGTATGTGTACATCCTAGCGGATTTGATTATGATTGGGCATAATGTGAAGCCATTTCATAACAGCCAATATGCAAGGCCACGCAAATCTTCTCACAATATGCCAAAATAAGTTATTTGAATTGAACTCAGTTATGAGGTTGCGTATTGAACTGTACATTTCATGCATATAGATATGTAATATGCATTATGGGGTTGTAACATGAAGTAAAAAAGCCAAAAGAGCATACTGGAAATGGCAATTTATCAAACAACTGCTTTACTTTCACATCAGAAATGTCTCTGGTCTTCTTGAAAAGTTTCAACCATAAACGTAATCAAGTATTACGTAAATACACTTGCATAAATTTGCGTTAAATAATCAATCACCAAACTCACCAGTTGTAAGTAATGTATGACGTAAGTTGAACTCCACCTTTCCTCTCATGAGGCTGTATACTCCAGGAATCATGAAACGGGTTCGGTTCGACACACACGTCATTATATCCCGGTCCAACGTGGAGCAGTTTGACATCAGCGGCCAGTAGCCGGGTGAGCGTGTAGCAAACTTCAGAATGCATCAGTTGAGGTAATTCGGTTGAGAGTTCACGCTCCATGCGAGTCAGAGCGCTGTCCGAAACTCGTTCACCTTCCAGCGAGTCTGGCAATAGTGGAACAATCGCCATTACAAACAGTGCATGCTGAACTATGCACGCTACTTGTACACTGGGATGTAGTGGGGCCTCCTATGAACAGCATCAGCAAATATTGATATTATATTATGATTTTATTTATAGGCTTAATGTTCAGGAATAAGTCCACTGATGAAAATGAAAATGTTTCACAATGTGTGTGCTATGAATAAAATATGATTAGTCGCCCTCGTGGTGTAAGGCATGGGTTTTTTAAAACGTTTTTTCACCTATCATCACGTCATAGTTTATTATCACCCGCTCATTCGTATCCCCGTATAACCTAGCTGTTGGTGGGGTCGTTAAGCAGCATTAAAATAAATTAAATATGATTTATTGGGGTTGTTGTTTGATGTTCAAAAGTGAAATCCACTAATTATTAAACTTTTTCATGAGACTTGATTGTACAAAAATCAATGTTTTATGACTAGAAAATAATCTATTGATTATTTGATCATTGTAAGAAAAAATTTGTACCAGTAATGAAAAACAAATTAAATAAATATAATTCACAATTACATGTCCGACTGTATACAAATGTTCGAGTAGTTGCGCTTCATTGATGCCACCCGTCGACCGTTCGAATTGAAAGCAAACATGCATGTGAAAGACCGTCAACAGGAAATTTTAAAACATTGATGGACAAATGAATTAATTATCTGATTACTGATAGTGATTCACTGTCTGGAAATCGATCATCAATTGACCAATGTAGGTGGGTGTGACTTAAACGAAGCAGGGGATATTTTATATACCTTGATTGGTTATTTCCCTATTTTTCCCTGCTTCACTGTCCACTTGATTGGTTTTTATTTTGTGACATCACGAGGGCGGACGATCTACAATGGTCAATTGATAATCCCGAATTATTGATCCGCAATTCCCTAGTTCATCATCCCTGATGTTTTATTGTACTGTACCGGTATCCTTAATTATTATTAAAAAATGAGAACGTAGTCTGTCTGGACAAGCAAATAGCTCATTCATTTTTTTACTTGATAAATGCAGAAATCTCTTGAAAACCAAATTAATTTGGCCAGGCAGTGTTTCCACCATTTCTTTCAGGGCAGACTTCTTATATCTTGGTTCTTGCCACTCCAAGTCTTGCTTCGACATCTCCCTCCTTTTCTTCTCTTCCTAAGAATTCCCTCCACCATTCTGTTCTTCTACTTCAACACATTTGTCCCCTCGGTAGACTACCCCTTTCTCAACTTCCTTCCTCCACCTTGCTCTTGGCCTCCTGCCTTGTCTCAAACTTGCTTTCGGTATTCTATAGTCTTTCATTCGTCGCATATATGCCCACACCACACGAGGCTTTCTTTCCATCTTAAAAGATAATCTTCCCACCACTAATTCCTTCTAAAAATTTCCACTAAAAACTCGAAACTTACACACCTCGACTTGAAAACTATCATTTCTAGTCAGTCAAACCCTCCCTTATTCAACCAATTTGTTGACCATGCCCAACAAACTTGAAAGTTAAAACCCTTTATTGCAGTGGCAGTTTCTGAGGGTAGGCCAGGGAGGCAGGGCCTCCCCTAAAATTTCAGGAAGACTTGGCACGTATCCATAAATTAAAAATTAAAAATTTAATATCAAAAAGGAATCCTCTTTGTTATCATCATTGATAACTGTCAAATAATTGATGAAGCCCTCTGCCCGTAAGGCACAAACTATTGCTATAATTGCGCACCCCTTACGTAGGTTAGTTACGGGACCCGCTTAGCATGGGAGGCCGTGTCTCTGAGATCGATATAGCCAACGAGTGGCATACGGCAATGCTCTTCAATCAAGCAATCCTCACCCCCAGTTCCAGGGTTTGAAATATGTTGAAAAAAAGAACGTTGGAGGGCGGCCTCTTGGCTTGGTTCGCAACATATAATTGCAGCGGAGAATTCCGAAGTACACTGACTATTCTACGTTCTTGCAGGGAGTGTGACAAGAATATACAGAACTGATGTTCAAGTTATGCCCGTGCTACGTACCCCAACAATGCACAGCAATTAAAAGCAACAATAACAGTTCCACATATTTTATTAAATAATATGTGCTCACAAAAATAAATAGTTTGAGTCTCCCTATTTACTAATATCAAATACAGACAGAAATTATTTGAAATTGCAATCGTAATGATAGTATTAATAATATTTTAGCGGAATATTTGTTTGAAAATCACAATTACAGAGCGTAAATCACGTATGCGGAAATTATGAATACATTATATCAGACGTGATAGAAAAAATATAACACAATAAGCAGCACTATGAGACAATTGGAGGATTGAAATGAAATTTAAAAAAAAAAAAAATTCAATTCGTTGATCGTACAGATAAACACATTCTTCACCGACTGTTAATGTGTATTTTCGATGATAATATTTTTTGTCACTTTTGATCCGGAACATTTCTTGTTAATAGCTGTTTAAAGCACGAAATAATATTTGGGTTTAGTGGCATTTCAACGTATTGTATGAACGCCTGTTTTGCTATTTCATAATGAATGATTTATACTGTTTGAATTTTAAAATGTGCGTAGCCGTGGTAAAATAGGCAGCGCGTGAATGCTAAATTACTCCAAAAGTTCCGCTCCGCAGGGTTACCTACGGTGGCCTCTCCGCGGGGGTGCCCTCTTCCGCTTATCCGGGCCTCCCCGCCTTTTCATGCCACCGGCCGCCACCGCTTTATTGATCATCTAAACGACGTGAATACTGTAATACAATTATTTTCTTGAAACCGGTTGAACCGTATTACTTGAAAGTTGCAACACGGTAAAAACATGTATTAAAATGTAAAATGATGAAACATTTTGTGAAAATTACATTAGGTAGGCCTACAGTGAAATATGATAACAAGTTTGAAAATTTCCCCTAGTACCATTGTTATGGAGATTTTCAAAAATTCAATAGCATTTTATAAAAAAGTAGGTCTACCCAAACCAAGCAAAGCAACAGAGATCTCTTCTGGTATGCCACCAATGTACAATAAAAGTTTCATTATATTGGTTACTTGTCTAACCTGTATGCCAAAGTTTTCATACTGTCTCTATAAAAACAAACCCCGATTTCTTCTAGCATTACGGTCCGGTTGTATGAAACTTTTATTCCCAGGTGAAAAACCTGAATTCAAAGTTGTCAATCAGCTAGGATAGCAATTTTATTTTGTTTTGCTAATTTTAGGCTCAAAGATATTACACAGATTATAAAGTTGGTAAAACCAGCACCAAGTGTAATGGAACAATCAGCTACATCCATCTAATCATCTGGAAGAAAAGAAAGGAATAGATGAAATATTTGTATTGAAAATCCAAGAGGCTAAATACCTTCCAACCGAAGCTTTAGAAGTTTTTCCCACTTGTTCCGTAATGTAGAAGCCTTTCTGAGTAATAACCCAGCAGTCTCTCCAACAGGAAAGTCAAGTTGTAGCCACGAGTCGCACACCAAGCTACAATTACACATAACAATTTTCAAGTTATTAATATAGCAACAACAGTTTATAATGAAAATCTGCTACATGTTAGTGGAGTTAAGAATCAAGCGCCAAGCCAGCGCTAAGCTAGCACTGTCAGAAAGGCGTTACATTCTCAAGCTGCCAACTCTGCTAGAATCTAGCAAATTGTTCCAGAAATCAGCTTGCTTGCTAAGTAGCGCATCTAGCGGAGAAAACCCCTATCAACTTGCTTACTTGATTTTGACTGCCAATTCAGATAACACGGGGTAACTTTAAATGGACAACATGCACGTCGAGTAAAATAAATAAATAATATTTTGCAACATTTTGAAATAAATATTTGCAGACAAAAAAGTACAGAGTTGAGGGAGGTAGGTCAATGCCAAAGTTGCATAGCTTTCAATATAATTTTCTTATCTGCCAGTTGTTCTAGAGTTGCTAGCTAGCTGACATACCGGTAGTCGTGTCATCTCTTGGGACAACTATTTACTCTTGATTCTGGCATGGTAATATTGCTTCTCCTCAGCCATGCCAGAACAGGAAACAATTCAAAGATTATTCTGGCTCAGCTCTGGTTTTCAGTGATTTATTATGAAATTTGATGTCAACTTGTAATCTCTCTTGGTTACATTATAGATGATGTTTTATTCATATAAAATAACAAACTATCTAATCTTTAACGAACTACATAATGAAAAACTGGGCCTTGGATCATCTCACCTTAATTAATATTCACAAACAGATTTTAGGCCACTATAGTTATATATGATATAATTATGATATTGTTATAAAACTGTATGTTTAACTGTATGTTTATTCATAACTTATAAATATGTTAATCTTTGATTACATAAACAAGAATAAAATGATATTTAAATTGAATTGAATTGAATTGGTACTGACCAGAATATATATCTTTATATATAACTTGAGACCTGGTCCACGGACGTGCCTATTAGAGAATTCTAACAATTGTACGAGATAAGAGGGTGTAGTATAGGCTAAGTCAAACTACAATCCCTTTGATTTGCTAGCAAAGTAATTGCGGCATTATTAGGTATTTTGATGAGTATTTCAATAGAATAGCTAAAACTGTGTAGGCTTATATCCACTAGAGATGAAGGTTCCTATCAACTTTTTCCCCTATCCACATAACTAACGCATGGATGGAACGTCTTTATTGCTATTGGATACAAGTATGACTATTGTATAATGAACATATCAGCATATTTCAAATTGTATGAAACTACAAGCCTAAATGTTTTAATACATTTCAATCAAGTAGGTGCCTAATAAAAGTAAATTACTTTGTGATGGGAATTAAAATCCTCAATTGAACAAATAAATACATAAATGATATCCAAAACACTGGATGTCAGCCTGGATTCAGAATCTTGATTTGGAGTACCAGTGAGTAAACTTACGTTGTGAAGTCCGTATTTGTGTCTATAGATTGCGCAAATAGCAATAATGTCTGGGCAGCTGGCATACGCATCGTTGTCATAAGATACGGTTTCGTAGTTTCAAGAAGTGACCTTAAAACAGACATAAAACATCATCACTGTCTTGATTACCTCACAGCGTAATTCAATCGTATTCACGATGAAGTTTCGATTAAGTTTACTTGGACGCGATGCTACAAATTGTTGATTAATTTAACCAAGTACTGGCATTAAAGTTGTTAATCAGCTTGAATACCAATATTATTGTGATTCACCAACTACTGAGATCAACCCTTTTGTGAAAGTAGACCCTTCAGTTGTATGACATTATGTATGAGTATGACCACAAACTAGGCCTACGTAGTTATCACTCTAAAAACAAGTGTCCCTCATTCCGGAGATATGATAAAAATAAAAATAAGTAAGAAAACGATGTGTCTGGCAAAATGAACAAACACTATTCCTAAATCAGTTTTTTCCATCATATCTCACTTTTTTTTACCTCACATCCTATTTTGACGATGAAAAAAATGTGACATATGAATGAGAACATTTTCTCACTTCTTTTCCTTACTACTACAAAGCCCCAAGGCCCTAACTGCAACTGTCAGTTAGAATATCGTCCTAGGCCCAGCTAGCTCCAAGAGACTAGAACTAAGAAGAGCTAAGTACTATGGCCATATGCCCAGGTCTTGTGTATTTCTATTCTTGTTAGCATGAAATCCTAGAAATGCTCATGTCGTGGGCTATGAAATACGACATATTTTTGCGATCCACGAGACTGTGATTCTTGTTATTATCTAGTATCGTCATGGTATTTAGCTCTCCTAGTAACATTGTCCAATCAAAGTCCGAGTGAAAATGAAAGTTCAATAAAAGTTCTCAAGTTTGAATGAAATAAATGATGGGAATAGAATACAATCTAGTATCTAGTTATGGTTTATTTACCACATTACTACATAATACTACTTAAACTTTGTTAACTATTTGAGTATTTACTACGGTATATAGTATTTATATCAGTACATACTATTAACTCACATGTAACAGAGCAGCTGGTGTTTCGAACTTAGAGGTAATTTGTGCTGTGAACTCTGTCCTTGAGGTTCTACAATGTCTGACTCCTCCAACTGAAGGACCTGAGGATGATTTGCAAAGAAGCCCATTGGGTGGAGAGCTACGTAGGGTTTCCCACGTGTGTGAAACAATTGCTCAGAAACGGACTGACCATGGAAACAGAACAAATCACAGAAAATACAATTTATAATTCACACTTTGGTTTCAACAAATGATTGTAGAATAAGTCTATATGTTTTGAAAGAATCATTTACAGCAAGATTCTCCGCATGCATGAATCCATGGAGCAATTCATTAAGTATTTTAGTATGTTGGCTTCTGTGTAACTTACCTTACAATAATTGAAGTCATCGGCTATTGCTAACTGAGGATAGAGACCACTGCACAGGATAAGTTTCAACATCATGAGGTCCCTGTAGCTACAAGCTGTAGTCCCAGTTAGCAGATTCTAAGGAAAAATAAATTGCACTAAAATATACAAAGGCTGAAGCCTGGTTCCAACTCCCAATTTCTTTCGTGTCATCGGTTTCGGTCATTTTGGTCATCGGTTTTCATCAGTACGATTTTTCAACGACACATTTTTGTGATCATGGGCTTCTTCGAATCCAAAGAATCAATCTTCAAAATATAATAGTTGGATGTGAAAGAGGATTGAATTGTGCAAGTTTCTCTCAAGTCTGGGCAGGCGTTTGAGACAAACTCAATCGATCATGTTAGCGATCATGTTTAAGGTTAGGTCATTAGCATTTGTTACACACTTTCATTATTATTAGGTTGGTTACAAGACTTATAGATCAATGTGGCTCTGGTTTTTCAAGTCAAGTAACAGCTGAAACACATTGTTGAACCATATTGTTGTCACAAAGTTCTGCCATAAGGATAAGACATAGTAATTTACGGTGTGAATAGGAAAAAAGCCTGAGGCTGAATATATGAATTGGGTGAAAGGGAAAGAAAGAACAGCAGCTTACCGAGATTTATGAGTAGAGAAAGGCCTACTCATAGTGGAGAGCCCATTGATAGAACACATAGAGATGAAAGTTACACGAGGTTTCAACGTTTCGGCTATTGCCTTGGTCACACTAGAGTAGAGAGTGATGCACTCTAGTAGATACACCTTGAGATACAAACCATTACATCACTGCCATCTTATTTTCCATTAATAATTTATATGATAATAAAGAAGGCTTTGTTTTAATCGTTTACAATCAAGTGGTGACACTTGTTGCTTTGATTTAATAGGTATCTTTATAGCTTTGAATAATTAACACAAATAACATTATATATTTTTTTACATCGAAACGGCTTATTCGATTTGAGTGAAAGTTCGGAATAATGTGTATCATTATTAGATTGAAATTCTCTGAGAATTTGAATCCTCTCAGATGAAATATTTTTCACGAATGTTTTCCTCTGGGTTATTCTAATGGGATTTTTGAAAACTTTGGAATGAGCTTTCTCAGAAGTGGTCAAACCGATCGCGCCTCAAAACTATACAGCATCAAGTCAGATAGGGGTTCATGTGTGTGCCAAGTTTCATCATGATCTGAATTTCTGTTTGACCTGTAGAGCGCGAACAAAAAAAAAAAAAAAAAAACACATTCGATTTTTCAAGTACAGTGTAATTGAGTCTTCGCTACGCTCATCCAATAATAACCAATCCAAAGATAAGTTGATATGTTCCAGCTCATCCATCAACGCGGCAACACATAAAGCGTTTGCCTAGTTTAAAAACAGCAGTCATGAGATCGACGCAAAAGCTACCATACCTAGCAGAAGACTGAAGCCTCTAAACAAAGACATGAATCTTGATAATATTACATGTAGGCCTATTACTACTGTTCAACTTGAAATCCAGTAGGATAATCTGTCTTGGATTGAAAATCCAAGTGATGAAAATATGTTGATATTTTTGTTTGATTGCATCTACAGTCTTTCCTGTGGAGTCAATTGAAAAATAATCAGTCCTAGGATGAGAAACAAGAATAGAAAGTATATCAAACAAGTGCAATCGAGACGCTCACTTCACTTGCTCAATTATGGTATCTCGGATCATGGATATAAATATATTAACCTTACAGAGATACGTTACTCCTGCAGCCGTTAGCGACATATGCTCGTTCCGATTTCGGCGACCATATTGTACATTAACAAATAAATTATCTATAAATTATCATTAACATATGTCAAATATGGTGGAAACTTTCTGGTTTGCGAAACGGTGTGAAGCCACTGCCGAGACACAAATATGTACGCCTTCTTAACGTTGAGTGACGTATCTCGATAATACATATCAATGCTCAGATGACCGTCGATCAGTGACACAAATCTTACCTGTACTTGAGTGCTATCATTACTGAGACGAAATTCTACATCTCTGATATCAATATCGCCTGGTTCTTCATTTCCTTCTTCGCCAATTTCCCACACGTCAAGTTTCAACTCTTTTTTTTTCCGAGGACCCGCTTCTTTGAAAGACCGCTTTAAAGAGCGCAGAACTTTGAGTTCACCGTGGCGCAAAGCACGCTCAGAGCTGCTCAGTTCATCCATGTTTCGGTTATTTTTCAGCAGCCCGGCATCCTGGACAAAAATATAGGTAGGGCCTACAGTACCCAAGGAAAATGGTGATGTTGGTAGGTATATAATCAAGATAATAGAGCAAGCTCTAGCTAGTATGGTCTAACAACTAAATCTAAACCTTGGAACAGATTAGATTGGAGCATATCTGTAGCGATGTAGGAACTTGTTGAGATATCAACAATATGAGATATGTAGGATATCTTGTTGAAAGGCCTGACCTAGGTCATACCTGTAACAAATCCTTGAACTGTCTCCGAAGTTTGGTCATTTCGTAGAAGCGTTGTTCTTCAAGTCCTCTACGGCGACACCACTGCCGCGATGTTTTATCTCGTCCGCCCGCAGAATTACGTTTTGCTTCCAACCAATCGCGGTAAGCGTTGAGAAGAGTCAGCGGGTCACCGTGGTCAGATTCCAACTGTTTACGAGAAGTCTGTAAAGGAATGACCGTTGATGTCAACAATTTCTGGGGTAGACTGGTGCGAGCGGTGAACTAATTTAGTAGTTTCACAAAATATACTGAATCTGATCGAGAAGTAATTTAATCATTCAATATTACAAAATTGGATGAGCGAAGCAAAGAATCAATTTCACCATACCCAAAAAAAGTCATTTTTTTCTTTCTTTTTTTGCGCTCCACAGGTCAGACGAAAATTCAAAATCAGTTGAAACTTGGCACACACAAGTATCCTTATCCAATTCAATACTGTATAGTTTTTAGGAGTGATCGGTTGAACCGCTTCTGAGAAAACTCATTTCAAAGTTTTCAAAAATCCCATAAGAATAACCCAGAGAAAAAAATTCATGAAAAATATTTCATTCAAGAGAATTCAAAATTTCAGAAAATTACAATCTGATGATGATACACATTGTACCAAACTTTCACTCAGATCGGATCAGCCGTTTTGATGTAAATATATATATAATGTAATTTTTGTGAATCATTCAAAGCTATTAAGATACCTATTAAATTCAAGCTACAGGTGTCACCACTTAATTGTAAACGATTGAAACAAAGCCTTCTTTATTATCACAGAAATTAATAATGAAAAATAAGATGGCAGTGATGTAATGGTTTGGATCTCAAGGTATATATATATATATATATATATATATATATATATATATATATATATATATATATATATATATATATATATATATATATATATATATATATATATATATATATATATATATATATATATATATATATATATATATATATATATATATATATATATATATATATATATATATATATATATATATATATATATATATATATATATATATATATATATATATATATATATATATATATATATATATATATATATATATATATATATATATATATATATATATATATATATATATATATATATATATATATATATATATATATATATATATATATATATATATATATATATATATATATATATATATATATATATATATATATATATATATATATATATATATATATATATATATATATATATATATATATATATATATATATATATATATATATATATATATATATATATATATATATATATATATATATATATATATATATATATATATATATATATATATATATATATATATATATATATATATATATATATATATATATATATATATATATATATATATATATATATATATATATATATATATATATATATATATATATATATATATATATATATATATATATATATATATATATATATATATATATATATATATATATATATATATATATATATATATATATATATATTATAATATATATATATATATATATATATATATATATATATATATATATATATATTATATATATATATATATATATATATATATATATATATATATATATATATATATATATATATATATATATATATATATATATATATAATATATATAATATATATATATATATATATATATATATATATATATATATATATATATTATATA